>OY821519.1:82715773-83068273 GCA_963682025.1 Cordilura impudica | reverse complement strand
TGAAAAATTGAAAATGAAAAATTAAAAATTAATAAAAAAAATTAAAAATGAAAAATAAGCATTGAAAAATGAAAAATAAAAAATTAAAAATTAAAATTAAAAAGTGAAAAATTGAAAATAAAAAATGAAAAATGAAAAATTAAAAAAAAAATTAAAAATGAAAAAGGAAAAATTAAAAATAAAAAACGAAAAATTAAAAATTAACCGGTTAAAATAATAAATAATAATAAATATTTTTATATTAACAGAGCCTCTGCAGTTGACTGCTATAAGTGATACGCTTTCTGTTTGATTTTCGGAAAGTGCTATAAAAAAATCTTTAATTACTAGATGTTTACACATCTCCCCTGCGATCGGACTCACAAGATTTTTTTTTTTTTCTTGTTGTGTACAAAAAAAAAACAAGCAATCAAAAATGTGTATTCCTCGCTTATAAATATCGATATGCACAACTATAAATATTTTTAACTATTTTTAGTTTTTTATATGAAATTTTATCGGAGTATCTTAACATTTTCGTATGTCATATCTCGGCTATTGGGCCCAGAGGCTTCAAATACAATGCGAAACTGTTGCAGATTATGACGAAAATTTTAAGCCTAAGTAGTACGACCTACTCGACCTATTGCGGACAGGAGAATTTTTTTTAACAGACAGACAAACAGACAGGCAGACGGTCGGACATCGCTATTTCGACTCCTTTCATATGTATCAAGAATATATATAGTTTATGGCGTCTCAGGAATTTATTTATATGAGTTACAAATGGATTGACAAACTGATATATACCCTTTGCACAGTATTGTGGAGGGTATAAAAAGTGTTAAAAAATAGCATGGAATTTAAGGATGGTCCGAAATATACATTGCACTTTCGAATTGCTAAACAATTGCGGAATGATTAAAACACAAAGAATGTCATTGATAGATCATTGGGAAGATCTGAATGATAACAATTGCGTTAAAATCGAAACCATCCGCTGAAACACGGGGTAGACCTCGAAAAAGCACCTCAATCACTGATTCTCGTATTGTATTATTAGCCAAAAATAATACAATTATATCATCAAATGCTATTTTCGAAATTGTTAGAAAACATTTTTTTTGTAGAGTAGCCCGAAAGGCTACATTGCTGAGCAAGAAGAACAAGAAAGCTAGAATCCAATTCGGTACCATACTCCGTAACAGAAGCGTTGGAGAAACAAAAGGAGGGGGAATATCATGACTTGGGGAGCTTTTTCGTGGTATGGTGTTGGAATTTTATAGAAAATCACAGATACTATGAATATTAGGATATTTTGAAAGCTGTGATGCTCCGTTATGCAGAAAATCATAAGCCACCAGATTAGCGCTTTCAACAGGAAAATGATCCCAAACACTTGACAAAATTGGTTAAATCTTGGTTGAATGTTTCTATTTTCGAATAGCCCTCTCAGTCTCCCGATCTCAAACCGATTACGAATTTGGGGTTGGAACTGAAAATAAGCTTAAAAGAAAAGGTTTTCACAAACAAATCTCAACTCTGGGATGCAGTAAAGAGTAGTTGGAAGGGTACTCCCATTGAAAAATGTCAAAAATTAATAGAGCCCATGCCCAAGAGAACCAAAGCTGATTTAGATAATAAAGTTGAACCTTCCAGGTATTAAAATACTTATGTATTTACACTTTAAAACAAATAAAAATTTAGTATATTTTTCTCTAATATTAAAAAAAAATAGAACAGTTTTTGTTGTTATGGTTAAAAAAAAAGTCTATTATTTTGAATTCTATAAGAAATTAATTTGTTTAAAAAATTGATTTTTAATATGGATTTCAAATATATTTAAAAGAAATTCAATAGCTTTTGGCAAACAGACGGGTTTACATATGTGACATTTCAAAAGTGACATTACATGTGACAAATACATTTCGTTTGATACCAGATTAAAAGTATTCAAACATATAATAATTTCCAAGCTTTTTTTTTTTAGATAATAATATATTATCTTTTTAGCCATAAATTTATAAAACAAGCAACATGGCCAGCGCCGACTACCTAAAAAGGTTTACTATGAACATAAAGATGATTGAATTGCCCTGGTATTGCATTCATAGGAGTCGTTTTGAGTGTGTGTGTAATTTTTTTTTTTTTTTAATAAAATACATAATAATTTAGAAAATATATTTTGACAGTTTATTTTCTTAATTCGGTGAAAGAGGCATAAAGCTTGGGCGTATCGACTAATGTTTTTATTTTTATTTAATAACTTTTAAAAACTTTTACGCTACCAGTCAGTTTAATTATAAAACCACTGTTTTGAAAAAATGCTTAAATTTCAATTAGTCAACTTGACTAAGTTAATTGAAGCTTAACAAAAGAAATACAACAAGAAAATTTAATATATCGTCGTCATATATTCAATTTGAACTATCTACAAAAATACAATTTTTCAGTAGAGCAAAAAACCTGTTTAATTCGCTTATTTGAAAACTTTTAATCAATCGACTTTCTATAATATTAATTAAAAGTTACTATTAAACAAATACGGCATGTAAATTTTTTGTGATATTTCTGATTATTATTATTTTTTTTTTTTTTTTTTTTTTTTTTTTTTGTAACAGTAGGTAGCTAGCTCACTGTTTTTGTTTGATATTAATCAGCATGTAGAGATAACCCTTTCTATCATAGACTATTCATGAAGAAAGAATTGAATCATTAATTATTACTGGATGCTGGGATATTAATGGAAAAAATCGTAGGGTCATGACGGAAATGTTGCTGAACGCAATTATCGATTTTAGAACGAAGGCATCTATGTGAAAATACTGTAGATAGCTCAAGTTTTTATTAAAAAAAAAAAAAACAACGTGTTAAACTATATTTTTAAATCTGAAATTAATATCATAAATGAAGCCTAGCCGGATAATGTTTTCCCATCAAAAACTCATTTCCCTCAAATTTGTAGATAGCTCAAATTGAATAGACATCGATGCAAAATTATTTCTTTAATGATAATATATTACTTTCATAGTTTTGTATTAGTAGGACCAAAAATTTTGAAAACATGAGATTTGAAATCTAAAAACGGTACGTAATCTATATATTCAAAAGCGAAAGTATATATGTTTGTTAGTTTGTAGCATATAGGAGGCTAAACCATTGGACTGATCTTCTCGAAATTTTTACAGAGTATTACTGTGTATGTGGAAGGATATAAAATGAGAGCTTTGCAAATTTGTGTGAGGTCACCTATTACTAATGTTAGTAGAGATGCCGAAATGGGCGGTAGACGTGGCAACTCCCATACAAATTACTTGTATCATAAATATCATATACTTCGAGTACTGTAACAATAAGAGCCTTGGGACTTTAAGTGAGCCCATAAGTTATTCATGTGATTATTTGAATAAAAAAAATGGCTAGGAATTGTTGGCGTCACACTGTGCCTGAAAATTTGATTTCATTGGCCAAAAGTCCAATTTTAAAATTTTAACACCATTTTGTAGCTAATATATCCAAATTAAGATAGCCAAGAAATTAGTATTGCTAATTGTGGGCGTGGCATTCTGTCAAACTCAACTGTTTTTTAATTTCGGAAAAAGATGACTTTTTTGTTTTTTATCAAAAATAAATGGCTGCTTCTCGCAAGTTATCATCAATCATGACTGCGGTCTTTTTTACAAGGTTGGTAGTATTGTAGTCTTCAGTTGGTGTAAGTGGTCACAGCCCTACCGTTTAATATAAGGGGTATTCTGAAATATTTATTAAACTTCTATATTTTTGTCAAATTTCAACTTTAGTGGAATAGAACTTCTATGGAACAAAAGGGAACAAAAAAAGCTAAAAGTTTAAAAAAATCAAAACTTCAACTTTGATTTAGAATTAAAGTTCAACTAAAAATCTATCCAATAAAAAATAAAATCCCAAAATATTTTTATCGGTTCAACAGTTACAGAATGTTGGCCAAAAAAAAACGATTTTCAGCCACTGTGAGTCGTGCCGCCCCTACAACGTAAATATATAATATTACTGGAGTACTATAAAAGGGAAAGCTTTAACATTTTGTACGAGTCCATCAGATGTTGCTGTGAGTAGTCGGATAAAAAATGAGCGGGATGGGATTAGTGGGCGTGGCACTTCCTACATTAAAAAAATATGAAGTACTACGAAAGCGATAGTCTTGAAACTTTTGATAAGTACAATAATTACCAATGTGAAAAACCGACAAAACCGAAAATCACGAAAAACAAAAATCGGCAAAAACAACAATCTTGAAAAATCACCAAAATTAAAAATTGCCTACACCAAAAATCGCTAATTTAAAAATTACCAATCGTTAAGTGTTTCGAGCTACATGTACAGGGTTAGGCGATTGAAGTGTTACCTATTCAAACGACCATATGTTTTTTGTGTGCAATTAATTTTTATTCATTCAAATTACAAAAATGTGTGGAAATAAACAAACTTTCAGAATCCATTCATTTTAGCTCGATGTGGCCACCTTTTGCCTTGACTTTGGCCTTCAAACGGTTAAAAATGAGTTACATGCTGCACGAATGTGATTTTGCGGCATTTTGGCCCATTCCCGTACAATGGCTTTCTTCAGCGCATCCATACTGGCATATTTTTTAGTCCTTACTTTACTCTCCAAAATGGCCCAGATGGAATAGTCCATCGGATTTGCATCTGGCGAATTCGAAAGCCATTGTGCTGACGAAAAGAAGTGTGGAACATGGTTTTTTAACCATTCTTGGTTCACACCAGCTTTATGGGACGGTGCCGAGTCTTGTTGGAACGTCCATGTTTTACGACCGAAATGTTTGCGTGCCCACGGCTCTAAAGCAGCTTCCAAAACATTTTCTCGATAATAAGTTGCATTGACTTTGACACCAGGCTCGATAAAAACGATTGGACAGCGTCCATCGGCGGTCACAGCTGCCCACACCATTACTTGCGATGGAAAATTACTTCTGGTGGCCGTTCGTAGGCTCAAATTTTCGTAATTTCGTTCCGTTAAGTAAACTCGATCATTTTGAGAGTTTATGAACTGCTCAATAGGGAAATTTTTTTCATCAGAGAACACAATGCTTGGTAAATCGCAACGTTCATGCAAGCGTATCAACTCCTTTGCTCTTTCGAGTCTAACTTTTTTTGCTTTGGAGTTAGATCGTGTGCCTTCTGGAACTTGTAAGGCTTTACCTTGAGCTCCTTTTGGAGTATGCGTCTGATACTTCGCTGGGATATTTCCAGTTCTTTGGCCATTTGATTACCACTGCGACGTGTATTTCGTTGAAGTCGAGCTTTAACTTTTCGAACCATTTCAGCTGATGTTGCCGTTTTTTCGCCCACCACCATAGCGTTTGGCAATGCTTGAGGAGGCTGAGCTCTCTAACAATAGCTGGTGGTGATTTTCCAGCCAAATGTAATGCAATCACATTATTTCGTTTGTACTCCATATCCAATAACTTTTCTTATTTTAAACTTAGACGCAAATGTTTTCGGCAGCTTTTAAAAAATACAACGAGCTGTCGAAAACAGCTGTTGACATATAGCTGGAATGAGTAGTAGTTTGACAGACACACCGGTTTGAACTTGGTAACACTTCAATCGCCTAACCCTGTATATATAATATAAAAAAATATAAAATATGTAAAATAAAATGTTTTGATTGTACAATACAAACTTGGTAGGAAAAATTGATTATGAAAACATGCATGTCAATAAGTCTCGGTAAGTCGTAGTGAATGAAGCACGACAGGGCATACTAGGTACAAAATAGAGGTTAACCGTATTGCACTAAAATTGGATAAATAAATGTTGGTTTGCCTTAGCTTAACATTTGGTTAGTAAATATTCTATATGTTGCAATTGAATTGTCCTTTTAAGACAGTATATTTTTCACATTTTCACATTTGATCCAAAGTAATCATATATTGAACATTATATAAAAGGTATATGCAAGGTCTACTCAATAGAATACAAGACATGATCGATCGTGCTCGTGTTATTTAATAAAACCTTAAAATTTTAGATAGTTTTATATGGTGGTACATATAAATTTGAAATCAAAACTCACATATGTTACCCGCAAATCTGTTTTCGTGATAAGGGCTAGTTGGCGTGTTAGCCGATATTTCCCGGAAATACCTTTTTTGGTCGATAATCACAAGCTTATGCATTATATATAGGTTATATGGGTATCAAAAATATTATTTTTATGAGTATATAACCAATGTGTACACACACCACACAAAAGTGATTTCAATACATTCTTTATGAAACTAAACAAAAACCTAATGCATTTTGAACCATTTACAACTTAAAACAAAATATTTTTTCTAAATAGTTCCAACCAATTTTTATTGTTAGTATTAAAAAAAATCTCGTCCCAGGTTTCAAAATTCACTTATCCAATTATCCGTTACATCGCACCAAATTTATATATTATTTTTATACCCTCCACACCAGTGTGCAGAGGTAATATATAAATTTGTCATTCTGTTTGCAATAGCGCTGTCCGTCTGTGAAAATCACTATGACGCCCTCAGTAGGTCAGCTGGGTTGCTCATTTTTAGTGAAAACGAATCATTGACATCCAAAGCACGTTTTTGTTTAATATCAACAAAATCGGTTCAACATATTCCGAGATTTCAATGAAAATGTAAAAATCGTGAAAATATGATTTTTTCTATGCTGTTTTTGTTGTTGTTGTTATTCTAATTTTGTAATTTTGCTATTTAAAATGCCGCCACTTTATTTTTTATTACACTGACTGCCCACTTTTAGCCTACAATTTATATAAAAAAAATTTTGTGAGTCCGATCACAGGGGAGATGTGTAAACATCTAGTAATGAAAGATTTTTTTATGGCACTTTTTTAAAATCAAACAGAAAGCGTCCTCTATGTATCACTTATAACAAGCAACTGCAGGGGTTCTGCAAATAAAAAACTATTTATTATTATTTACTATTTCAACCGGTTAATTTTTAATTTTTCGTTTTTCGTTTTTCATTTTGAATTTGTCATTTTTTATTTTTTATTTTTTACTTTTTATTTTTATTTTTTATTTTTTGTTTTTTGTTTTTTATTATTTTTTTTTTTTTATTTTTTATTTTTAGTTTCTCATTTTTCATTTTTTATATTTCGTTTTTAATTTTTTATTTTTCGTTTTTCATTTCTAATATTCATTTTTAATTTTTTATTTTTAATTTTTTATTTTTCTTTTTTATTTTTCTTTTTTAATTTTTTATTTTTCATTTTTTATTTCTCTTTTTTATTTTTAATTTTTCATTTCTCATTTATAATTTTTTATTTCTCATTTTTCATTTTTTATATTTCATTTTTAATTTTTTATTTTTTATTTTTCATTTTTTCATTTTTCATGTTTTATTGTTCATTTTTAATTTTTTATTTTCTTTTTTAATTTTTAATTTTTCAATTTTTTATTTTTTATTTTTTATTTTTTATTTTTCATTTTTTATTTCTCATTTTTCATTTTTTATTTTTATTTTTCATTTTTCATTTTTCCTTTTTCGTTTTTCATTTTTTATTGTTCATTTTTAATTTTTTATTTTTCTTTTTTAATTTTTTATTTTTTGTTTTTTATTTTTCATTTTTTATTTCTCATTTTTCATTTTTTATTTTTATTTTTCATTTTTCCTTTTTCGTATTTCATTTTTAATTTTTTATTTTTATTTTTCATTTTTTATTTTTCTTTTTTCAGTTTTTATTTTTTATTTTTTATTTTTCTTTTTTCAGTTTTTATTTTTCATTCTTTATTTCACATTTCTCATTTTTCATTTTTATTTTTCATTTTTATTTTTAATTTTTTATTTCTCATTTTTTATTTCTCATTATTCATTTTTTTTTTTTTTCATTTTATATTTCTCATTATTCATTTTTTTTTTTTTTTTTCATTATACCCTACACCACTATGTGGTTTGGGTACAATGAATTTGTGCTGCTGTTTGTAACTACCAAAAATATTTGACTTAGACCCATCTTTTATTATACCGATCGGATCCGAATCACTATCTGATTCGATTTAACGATGTCCGTCCGTCTGTGTGTCCATGTAAAGCTTGTAATCACACTGCAGGTCGCAAATATGAATATATTTTGATGAAATTTGGTATATAAGCTTTTATCGGCCATAGGATAAATGCTATTGAAATCGGTGGGAATCGGTCCATGTTCAAACCTAGCCCCCATACAAATGACCAATATGAAATCAACATAAATTGCCAAATTGGGTTTGTATGTGTTTATTATATCCATTAATGAGTAGTCCAAAAATTATCCCTACGGGACAGCTCTTAGTCATAGGCCCCATAAAGAGCTGCTTCCCGATCTTCACTTAAATCTATCATTTTGCATTTTCGATTTTACGTTTTTCATTTTTCATTTTCCTTTTTTCTTTCATTTTTCTTTTTTTTTCATTTTTCATTTTTTTTTTTTCATTTTTCATTTTTTTTTTTTTAATTTTTATTTTTTTTTTTTTTATTTTTCATTTTTTTTTTTTTTATTTTTAATTTTTCTTTTTTCTTTTTTTCCATTTTTCTTTTTTTCAATTTTTCTTTTGTTTTCATTTTTCTTTTTTTTAATTTTTCATTTTTTTTTTTCATTTTTTTTTTTTTCATTTTTAATTTTTTTTTTTTTTCATTTTTAATTTTTTTTTTTTTTTAATTTTTAATTTTTTTTTTGTTTTTCATTTCTAATTTTTTTTTTAATATAATAATTTTGTCACCAATTCAGTCATAAGTCCACCAAATTTGTGTTACGGCTCATATGTTACGCTGTTTTTGTGATTGTATTGTGAAATATAAATTTACCCCCTGCGAGTATAGATGTTTACACATAAAAAAGTAAAGTGTTTTGGTGTTTGGTATGTTGGCAAAACTTTTAGTCACTCCTAAGAAAAGATTAAGAAAAGCAAATTTTGAGAATAGTTTATAAGGCATAACAGAACGATCAGAAAGGAACAACGGCTAGTCCTGAATGAACTAATTTAAAAATTTAGTTCAGCCAGGTATTTTAAACTAATTTAAGCTGTTATTCAATTACAAATTTATCAAAAAAATTTATGTGTGTATGTGCAGTTAAAAGCTTATTTGAAAACTATATAAAGTGCAAATATGTATGTATGTATATGTACGTTAATACGAGCATATTTATTTGTGATCATGTATTTTTATACATTTTTGCTACAAATATTATTTATTGCACTTGTTACATGAAAAACAAACTTTATGAAAATACAAAAAAAAAATACTCTTGTGAATATTTTGCAACGTACTCGTTCGGTGAGTTTTGTCGTTCATTTATGTTGTGCTACTTTTCCACATTTAGCCAGCCGACAAACTAGAACAACGATTGACTGTCTGTCACTCAGTCTGTCAGTCAGTCATACTCGTACACATTCACTTGCTCTGCTCACGAAAACTATGAATGCATACTCATTTTACCGCATTAGTGGCTGGCTGACTGGACTGGACTCGATGATGTTGATGTTGATGTAGATGTTGCAAGTAGGAAGTTTAACTAGCCAATCATCAATGAAATGCGTAAAAATTTAATCTGGCAGGCCAAATGCAAAACATGAAAAAAAATCGTTAAAAAAAATGCGGTTTGCTTTGAAAATATGTGAATAAATTTGTGGAAAAAAGACAAAATGCATGTGAAAATACATGTTACTTACGAACGTTTTGTCACTTGACATGTTTTCAAAGTTATAATGCTTTCATATCCAACTACTCTAACGACAGCAAATAAATAAGAAAAAAAAGCAACTTTACCATCGTTCATTGTCGTTGCATTACAAACAGCAACAGCAAAAATTCCAGTGGACTACGAGAAAAGATACCCGACTAATATGCATTGACAATCGGTTCCAATAAAAAATGATAGTGATGTTTATGATGATAATGATGATGTTACTAGAAAATAAAGCTTATAATTACTGTTTTTTCTGCAAGTCTACACTGAATACCATACATGTTGGATTGCGTAAGTCTAAAAAAATGCAATAGGGTGGCAGTTGTTTGCCCACTTTTATAAAAAAGGAGAGCGCACGAAACTGCGGGTGTTTTAAACATATAGATAAAATATATAAATTTAGGGAACTTCCATTTATAATCACTAGTCTGCTACATATAGCTGGATAATCCAAATTAAATCCGGAAACAACGCTTGGCCTTGAATTTAGAATATCATTTGGCAATTTTTTATTTTAGCGATTTTTGATTTTGGCGATTTGTGATCTTGGCGATTTTTAATTTTGAAGATTTTTGTTTTTCGTGACTTTCTTGTTGGCGATTTTTGATTTTGTCGATTTTCGAATATGGCGATTCTGCCGATATTTTCCGCGACTGTTCACATTGGTAATTAATGTACTTATGAAAACTTTCAAGACTATCGCTTTCATAGTACTTGATATTTTTTGTATAGGAGGTGTCATGTCCACTAATTTAGTACTGCCCATTTTTTTATCTGATTACTGACATTAATATCTGATGGACTCGTACAAAGTGTCAAGGCTTTGTCTTTTATAAAACTTGAGTTATGTGATATTATATACTAGCAGATTCCAGCCCTCGAAATTCGAGTGTAAATTCTAGGAAATTATATTTTTTCGTTAAAAAAGTATGCTAATCTATTATAGCCAATTCACAAATCAACACAAAAAAACAAACACATTTTTTTACAAACACATTAACAAATTCAACAAAAACACACATAACATATGGATAATTTTATGTATGTGTTAGTAGCAACTTTAAATGCAATTTACTCAAAATAAAGGAAAAAATTAAAAAAATCTGTAAATCTGCAAAACCGCTAAAAAGAAATACCTTTCAAATAATATACGTTTAGTCAAAATCGGGATAAAACGGTAGAACAAAACATCGGTCACAAGAAATCACCTAGCCTATTAATATTATAGATTTACTTTGTATGATCCGATCCCGCTCATTTTTTATCCGACTATTCACATTAATAATTGATGTCTTCAGACAAATTTGCAAAGCTCTTCCCATTATAGTACTCAATATAGTATATGAGGTGTCACGTATGGGAAGTGCCAATCACAATCCCGCCAATTTTCCCAATTTTTGGCATGGCTACTAACATTAATAATGGGTGAGCTCACACAAATCTGCAAAGCTGTCGCTGTCATAGTCTCAATATGTATGATATTACAAATTACCTTGGTATGCGTGGTGCCATGCCCACTAAAAATATCGAAAAAAAAATGTATAGCCTATAGTTCCTTCCAGATACACACTTAACTAAGAAATATACAACAAGTAAGAAAATTATAATCGGTTTAGACCGACTATACAACTCCCTATACCATGCGTTTAAAGAAAGCATAAACCAAATCTGAGCGGAATTGTTTTAATATAATTGCTGCATTCGCGATCGAAATTTTTCGATCGAAATTATTTTTTTATTTTCTAAAATAAAATACTAATGCCGTTTTCTTTTCTGACAAAAAATGTCGCATTTTATTTACACTCTTTTCGTAAAGTGTATTTTTTTTATATATTCAAAATTAAAAGTAACCGAATTTTATACATCAATCGAAAGGTCTCAAAGTGCTGTGTTTATAAAATGCAAAAAATTTTGATTATTATCCGCTTTGAAGTCATGGGGTGAAAATATTCAAAAAAAAAAAGGGGGAACAATGTGGAAATATTCTCACACTATGACCTGAAAGAAGTCAATGGCTACATTTACGAGCGCTCGACTTTGAGACCTTTCGATTGATGTATAAAATAAGGTTGCTCTTAATTTAGAATATATAAAAAAATACACTTTTCGAAAAAAGTGCAAATAAAATGCGACATTTTTTGTCAGAAAAGAAAAAGCCATAAGAATAATTTTACTATGACACAGTTAATGAATTATTGCCCCTAGTTAAGAGTAAAAGTGAAATGAGGGCTGATGTTTGTCCGTCTTCTCTAAATAATAAACCAAAATATGAAATTTCGATTGATATTACTCGATATCGAGTTATTTTTTGCAAGAACATTTACAAACCAATTTTGAGAAAAATCTATGCAATATATATTTT
Source organism: Cordilura impudica (assembly GCA_963682025.1). NCBI lineage: Eukaryota > Metazoa > Arthropoda > Insecta > Diptera > Scathophagidae > Cordilura > Cordilura impudica. The sequence continues at coordinate 83,056,217 of OY821519.1, read as the reverse complement.
TTTATAGATTTAAATAAAAGTCGGGAAGAAGATTTATATAGAAACTAATGCTAAAAGTTTTCCCAGGTGGTTTATTTTTATGGTACTGTTAACCAGATGTACATAAACCAAATTTCACCGAGATCTTTGTGTTAATCTGGATCTTAGGGCAATTTAGGTCAATATCATATGGGTCATTTGTATGGAAGCTAGGTCTGAACATGCACTGATGTTCACCAATTTAGCCATCGTCGTTTGGCGGATAAAGCTTAAAATTATTTGAAATATATTTATATTTGCAACCTGTAGTGTGATTACAAGGTTTACATGGACGACACACAAACGGACGGGCAGACGGACGGAGCGACATAATCGACTCAGAAAATGATTTTAAGTCAATCGATGGAATAAAAGAATTGCCTAGGTCAAATATATTTGGTATTTACAAACATCATCACTAATTCATTGTACCCAGACCACTGAGCCGTATAGGGTATACATATTGTCAAGTTTTAGAATTTTTCAAAATATTTTTTCTAAAAATAAATAAGTATATGGGGGTTTTATGTCAAGTGCACCAACTTTTGAAACCGATGTCTTCCGATCGGGATGCACCAAGGTTAGTCCTATTGGATAGTAGTTTAGACACAATTTTTCAAGAAGATCGGTCAAGATCTCTCTGAGTTAGAGGGGATCAAAATTTGACATTTTGGCCAAACAGGTGTTTTTTTTCTAATCCATGTAACTTATTACCTATTGTTCTTAGAAAATCTTCTCCCAAATAGTTTAGATAGCTATTTCTTCAATATTTCGGAAAAAAAATACTTTAAAAAAACAAAAAAAATTTTAGACTTTTTTTTGCTAAATCAACGAATTTTTTGCTTTTTTTAAAAGGGGCATTTTTTTTTTGTTTTCATAAGAAAGCTTAGGATTTTTCCTTTAAGAGCTTTTTGGTCGCAACGGTTTTTCAATTTTTCACAAATGCTCTATTTTTAATTTTTTCCTATTTTTGTGAAAAACCTTACAAATAAAATAAAGGTATGTAACCTTTATTTTTATAAAATTTCATACCCTCGATACTGTAATACCCAGAATATGTTAACCTCTCGATTTATATCGAGTTTTCTCAGAGACCGAACAATACGTGTTGTTATTGATGGGGTCTCATCTAATGAGTTTCAGCTTAATTCAGGGGTACCCCAAGGTTCCGTTCTTTCTCCTTCTCTTTTCCTTATCTTTCTGAACGACCTTCTTGGCCAAACTTTTAACTCTATATACTCTTTTGCAGATGACAGCAGCATTTGTCATTCATTTTCCTTTAACTGCAGGCCAAGCCTCTTGGAGGTTGGGGGCAAAAGGCGGACAATGAATGACACACTCAATCAAGACCTCTTAACAATCTCCGAGTGGCGAATAGGGTTGATTTTAATGCGCTGAAGACCCAATGTTGTATGTTGACCCATAGGGCCATGGAATCAACTATGTCATCTGTATATATGGGTGGTATAGGTATTGAGGAATCGGATACTCTTGATGTTCTGGGCATGAGAATTCAATGTGATGTTCGTTGGAACGAACATGTTTTTCAAGTGTCGAAAGAAGCATTCAAGTGTCTTGGTTTTCTAAAACGGTGTAGAAATTACTTCACTCCTTCCGATCTCCTTAAAATCTATACCACTTACATCCGACCGAAAATGGAATACAACTCCCATATATGGGCAGGGGCTTCGAAGTCTATTTTGGAGCTACTGGACCGTGTGCAAAGGAGGGCGTTGGCGCTCATCAATGACAGTAGGGTATCCAATTCTATTGATTCATTGGAACACCGTCGGAATGTGGGTTGTGTAGCACTGTTCTATAGATATTACCATGGTAAATGTTCTTCTGAGATTAGCGAACTTATTCCAAGTGCCCGAGTTTCGGTTCGCTCTACCCGATTCTCTAGTAGATCACATCCGTTTGTAGTCTATTGTCCAGTTGACCGCACAACGCATTACAGAGAGAATTCGTTTATCAGTCGAACTAGCCGTATGTGGAATAAACTCCCCGCAGAGGTCTTTCCTGACAGTTATAATCTAATAAAATTTAAGTCAAATATCCATAAACACTACTCCCTCTCTCCTCCTTCCCATAACCTATTTTCCTTAAATCAACACAATGCACTGCATTTGTAGGGGGCATCCCCTGAGTGTTGGTTAACAAAAAAAAAAAAAAAAAAAAAAACCTAAGGAAAAAATCATTTTTTTTCTATAGAAATGTTGTAAAATTATTATTTTTTATTTATGTAATAATAATTAAATTAATATATAATAATAATAATATTAAAAATAAAAAGAAATAATTTAATAAAATTTAATCTTAATTGCATTAGATCCATTTATATCATAACTATTATTATACTTAATTTATTGTAGCTGATGAAGTATTTAAGTCTTGTAAATTCTTAAATACCCAGTCTTTAATCCAGCTTTTTTGTCGCCTTTATTTACTGCGTTTTTTTGTCAATCCTTTCTTGGCATTACTAGGTTCAGCTGTTGATTTCGCTGCTGGTTTACTTGTTGGCTTTGGAAAGATATCGCATTGTATAGAGGCAGAAAACTTTTTCGACTTGAGTCTTCCATCGACAAGCGGTATAAAAGCATGGTATTGGGCGGTACCATCGATTGTTACCGCAGCATCGAATCTGCTCTTCAGTGTTTTCAATTTTCCCTGATGATCCTCTTTGCTACTATAAACTATTTTAGTTTCTTTACAATAATTCTTTGCCCAATGGAATAAAGCAGTCGCATCTAAGATGCGATCTTGATGAGAGCACTGGAGGCTATACTTCGCTTCATTTCTTTTAAAGTTTGCTCCAATACCATCACATGCTCCTTTACCATGAGCAGTAGGATGAAAATGCCACTCAGCTGGCATTCCAAAATCTTTTTCATGAGCCATATTTGCGAAGCTACTTTTGTTTTTAAAATGTTGACGAGCTCCGTCCGAAACGTAGTATACCTTCTTTACTGTAAATTTAGATTTTAGATATTTTAGTATTACCTTCTGGTACTCATAAACCACAACGGTATCATGTTTTAAATCGTCGGATATGATTGCCATACTTTTGTGTTCCAGTTTTTCATCTTTCATGTAGTAAATAACCACTGTGAATATAGTTGCTTGGTCGTTATTGAAGTGGAATGCTTGTATGGCATCCTGAAGAACATATTCATAGTTTTCTGCGAAATCATATGAAATAACGAATTCACCAGACTTCAAATGTATCTTCAAATCCTTGAAGAATGACCATTGCTCTTTGACTAAAAAGTCATGGGTTCTCAAGTTTAGCAATCCTGTACACATTTCTTCCACAAAATCATCCACATTTAAAATGATTGTTTTCAATGTGCATCTGCCAGTCTGAATCCAAGAATCAAATTTGACCTCCTCTATATATTCTCGATCTAAAGAGTTGATTAAATTTTCTTTGATGAATGTGGTTTTCGGGTAATTGGTACATTCACCTAAGTGGCAAGAAGTTGTTACATTAGGACACATAGTCAATTTAAGGCAATTGCGGTAATCGTGTAAATCTTCTTCCGAATCATCTGTTAAATACTTTAAGTTGATTTCCTTCAACATCAGTTTAACATTTTCATGGTAAATGCAAACGCATACTGTGTGAGTTCCGCTGCTTTCTGGCAAAACGCAATGTTTTGTACTCATTTGGGTAAATTTCGTGAAGCTAATTTTAACATCCTCGTGTTCAGATTGAAATATTGCAAATAATTCTTCAAGGTTACAGAGAACCATTCTCTTCTGTTATGTTATGAAGGTATGTTACATACCTTCGGAAAGGTTAATTTGTCTAGTTTCTCAGTATAAGTTTTATTTGTAAGGTTTTTCACACAAATAGGAAAAAATTCAAAATAGTGCATTTGTCAAAAATTGTAAAAGTTACAAAACATTTATTTTGATAGATATCCCACTCCCATCCCACTAAGCGACCAAAAAGCTCTTAAAGGAAAAATCCTAAGCTTTCTTATGAAAAAAAAAAAAAAAAAATGCCCTTTTTGAAAAAAAAGGCAAAAATGCTTTAATTTAGCAAAAAAAAAAAAAAAAAAGTCTATTTTTTTTTTTTTTTTTTTTTTAAGTATTTTTTTACGAAATATTGAAGAAATAGCTATCTAAACTATTTGGGAGAAAATTTTCTAAGAACAATAGATAATAAGTTACATGGATGAGAAAAAACACCTGTTTGGCCAAAATGTCAAATTTTGATCCCCTCTAACTCAGAGAGATCTGGACCGATCTTATTGAAAAATTGTGTCTAAACTACTATCCAATAGGACTAACCTTGGTGCAAATTTCATTCCGATCGGAAGACATCGGTTTCAAAAGTTGGTGCACTTGACATGAAACCCCCCATATGTAAATATATACTTTTTATTATTTAAATGTTTCTATTCATTTTATTGCACACATTAATTTTTTGTGTTTTCTTTGTTTATATATTTTTGACAGCTAGTTCAGATAAACTAGCGATAATTTTTTATCAAAATTGGAGATGACAGTCAATTTTTCTAGGTTCACAACTAGGTTCAAAATGAACCAAGTAGGTTCGCTCTCAAAATTTTGTATGGCGAATCATGTAGATTCAATCATGATTGGGGCGCGAACCGTGAATGAGAGAGAACCGCGAATCTTGCCGTCCGTGTGAACATAGCATTATCGAATATATTTGTTAAACAAGTGTGTTTCTGGCAAGTACTAATTGTCAATAGACAGCTGTCAAATTTTAGCCATATTGGTTGTGTGGTTTCATTTTTACAAACAACTTTTATTATTTATTTTTTTTTTTTTTTAGGCAATAAAAAAACTCGTTCGCAGCAGTGATTAACCACTCACGTTAGTTAGATGATGTTCAGGGTACATTTGCAACAGCGTTTAAGACTATTTAAAATTGTGGAAATTAGATATGAACACGGTTGGCGACGTCCAATTGAAGTGACTACTGATGAAATGACTAATAAAAATCATGATATTGTTCGTTTAAAAAAAAAATGCTCTTCCATCAAGATGATGCCCCTGTATACACGTGCGGAGTCGACATGGCTGACTTCCATGAATTCCACTAAGTGTCACTCCCACTTTCACCATATTCCCCTGCAGAAATGTCTCGTTAGAAATAGATTTGGTTCCGATGTCTATTTTGAATCTTTTGAGAAATTGTATGATTTGGATAAGATCAACAAATTGGAGAAAAGTTAGACGAAGTGTTGAAAAATTAAAATTAATTAACCAGGGACCGAAAATAACAGACATTTTGAAGGCATCCAGAAGTAAATATCGGAGAATTGATTCAAGGATACAAGTTTGATCATTGTGAGCTAGTTTTTTAGAAAATCTTTTTTTTTATAAATTTGATTAATTTTTTTTTCGAGCAGAAATAATAGTAATTTTTATACCCTCCACACACCATTCGATTTTCTTGATCCTCATAACAAGGAAAGTTAATTTAGCTATGGCTGTCGATCTGTGGAAATCACGATTATATCGGCAATAACTTAGCAGGACGCTTCGTTTTTGCATAAAATTGTTAATTACATTCTGATTGAGTGGCTTAAAAAAATCACCTAAATCGTTTTAATAGGTCACGAGATATGAATAAATGAGAGAAACCTTGAAAAAAATAAAAATGTTCAGTGTGTTTATTATTTTTCTTAAATTATCTACAATATTAATAGGCTAGGCGATTTCTTGTGACTGATGTTTTGTTCTACCGTTTTATCCCGATTTTGACCAAACGTATATTATTTGAAAGGTATTTCTTTTTAGCCATTTTGCAGATTTACAAATTTTTAAATTTTTTCCTTTATTTTGAGTAAATTGCATTTAAAGTTGCTTCTAACACATACAAAAAATTATACAATGCTATGTGTGTGTTTATTAAATTCGTTAATGTGTTTGTAATAAAAATGAGTTTGTTTTTTGTGTTGATTTGTGATTTGGCTATAATTGATTAGCATACTTTTAGGGTCTTTATTTAATGAAAAAATAAAATTTCCAATAATGTGCACTCGAATTTCGAGGGCTGGAATCTATTAGTATTTTGTAATAGTTCTTAATGTTGTATTCGTTTTCGTTGTATCATTTGCTTGCACGTTTCACAATACCTTTTCTTGAAAACGTACTTTTTCTTAAAAAGAAACCTTTTTAAAAAAGTAGTTTCTCTTAAAAATTGTCTTTTCTTAATAAATAACATTTTCTTAATAAATACCCTTTTTTCAAAAAAGTACTTTTTTTCAAAAAAGTACCTTTTTTAAAAAGTACCTTTTCGTTTAAAAGTTAATTTTCTTAAAAAATAACGTTTTTAATTAACTTTCATTCAAAAAAAAATTTCTGAACATATGACCTTTTGTTAGAAATCTCTATTTCTTAAAAAAGTACCTATTTTTAATAATGTAGCCTTTTTAAAAAATGTAAGTACCTTTTCTTAAAAAATTACCTTTTGTCAAAATGTATCTTCAATTAAAAAAGTAACTATTTTAAAATAAAATTACCTTTTCTTAAAAAAGTAAATTTTCTTAAAAAAGTACATTTTCTTAAACAAGTACTGTTTCTTAAAAAAGTGCATTTTCTTAAAAAAAAATACCTTTTCTTAAAAAGAATACCTTTTCTAGAAAAAGTGTCTTTTCTTTAAAAAGTACGTTTTCTGAGAAAGGAATGTTTTTTAAGAGTATTTTCAAAATATCTAGAGATTAAAGAAACAATTTAAATGTGTATTCCGCTCAACATGATAGGAATAAAATTTGTTACGAAAAACTTTTAATCAGTTTGTGTTGTTGTTTGTTTCAATAACTACCAATAGAATCAATTTCTTAGTCAATTGAACGATATCCGCCCGTCCGTGCGTCAGTACACTTAAACCTGGTACGCAAACTAAAAGTCGCAATTATACAGATATATATTAAGATAAAATTTGGTATATAAGCTTTTTTTATCGGGTATATTTTTGTCTGTCTAGAGCAATGATTCCCAAGTGGTGGTCCGCGGACTCCCAGAGGTCCGTGGAGGGGTCCGTGAACTTTTCTGGCAAAATTAACTTTTAAAACGATATATAAAAAAAAGAAATTAACACCACTCTTGATAAAGATACCCAACCCATTAAAATAAATTTAAAAAAATAATTAATATCATAAAATTATGATAAAAAATGTATTTGTAAAATTTAAATATTTGTTTTTTAAGCATATAAGTAATTTAAATAAAATACTTCATTTCTTGCAATGAAAAGAGGTTTTGATAAATGTGTTCTAAAATTGATAACGTACCTTTCGATCAACACTGATATCACATATACCATGTTTACCATCACTAGATAAATCAGCTGATTTTGTTTTTATTTTCATTTCATATTTATTGTCGTTAGTCGTGTGTGTGTTTTTTAACTAGTAATAAAATCCAAAATATGTCAAAAAAAAAAAGAACATATGGCGAAAGTTATATGAATTTCGGATTTACATTGGAAAAAAATAACGATATTGTAATGCCTCAGTGTGTAATTTGCTTCAAACCCCTTTCCAATGATGCTATGAAACCAGCAAAATTAGATAGACATCTAATTACAAACCACCCACAATTTAAAGATAAAAATACAGATTTTTTGCTTCTAAAATCAGATCACTAAATAAAGTAAGATTGGATTCCACAGGTGATTTAAATGTTGAACAGGAAAGGGCTATGGAAGCTTCCTATAAAATAGCAATGTTAATTGCTAAAAACAAAAAGCCACATACAATTGGAGAAGACTTGGTCAAACCTTGTATTGCCGCAGTTGGTAACGTAATGCTTGATACAGCCAATAAAGATAATCTGATGAAAGTAGCTCTGTCAAATAACACTGTCAAAACAAGAATTAATGATATGGCACAAAATATTAAAGAGCAGTTATTAGAAAAAATTAAGAATTCACCATTCATTGCTCTTCAATGTGATGAAACTACAGACGTTTCTTATTCAAGCCAACTTTTATTTTATTGCAGATTTATTGCAGAAAATGAATTTTGTGAAAGCTTTTATTTATGAAAGTGCTGCCTACAACATCAAAAGGAACTGATATTTTTCAAACCCTTTCTGATTTTCCAATGGAAAACAATATTCCCTGGAAAAAAGTAGTGGCAATATGCACTGATGGTAGACCGTCAATGATGGGTTCTCGTTCTGGGTTTTTAAAATTAGCCAAAGATATGAATAAAAATATGATTGTGTCACACTGCATAATTCGTCGACAATGACTTGCTGCTAAAACCCTTCCAGATGAACTGAAAAGTGCTCTGCAGACCGCAATAGATGTCGTTAATTTTTGGAGTGCTATGTCAAGATCTCAATGCATAACAAACAAAATTATTTTTCCACACAGAGGTGCGTTGGCTTTCAAAGGGAAATATGCTGAAAAGGTTGTTTGAATTAAAGACTGAGGTTGAAGTTTTTCTTTTGAAAGAAAAAAGTAGCAATCTTTATGAAAGATTTACGTATGCAACATTTATTTTTTTTTCGCATACATTACTGATTTTTTTGAAGCATTAAACAACCTTAACTTAAGATTACAAGGCAATCAAGGCAATCAAATTAATATTTTAATAGCATTTGATTCAATTAATGCTTTTATGTCTAAAATTTCACTGTGGAAAAGTCGTCTTCAAACAGCTACGCCGAAATATTTATCTTTTCCGCTTCTTAATGATATCATGGATTCTTGCGATATCCAAAATATAAATTTAAAAAGTATAATTACAAAATATTTTGATACGCTGCATGATGAATTCACCAGATATTTTCCAGAGTTCCAAACGGAATCTTGGCAAACTAATTTACTTCGCAATCCTTTTAATGTGACTATTGGTGACATACCCGATGCCTTTTAAGAAGAATTAATAGAGCTAAAGTGCAACTCATGTGCTAAAAATGACTTTGGTTCTATGGAAATAGAGACATTCTGGCTGAAATATTACAAAGTGTATCCGCATGTTGGATCTGAATCATTGAAACTTTTAATTCAGTTTTCAACAACATATTTATGTGAAACCAGCTTTTCTGCCCTTTTATGCATTAAAAATAAGTACCGCTCACGTTTGGATGTTAAAGGCCATATTAGATGTGCGCTATTACATTACAGACCTTGTCAAGCAAAAGAATTGTATCAGACTTTAAAAATATGAAACTTATTATACGGTATTTTAAATAATATTTTATTTTTAATAGACTTTTATGCTTGTGTTAGTTAAAAATGTATTTTGTGTTTCAGAAAAAATTTTGAAGTAATATTTTATGTTTCAACTGATTACAAATGTGATCTCATGTATTTATTATTTTAGTAATTATTTCTATATCGATGGCTTAATATAAAAAGGCCCTAACTCGATTTTTTTTACTTGACAGGAGAAGGAAAAAGACAATAAAATCCGTAAAATTTTAGATACAAAAAAGATTTAATGCAATTTTTAATAACACATTTTTGGAAATTGTATAAAACTTTTTTTGTATCAAAAATTTTACGGATTTTAATAAGTTTTTTCCTTCTCCTGTCAAGTAACAAAAAATCGAGTTAGGGCCTTTTTACATTAAGCCATCGATATATTTTAATTTTTCTTAAGTACTCCTGAAATGGGATAAATCCATTTATTTTGAAATGTTTTGTTCCTTTTGGAATAAGTGCCTTTTTGAACTTTAAAAGTTTCTGTTATTTTTATTTATTTTTGAATTATAAATCTTTTTTATTTATTAATTTAAACAGATTTTTTTTTTTTTTACAAAACATTTTTTTAAATTTTTTTTATTTAGTTTTTAACGTTTTTTAATAATAAACATATTTTTTTCATTATTTTCACATTTGTTTTATTAATTTTTTAAAATAAAAATATTTGGGGGTCCGCGAGCTTGTAAAAATGTCTCAAGGGGTCCGTGAAGCAAATTAAGGTGGAAACCTATGGTCTAGAGCGACTATAATTTCTTACCTGTTTTTATTGTTTTTTTTTATATACCCTCCACACCACTGTGCAGACGGTATATCAGTTTATCATTCCGTTTGTAACGCATCGAAAAATACGTTCTTGATCCTTATAACAACTCGAGCCGATATAGCTATATCGTGATGTCCCTCTGTCTGTTGAAAAACAATAAATCATGTACCTGGGTAAAATTGTGATAATACATATTGTTTGTCATTATTTCTAGCAGCTGGCTATTGAAAATTGAGTAAATAGGGCATCACTGTGTCAAGATATGTTTGAAAATATGAAGACACCTCTAAAAATTTTAAAAATTCAGTGTGTTTGTTGTAATAATTTAGCATTAAGTTTATCAAATGTTTAAGTTTTTAAAATACTTTGTTTACATTTGTTATAAATAGTGTAATACTTGCAGATATAAATGTAAACGTAAAACCCATGTGGAGGGTATCAAAGATACGGCACAGCGGAATTTAACACTCTTATCTATGTTGCCTTAAATTTTTTTAAACTTCAAAATTAAATGTAACTTTCTTATAAATAAACTTGTAAAAGTTTTGTTGTAAGCGAGAATGAAATAAAGTTTAACAAGTGAGAAAAATTTTGCTCAAACCCCATCAAAGAGTTATGAAAATTTTAGCTGATTTTTTGGTTTTGATAGAGGTTGTTATAAACTCCCTCAATCACCTCTACTTTATTTACACACATTTAAGTATTATTCAGACTAACCAACAACTTGCCCCTTACTTTAAGCCAACCACCAACACCAATCAATCAAACTAATCGTTCATTTTCAAAAACATTTTAGTTGTGTTCATCAAATTCAAGAAAGTACTTACATGCGTACATATTCAAAAACAGTTTAGACTTTTATAGAGAATGAAATAGAATAGAAAACGAGTAGAATCGAATAATATGGGTTGCATTACATCTATACATAGAAACATTAGCACATGTGTAAAGAATGAAATGATGGGTCTCGTATGGTGGTAGGTATTCAATTTCTTCTTTGAAAAACGAACAAAACTTTAAATTCAAAATACGAGTAAATATATGAACAGTAAAGATAAACGAAAAGAAAGAAATTTTGAAAAAGGAATGTTGCAGTACCAACAGTATTTACATATGTATAATATATTAGGGATCTTAACCCTCTAATGCTGTGACTGATCCAGACATTTGATAAAGAAATAATGTATAATATATGTATGTACATATATTCAGTAAAAAAAAAAATTCAAGTCATCCTAAAGAATCACATTTTCAGTGCTTCAAAAGCACTAAAAAATAAATTTATATGAAAGTTTTATATAAAGAAATATAAAAACAAGTAAGAAAATTATAGTTGGTCTAGACCGACTATACGATACCCTATACCATGCGTTTAGAAACCCTATCTCTTAGGCCCAACTAACTGGACATTGAAAATAAGCAAAAACCAAATTTGAGTGGGATTTTTATTAATTTTTTTGGCTGCAGATATGAAAAAGTTCATATCGGATGCTATATCTATAAAGGGACTAGGTCCAAAAATGGACCGATCCTGATCATGTTTGGTAAAGTCTCTTGTATTTTGCAAAAATATATACAAACAAAATTAGTGCAATATTTTTGTTCTTTAATAGATTTAAGTGAAGATCGGGAAGCAGCTCTATATGGGGTCAAAGGGATCATTTTTGGACTACTCATTAGTGGATGTAATGAACGCATACAAACCCAATTTGAGTAAGATCTATATGACAATTTGGATCTTATGGAAATTTATGTCGATTTCATATGGGTAATTTGTATGGGGGCTAGGTCTGAACATGGACCGATTCTCACCAATTTCAATAGCGTTCATCCCATGGCCGATAAAAGCTTATATACCAAATTTCATCAAAATATATTCATATTTGCGACCTGCAGTTTGATTACAAGCTTTACATGGACACACAGACGGACGGACGGACGGACGGACATTGTTAAATCAACTCAGAAAGTGATTCTGATTCGATCGGTATAATTAAAGATGGGTCTAGGTCAAATATTTTTGGTTGTTACAAACAGCAGCACAAAGTCATTATACCCAAACCACATAGTGGTATAGGGTATAAATATATATTGCGAAGAGGATAATTGATATTAAAGTAGAAATAACTGATTTTGAGTTAACGAAAAAGCGTATATCGGGAAAAGAAAATAAAAATTTATATAGAAAGCTAAAAGTTAAAAATTAAAACAAGTTAGAGCGATAAATTCGGATATGCCGAATCTTTGATACTCTCCACATGTTTTTGTTTTTTTTTTTTTGTTTTTGTTTTTTTTTTTTTTTTTTTATTTTTAGTTTTATGGATTTTTTTTCATTTTTGTTTTGTTTTTTTTTTTTTTTTTGATTTTTTGTTTTATGTATTTTTTTTTTGATTTTTTGTTTTATGTATTTTTTTTTTTTTGATTTTTTGTTTTATGTATTTTTTTTTTTTTTATTTTTGATCTTCTATAGAACTATGGCACTTGCGGCACGTCGGTTTTGTAGAATGATGATGCTGAGATGCTGATATATCTTTTGCGAAGTTAGCATCACATACCTTCAAATCGCGATTTTAAGGCAGAATCAGCAGAACTATTGTTAAAACCATCGGAGACTATAGAACTATGCTGGGTGCAACTTTTCTAAGGGTATATATTCAAAATCTGATGAGATGCTGAGATTTTTTTTGCGAAGTTGGCATCTCATACCCTTAAATCTTTAAATCGCGATTTTAAGGTCAAATCAATAGAACTATTGAAGAACTATTGCAGGAACTATAGAACTATGCTGGATGCAAGTAAATTTGCATGTTTTTACTGAGATGCTAAAATTTGAGATGCCAACTTCACAGACATTTGAACATACCTATTTTTTCAAGAGTTTTCACATTTTTATTCATACTAGTATAGCCCAGCACTCGAAATTCGAGTGCAAATTCTAGGAAATATTATTTTTCATTCAATTTTTGTCTTCCAATGATTTTTTTAATCTATATATATCAAGGTTCAGAAAATACACACACGAAACACACAATGTTCTGTTCAAAAGCAGCCAACACATATCTTTATTTTCATATCAATTATGTGCGTTTCAAAATTTTCTACGGTACCCAACACAACCATGACTGTGTTCGTTTTAATATTTCGTTATTTACACGAACATTTTTGTATCACATACTTTTTGCTTCAATCACACATAAAGCACACATTTTTGAGTGTTGCTTTATTTGAAGTTGATGTTCTGGTACGTGTAGTGAAAAAAAACACAGAACATGTAAAATAAACAGGTTCGAGTTCAGTTATATTTTAAGTCGTGTTGTGGCTCGTGTAGTAAGAAACAACAGAACATGTACAGTAAACAGGTTCGAGTTCAGTTATATTTTAAGTCGTGTTTAAAATATAACTGAACTCGAACCTGTTTATTGTACATGTTGTGTTTTTTCTTAATACACGAGCCACAACACGACTTAAAATATAACTGAACTCGAACCTGTTTATTTTACATGTTCTGTGTTTTTTTTCACTACACGTACCAGAACATCAACTTCAAATAAAGCAACACTCAAAAATGTGTGCTTTATGTGTGATTGAAAAAAAAAGTACGTGATAGAAAAATGTTCGTGTAAATAACGAAATATTAAAACGAACACAGTCGTGGTTGTGTTGGGCACCGAAGAAAATTTAAAAACAAACATAATTGATATGAAAATAAAAATATGTGTGTGTTGGTCTAAGTTATGTTTGTTTACATATATGTACGAGTTTTTTATTCAGTGTGTGTTTTTTTCTGAACTCTGATATATATAAAAAAAAATATGAATATTTAAATGAGCTTAAATGTATGTTAATCAATTTTAGCAATTCACAATTCAACACAGAGCGTCTGATATATAATTTAAATCCTTCGCAAAAACAGGGTGTAACGAATTATTATAGATATTTTATTTAATTTAATTTAATATATTTTTAAGACAGATTAAACATAAATTTTTTTTCATTCTCAGCTTCTCCTCCATATGAACTATAACTATGCCAATTTTCACACTCCACCGTGCCCTCATATTGCTTAAAAAGGGAACTTGAAATTTACCTTCACGTATTAATATATAGATACCGTGATCCACTGAACCGATTTTGATGATTTTAAAGAGCAACTCAATCAAGATGTTAATAAACAATATTATGCAAAAATGAAGGGTCTAGCTTAGATCTCAGGGTGTGATTGTGATTTCCACAAATAGATGGACAGACGGTCATCGCTAAATCAACTTTTTTTTTGTTATAAGGATCAAGGAAATATATGGAAAATATACGGAATGCCATACTGATATATACCCTCTGCACAGTGGCGTGGAAGTTATAAGAAAATATTATGTTGGAAAAAGAAAATACAAAGTTATATGTACAGAAAACTAAAAGTTAAAATTGCAAAAAGTACCATGAAGTCCTCATAAAAAATGTATTGAATAAATGTCAATTCAGAAGAAGTGATTTATCATAACTTCCTAAGTACCAGTTGAAATGTAATTCACAGATTCTATAAAAGACAAGTTCTATCCTATGACAAAAACATGTTAAATTCATTGGTGATGATTTAAGTTTTCACAACATTCGGATCCAATAATAACATCTCGCTATTGCACTTCTTTCTATGCTCTTTTGTTTTTCTGGGTATTTATATTTAAATTATTACTTGCCAACAATTTTCTGAGCACTCTTTAATTAGATTACCTATTTTCAGAGCACAAATGCCATTCTTTTTTTCAAAAGGAAATATTCTGAAAATATTATTTTTTTAACAAACAATAAGTGAACAAAATATTTTGCTATTTCAATCTCTTTGCTATTAAAGCTCACACAGAAGAAGTCTGTGAAAAATAAATTTAATAAATCATTATTTTTTAAAACGAAGCCAAAGAGGGTTAAATATGTTGTAGTGTATAGTGCTGTGAGTGGCACAGCAGATGAATTGTATCATGTAACATTTTAAAGTGTTGCAAACTAAACTAAATAACTACTCATACGCAGAAAAAATGGTTTTGAAAACAAAAATAAACTACGTTGAATACCGAGCAGCATCATCTTTTCAGATAATAAGGTTTTTGAGTATGTAGTTATGTGAGTAGTTCGAAGTAGAATACATTTGTACGAGTAGTAAGAAGTATTGTAGATAATATGAGTTACAAAGGAATCTTATGTTACGTGCGGGTCTGTCATTTGTTGTAATATTTACTTGCACATTTATATTTAACCTTCAGACCCAGCGTCAGACAAATAGAACATTTTACACAGCATGTGGGACCCTATCAGCATTGTCAATTTTTTAACAATGATCTACGTTTAAAAAAAAATATATTCGATTGATCGGGAAATTTTAAATATCTACTCAAATAATTTCACATCAATTTCTACTTTTGGAGTCTTATCAGATGAAAAACTCTTTGCCTCAATTTTTCAGCGAAGTTGTTTGGTATGTCCCAGGCTAAAGTTCCAGTTTTGGCAACATACCAAACGCCAAAACTCAAGTTTTTGGGGATCTTTTTATCAAAATGACGAACAAAAAGTTTTATTTTTCAAAAATATAATTTTAAGGTTTTCTTTTCTTATGATTACAAAAAAAATAGAAATTTGGGTGAGTTATTCCTTTGAACAATCTTTACTTAAGTTACTAAAAAAACTTTAATTTATTTTACAAACTATTTTTTTTTATATTAGCAGAGTTCAGAAAAAAAACACACTGAATAAAAAAACTCGTAAATATATGTAAACAAACGTAGCTCAGTAAAACAAATACATATTTTTATTTGCAAATCAATTATGTGTGTTTCTAAATTTTGTACTTTGCCGAACACAATCATGAATGTGTTTCGTTTTAATACTTGATTGCAAGGTTCAGAAAATATACACATGAAACACACAATGTTCTGTTCTAAAGCAGTCAACACATATTTTTATTTTCATATCAATTATGTATGTTTCTAAATTTTGTACGGTGCCGAACACAAGCATGAATGTGTTTCGTTTTAATATTGGGTTGAGTACACGAACATGCTTCTATCACTTACTTTTTGTTTCGAACACACATAAAACACACAGGTTCGGGTGTAGCTTTATTTTAAGTTCGTGTTCTTGCACGTATACTGCTAAAAAAAAAAACAGAACATGAACAATAAACAGGTTCGAGTACAACTTTATTTTCAGTTCGTGTTCTTGAACGCGTACAGCTAAAAATTAAAATATTATCCACTCGCTATCGGAATAATCTGATACATCCATATAAAAACGACAACAATTGTTTCAACCAAATTTATTTAAAAAAAATCTAAAATAATTCATGAGCAGTTATAAAAAAATAAAAATAAAAAATAAATAATAAAATAGAAAACAGAGAAATTTTATATGTTGTTTATGATTTAATTTCGTTTTTTTTCCATTTTTTATTTTTATTATTTTTTTATTTTTATTATCTTTTTATTTTTATTTTTCTATGACTGCTATGAAATTTTTTAGATTTCTTTAGTAAATTTGGTTGAAACAATTGTTGTTTAATAGTCGAAAAGTATCACTTAAAAAACTATTATAGTCAGCAGTGCCAAAAGACACTACTCTTTGATATTGCTTTTTAAACTTTTTCTTTTAACTCACACTCTCTGTCTGTCTGTCTGTCTGTCTGTCGTGGGGCAAACCCATTCCCCCTTATCCAATTGATCTTAAACTTGGGCCGTAGTCCTGTTGCGACTACAGATTAATTTTGGGGTAGTCACGCACAGTCACGCGCAGACACGGAGTGATTTAAAACCCATTTCCCCATATCCGATCGATCTGAAACTTGGTCGATAGACTTGCTATAAAAAAAGATTAACTTTGACATAGTCTCGCACAGTCACGAATAGTCACGCACAGTCACGGAGCGATTAAAACCTCACTTCCCCTCATCCGATCGATCTGAAACTTTGTCCATAGACTTGTTGTAGCCAAAGATTAATTTTAAGATGGACATGCAAAGTAACGCACAGTCACGGAGAGTATGTTCTGTTGTTTTAGCAGAACACTGCAAGAAAACGAACTTAAAATAAATCTACACTCGAATCTGTGTGGTTTATGTGTGTTCGAAACAAAAAATACGTGATAGAAAAATGTTCGTGTAGATAACGAAATATTAAAACTAAACACAGTCATGATTGTGTTGGGCACCGTACAAAATTTAGAAACAGACATAATTGATATGAAAATAAAAATATGTGTTTGTTGGTCTGAGCTATGTTTGTTTACATATATGTACGAGTTTTTTATTCAGTGTGTGTTTTTTTTTTTCTAAACTCTGCTTGATAGTGAACATGAACATGTTTCTATCACGTATTGTTTTATTCGAACACACATAAACCACACAGTTTCGAGTGTAGCTATATTTTAAGTTCGTGTTCTGTTCGTGTTCTCCAAAAAAAAAAAAAAAAAAAACAGAACATGAACAATACACATGTTCGAGTGTAGAGTTATTTTAAGTTCGTGTTCTGGCACGTGCACTACGGAAAAACAGAACATGAATAACAGATTCGAGTTCAGCGAATAACAACAGTTTAATTTTAACCACACAGAGAAATTTTTTATGGGTATTCTTCATCGGCGCTTTCATCAAGTTTTGATATAAAAACATCTTCTAATAACCCTATATACATTTCAGAATTCATATTTGCTGGTATAAAACATAAAGGAAGCTTGAAGTCGTATGAGAATTCTCCCCATTACACTTCTACCACCGAAATTCTGCTTCGATCTTACAATGCCGTGTTGTTTTATATCCTGCCAGTAGCAACTGTAGCAGTCAGTTCCATACAGATTAAACTTTTTGTTTAGCTGAAAAGATAACTTTCTTCCACTCATTTTTCCATGACATGTAAGCTTTTACAAAGTTCAGACGTCTCTCCTTGTGTATCTTTGTCAATCGTGGCTTAATTTTTAATTTTTTCCATCTTATCCATTTTTATTGAGGAACCTCTCTATGGGGCCTTTATTCCAGAGCCATTACTCGAGCTTCGAGCAGCTCGAGCAGCTCGAGTAGTTAATAAGCTACTCGAGCTCAACGAGTAGCTCGAGTAGTAAAAATTAACATTTTTCATTTTTGGAAGCATGTAAAAAGATAAATATAAGTATTTAGTATAACAAATACTTTTTAGAATCGTACAGGTACCAAGAATAACATCCTGAAATTTGACTTGAATCGGACTGTCATACTGGCGTGGTCAAACTACTACTCGAAAAAGCTCGACGCCTTTCAATACAAATGTATGAAAATATTCACCTCATAGATGTTTGACTTCAATTAAAAAAAAAATCCCAAAATACATGGTATGATTTTATATATTTTGAAGTCGGTTACACTGGTAGATTACCCTCTGATAAAAACTATGGAGTGGGCTCACTACTACTCGAAAAGGATCATCCACTCAAATGTATGCAAATATGATCTTCGTATATGTTTGATGCCAATTTACAAAAAAATGTTTCAAGAACACTTGGGAAAAGCTCTTAGTACTTGAATCTGAATACATGTAGAGAATATGTTTTCAGAATTTCGAAGCATTTCGACAAAAATGTTGGCGTGTAGGAACAACTACTCGAAAAGATCGGAAATTTTTAAAAAGTATAAAAAAATAGAAACATTTTTTTTTTTTTTTTTTTTTTTTTAATTTTTTCACTGTCTGTAATTGACTATATTCAGAGATTACTCATAAAAAATTTTAAACCATTCCGAGCAAAATTGTGTGTAAATATGCTCTTATTTGAAGTTTGATGATATTTTCCAGAAAATTTTTCACAATGACGTAATAAAAAATTATATTCGTTAGAGCTGTGCATATAAAGAGAACGCTTCCTTCAAGTTTCGAAGCATTCCGCCAAAAATTGAAGCTTGGAGGAACTACTACTGGACAAAAAACAGAAACTAAAAAAAAAAATTCCAAAAAAATATTTTTAAAAAAAAAAAAATTTTCAAGAAAAAAAATTTTTTTTAAATATTTTTGAAAAAAAAATATTTTTTTTTCCACTGCGCGTGATTGACCTTATTCACAGATTACTCATATAAAAAATTAAGTCATTCCGATTAAAATTGTGCTCTGGGCGAACAACTACTCGAAAAAGATCAGCCACTTTCTATACTAATGTTGAAAATTTGCTCTTATTTCAAGTTTGATGTAACTTTAAAAAAAAATTTCCATCACGACTTGCTAAAATTTTTCACTATTTTTAGTTGCAAATATATCAAGATAATCCTCTTAAAATTTCAAAGTATTCCAACAATAATATACAAATATACGAAAAAATGCACTCCAACCAAGTTTGACATCCATTTACAAAAAATATTCTAGGAAAACATGGTATATAATTTTATATTCTAAAATTTGAAATACGAGGACAATACGTCCTTAAAATTTCAAAGTATTCCGACAATAATTGAGCTGTTGTCGAAGTACTACTTGATAAAGATCAGCCACTTTCTATACAAATGTGTGAAAATTTGCTCTCAAGTTTGATCTAATTTTACTGCAAATTTTCCTTCAAGAATTTTTAAAAATTTATATGTTTTGAAGTTATAGATTTCAGGATATTATATCCTTAAAATTTCAAACTATTCCAGGGCAAATTGTGGAGGCGGCGAACTTATAGTTGAAAAAAATCTTTTTGCCGAAAAAGATTAGTCATTTTCTATACAAATGTACGAAAATATGCACTCTAAGAATTTTTATCAATTAACTAGTTTAAAAGCAGTACCTGTGTAAGTTGAACATTCTCTATATTATTTTCTGACAAAAAGAGAAGTCGAAAAATAGAAGAACATAAAGCCGACATAAGTAAAAGCAGACAAAGTACTGCACTGGCAATACATTGTTTTGAAGAGGGACACACAGCCGATTTAAATAATGTTAAGATTTTAGACAAAGAAAGAAAAGAGAAAAAACGCTACACTTTAGAAAGTCTTAGAATACAACAACGTAACGCGAGTGCAATAAATAGGAGAGAAGATATAGATAACATCAACTCTAACTACACTGTAGCAATAATTTAGTTTTAACTCAACTGTGATTGTAGCATAATTAAGAATTATTACTGTGATATTTTTCTTTTGTATTTTTACGATTATTTTTATTAAATTATACATATAAGTGTTTTGTGTCGTTGATAATAAACCTGTGATATTTTTCTATAAAAATAATGTAAATCTGAAAAAGGATTATCTGTAAGTGAAATATTCTTAAAACAAATGTAGAAATTATATGTTGTTATTTACATTTTATTTTTCTTATTTATGTTTTATGTGGTTGCCAGATCTAATAAAATATTCTCCCTGAGGAAGTTGGAAAAAATACCAACGAAACGTCGGAGTAAAACAATGAAATAAATAATCTTTTATTTATATAAGTACTTGACCTTGAAAGCCTGATTTAGAGAACGCTAAAGAAACAAACTAAAATATAAAATAGAAAAAGGTCGATAAATATACAACGAAATCAAATAAGATCAACTCGGAAGGCCCGCCGAATATTGAATATTTAACAATTAAATCAAACGCAACAAGATGTCAAATTTCTTTATACATATAAGACAAAAATATGATAACAATATTTGTATATTACTAAAGAAATACTGCAGGGATATAAAAAAGTTAGCAAAAGAATCGGAGAAATTAAAATACTTACTATCTTGTAGGAAAAAAGCACTCACACCAACACATTTGTTAAATACTACTAAAAACACGAGACAATTGTTTACGTCATCTAAAATATCACAAGAGCTGAATAAGGTAGAACAGAAATTTCACAGAAAAATTCTAAACTTGGAAATAAAGGAAACAAATTTTAACTTGAAAGATATTCGTAGGGAAATAAGTAATAAAAAACATATACTAAAAAAGACTTTAAATGACGAGGAATTTAAAAATTTCATAAGTAGACAAAACTCTAGATATAAAAATATTATATCAACAAAAAAACAGACTCATTTGTCCAAGATAGAAAATCTTAAACAGAAAAAGTTAGAAGAATACAACCTCAAGTTTAACCCAGATTGGATTGTTAATAAAACCGATATACGATTCCCAGAGGAAAGTAAATGGATTCTTTCTCTTGGCTCAAAATTTGCCCTCCCAATTAATATGAGTAATTTTTCATCTATAAATATAATAGCTGATCTGGAACAATGGGTTCAAACCATCACAGATGATAGAGAAAAGGATGTAATAAGAACAAAAATTGCAAGTAGAATTTTAACACACAAAAGAACTATGAGAAATAATCAAAAGGATAAGTTTATATTAAATATTTTTGAAAATACGAGGAAGTTTTTGGGAAGATATAAAGATACAATAGTTATAACCAAATCTGATAAGGGGAACAAAACAGTCATAATGTACAGAAAAGATTATGAAGAAGGAATGGTTAAATTATTAGAGGATAAATTAACATATAAGACGATACGCGTAGATCCTACACAAAAATTACAGAGGCAAAATAACAAACTAATAAACGATTTATATAAACATGAATACATCACACGTTATGATAAGATAAGGCTGACATCAAATGCGGCCACAGCTCCTCGACTATATGGACTTCCGAAGATCCATAAACCTAACATGCCATTAAGACCGATATCGTCATCTGTGGGAGTTCCTTGCTACGGTCTATCCAAATATATAGGAGGTATTTTGAAAAACATAGTACTTGAAAAATACAACATAAAGAATTCTGTACAACTGAAAGAAAAATTAGAAGGAATATGCTTGGACGAAGATGATATATTAGTATCTTTAGACGTGGTATCGTTGTTTACTAACATACCCATACATTTAGCTATTAGTAACATAATGACAAAGTGGAATACGCTGCGCAATCACACAAAAATACCCAGAACACAATTTTTACAGATACTTAAGTTTTGCCTAAACGACAATAATTATTTTATGTATGGTGAAAAACTCTACAACCAGACATATGGAATGCCTATGGGAAATCCACTGTCCCCAACTATAGCTAACATTGTCCTGGATACTTTACTGGAAGAAACCGCAGGAGAATTGCGAAAAAACAATGTACAAATTAAACTCTTATCGAAATATATAGACGATTTATTTGCTATAATAAAACAAAAGGACGAAGATATAATTTTGAAAATATTAAACAGTTATCACACGAAATTAAAATTCACAATGGAAAAAGAGGAAAATAATGCCATTCCATATCTGGATATAAAAATTTATAGGGAAAACAATAGCATTATAACAGATTGGTATACAAAATCAATTGCTTCTGGACGACTAATAAACTACAATTCAACACAACCGATGGGACAAAAAATAAACACGGCAAGAAATTTAATTACAAAAGCTATGAAACTAAGTGATGATAGATTTAAATCGAAAAACATTATAAAAATTACAGATATTTTAACAAAAAACAACTTTCCAATACAAATTACAAGAAATTTAATTAATAATGTAACAAACATCAAACATTCAAGGGGTAACACTACCAACAATACATCTGGCAACGCCAAATTCTACAGCCTACCCTACGTACCTAAACTTACAGAAAATAAACAACTCAGGGAAATAATAAAAGACAACGAAATAATACTAGCACATAGACCAAGTAAAACAATAAATTCACTATTTACAAAAACAAAAACAAAGATCGAAAAGAGAGAACAAAGTAATGTTGTCTATGAGATCAAATGCATAGGCAAAGCAGAGGAAACGTGTGGTAAAGTTTATGTGGGTACAACAAAAAGAAGTTTAGGCACACGAATAGAAGAACATAAAGCCGACATAAGTAAAAGCAGACAAAGTACTGCACTGGCAATACATTGTTTTGAAGAGGGACACACAGCCGATTTAAATAATGTTAAGATTTTAGACAAAGAAAGAAAAGAGAAAAAACGCTACACTTTAGAAAGTCTTAGAATACAACAACGTAACGCGAGTGCAATAAATAGGAGAGAAGATATAGATAACATCAACTCTAACTACACTGTAGCAATAATTTAGTTTTAACTCAACTGTGATTGTAGCATAATTAAGAATTATTACTGTGATATTTTTCTTTTGTATTTTTACGATTATTTTTATTAAATTATACATATAAGTGTTTTGTGTCGTTGATAATAAACCTGTGATATTTTTCTATAAAAATAATGTAAATCTGAAAAAGGATTATCTGTAAGTGAAATATTCTTAAAACAAATGTAGAAATTATATGTTGTTATTTACATTTTATTTTTCTTATTTATGTTTTATGTGGTTGCCAGATCTAATAAAATATTCTCCCTGAGGAAGTTGGAAAAAATACCAACGAAACGTCGGAGTAAAACAATGAAATAAATAATCTTTTATTTATATAAGTACTTGACCTTGAAAGCCTGATTTAGAGAACGCTAAAGAAACAAACTAAAATATAAAATAGAAAAAGGTCGATAAATATACAACGAAATCTAAAAAATCTAAATTTACGTTTCGTATGCAATATCACTTAATATCACCAATAAGAAAATAAATCAACATTGTTATATAAATAAAACATCCTATCTATAATATTAATAGGCTAGGCGATTTCTTGTGACCGATGTTGTGTTCTACCTTTTTATTCTGATTTTGACCAAACGTATATTATTTGATAGGTATTTCTTTTTAGCTCTTCACCAGATTTACAGATTTTAAAATTTTGTCCTTTATTTTGAGTAAATTGTATTTAAAGTTGCTACTAACAGATACATAAAATTATACAATACTCAATACTACAACACCTCGAGCTAGATTATTTATATTCTATATTCTGCATGACTGGATTTACAGCTGTTTCAGGTCGAGTCACCAACCCTCATCAGTAACCAGAAGCAGTAGATAGTTTGTTTGGTAAGAAGTTAAGTTCATATATCTTTGCTGAAAGCAACCAAATGAGAATATAAACAAAGAGGTATACTATTTAAGCCTCTTCAAAACTAAAATATAAAACAACTTTGAAAGAAATATGTTTGTATATGAGTAACTATTGCGTTGTCGTATGTTCGTCATTTTATAACTCGAGAACCACTCATCCGATTTACAAAACCAATGCATGCGAGCATGGAAAAATGTCTACGCATATGAGTTTTACGCACACTTTTGTGATGGTGTGTTTTTCCCATATAAAATGTGTGAATTCATTTACATTTTTCTTATGAGAAATACATTTTATCGGTATCGTATTGGTATACAACACAAAGGCTCTGCTTGCGCGCGTTAATTGACTTATTTCATTTCTGTGTATTTATTGATGGACAAATTATGCGCCACTTATCGTGAAGCATGTCAAAAATGTGTATTGCTTGAACACGATACAGATTGGGAAAATACATTAACTGATACGTCGGTATCAGCATATCCACCACAAATTAGATTTGTTTTGCAATCCTAAAGGTTCATCAATTAGCCCATCTCTGCTTAGTTATGTAAGCGGTGTTAAGTACAATATCGAATTTGCACGAATCTAAGGGTATACCCACACGGGCAGCGATGTCAACTTAGCGCTTTTCGCGCTAGATTAAGCTCTTTGTACACACCAAAGAAAAGCATTTTCGGCGCTTTTTTTAAAGCGCTTAATTTGGGATTAATTTACAATTTTTAAGTGCCTCAATTTTATCACCAGTGCAAAAAGTGAAAAGATTAACTAACAGGATAATTGATTGTGTGGAAGATTATGAGATCGATTCTGTAGGTTATAGTTTTAAAAAGTCCTATTCTGACGATGATACGAGTATTGAAGAATTGGACAAACAATTAATCAAAGAAAAGTAAATGAGTTCACAAAGTTTCTAATTTTACAAAATTGCAATAGCCTGAATATGAGGAACAAAGTTATACGATTTTATTTGAAAATTAACAGTAGTATTAAAGTATTTTTTCATTGTTATACAATATCAATATATGTGTTTAACATAATTATTAGTATCGAAATTAGAGTGCAAATTCTAGGAAATTTTATTTTTTCATTAAATTTATTTCTTTCAATGTTTTTTGACACCTAAAGATATGCTATTCAATTCAATACAGGACGTGTGATATGCAATTATTATAATGAAATTCCATTGCGTTTTCATATACAATTTTTGCAAACACATTAACAAATTGAATAAACGCGTACATAGCATTGTATAATTTTATGTATGTGTTAGTAGCATTTGCTAAAAAAAAAAAATTTAAATCTGTAAATCTGGTGGACAGCTAATGAGGTATGTTTGGTCGGGGTAAAACTGACAAAGTTACATCGGCCTATTAATACATTATATCGTTGAAATTTGCAGGAGTGAGAGGTATGTTGAACATATAGCACTTACATTGAGTAATTTTAAAATTGATAACAAGCCTTTAAAAATAATTTCTTTTTATCGATCACAAAAATGCAATCTAAATGATTTTATAAATATATTTGAAGCTATCTTGTACGATTATGCCCGAAACCCAATAATTGTAGTTGGTGATTCAAACATTGATGTTTACCAAAGTCCTCATTATATAGAATAGTCCTCAATGTTCGAAAATTATGACTGTATTAATGCCCATAATCTGATTACAAGACCTATCAGTAAAACCTGTATAGATCATGTTTTTAGTAACTTTTCTGAGAGTATTTACATTGATTCGATTGAATGTAACTTATCAGATCACAATATGCTCTGCTGTAAAATTAAAAGTAATTTCAAAATAAATAAATATATAGAAATCGAAAAAGCACATTGCGATTATGAAAAGGCCAGAGATTATTTAAAAAATAATTTACCGGTTAATTTTTCTTTATGGAATGCTTCAAGCTTGACAAGTTTTTTGATTTCTTGTATGAAAGCTGCAATAAACCATTCAACTGTAATTAAATAAAACCTCTAAAATACAGTCTAGTTTTAAATTAACCCCTTGGATTAACAAAAATCTTCAAGAGTTAAACATATTAAAACAAAAGCTTTTAAAAAAAAGACGTAGGTCGAAAATTAATCATAATAGGGATGAAGTGTTAAAAAGAATCAGTAGAGTAATTAAAATTGCTACTAAGAAATGTAGAGATAACTTTTATATTGAGAGCTTAAATAAAGTAGAAAATGATCCTAAGAAATGTTGGAAATTTATTAATAATACTCTTAGTCGATCAAAAATCAGCGAAATAAACCTAAAGGATTCATATGGTACTTTAATCTCGAATGAACAAGTGAAAGTGGATTGTTTAAACAAGTATTTTCTAAAGTCTGTAGCTGACCTTAAGCAAAAAATTTTAATTTGTCCGAGTGACACCGTAAATTCGCTTCGAACACTTTCTCAAACAAATCACCGTTTTAATCTTAACTATAGTAATTCAATTGATATCCTTGAAGTTATAACAAACATGAAAACTAATAAAAGCCCAGGGTATGACAATATATCATCAAAATTTATTAAGGAATGTCGGGAAGAAATAGCGCCAATTTAAGTTCATATTTTCAATTCTATGATCAATAATTCAGTATACCCAAATAGCTTAAAAGTACATAGAATAGTTCCCATACCCAAAGAGGTTAATGCATCAGCAGTTGATAAATTTCGACCAATTGCTGTTCTATCTTCAGTTGATAAAATATTTGAAAAAATTATATACGACAAACTTTTATTGTACCTAGAAAAGAACAACTTATTGTATAACTACCAATTTGGTTTTAGAAGAGGGTGTAGTACTGAAGATGCTGTCGTAAATGTTGTGAGATGTATCTGCCAAGGTTTAGATGAGGGTTCTAGAGGAGTGGCTGGAATGTTTTTTGATTTTACTAAGGCATTCGATCTTGTTGATCATCAAATACTGTTAGATAAACTAACATATTATGGCATTCAAGGGCCAGAAGTCTTGCTGTTTAAAAATTATTTATTTAATAGAAAACAGTACGTGGAAATTAAGAACATAAAAAGTTTTATTGGCTCGGTGCAACATTGTGTTCCGCAGGGATGTGGTTTAGGGCCGTTACTATTCTCAATATATTTGAATGACTTAAAAGACCTTGGTTTAAGCGGAAAACTTTTTATGTTTGCAGATGATGTCTGTGTATTTTATCCCTACAAGAATGATTTAGTGCTAAAAATTAATATAGAAAGGGACGCAGCTTTAATAATGGAATATGCACGGTTAAATCGATTATTACTCAACCCCGATAAAACTAAATTGATTAGAGTAAGACCTCATGCTTCAAGCATTAATAATGATTTCTTTGTAAATATTGACGGAAATTCTGTTTTTGAAACTCACTCAATACGATATCTTGGAATCACATTACAAAGCAACCTGTCCTGGGAATTACATATGATGGATATAAAAAAAAAAATTGTACCAGCAATTGGTATTTTGTTCAAATTCAAATACAAATTAAATGAAAATGCCAAATTGTTAGTATATCAATCCTTAATACATTCTCATTTTAATTATTTATCGATTATTTATGCTTATAATAGAAATAACAACGTGCTGAAATCTCTACAATGTATGCAAAATAAAGCTTTAAAAATCATTTACAAATTACCATTAACTTATCCAACTGTTGCATTATATAAGGATATAAGGAAAAACATTTTACCAATTTATGAATTGCATGAATACCAAGTTTTGAAGTTTGTTTTTAAAAGTATTCACAATGTTGGGCATACTACCATACCATTTCTTCAAAATCTATTTTATTATAGCACACGCAATAGATCGAATTTCAGAATTCCTAGATGTAGATTGGAAACAACTAAACAACGTATAGATTTTATTGGTAGTAACAAATTTAACAATTTACCTGAAGTTTTAAATCCATTGATAGAATTTCAACATTTAAATCATCTTGTAAAGAATTTATTTTTGGCACATTTGAAACGCTTCTATCGTAAATACAGTTATATTTAAAGATCTCATATCATAAAAAACTATCAATTCTTGCATTTTTAGAACTTGAATTTAAATTAAACTTATAACTTGTTATATGTACATTTATGAATTAAATTTATTATTTTTGCCAACTTACCTCAATAATGCCTTTAGGGCGCTGAGGTCAACATAAATATGTATATATTGTTATTGTACAAGTAAATATTAAAAATAAAAAAAAAATAAAAAATATTATAGATGTCTTTATATGTTTTCCAAACTAGCACTTGGCATCGCTGTCCACGGGTTCTGCCCGATCATTGGCTTTGCACTTTCCTAACAAGTCCCTACGCTCACAGACTCATATGAATCGAATATCGAACTGTTTGGCCATATCTTATTTAACGACGAGCTC
This sequence comes from Cordilura impudica, assembly GCA_963682025.1. Lineage (NCBI taxonomy): Eukaryota > Metazoa > Arthropoda > Insecta > Diptera > Scathophagidae > Cordilura > Cordilura impudica. Next base: position 83,027,937 of record OY821519.1, on the reverse strand, counting down.
CAATTGAGGATTTTAGGACCCAAAAATTTTCATAATTTTTTTGGACTTTCCTGCTTTTTTGGATTTTTACGAATGAAATTCACCACAAAAAATTTAAAAACGATACACAGATACTACTACTATTTAAATAGCCGCCGCTATAACATACGAAATAACTTTTTCCTTATCCGAATAATATATTCCTCAATTTGGTGTATGTACATTTTACACACACGTACAAATTTCAACTTTTACAAACACTCCATTTTATAGAAAGAAAAAAAAAGCAAAATGTCCATCCACTTCCACTGGCAACAACAAACCACAGCATCATCGTCAACAAACTACAGTCTCAATATCAAAAGTTTTATATGAAAAAAAAAATAGAATTTGAGCAGCTGTTGTCTGTTTCATGTTTGTATAACGTATTAAACAAAGTCCTTTTCCAGGATATCAATATTAAAAAAAAAAATCGGTATTGTTGTTGCTGTGCTGTGTTTTATATGGAAGGCTTCCATGCCGGCATTATATCTCATAAAACTGTTAAAGTCATATAGAACATGCCACTTCTGCTCTACGAGTACGTTGCTTAAAATTCACTTATTTGCCTGCTGTTATTCACATTGCACGATTATCACTGTTATGTTGTGAATTTACTTTATGCGGGTTTGATTTAAAATTTTGCTCATACTCTTTACAGATCTCTTGAACAGTTTCACATTTTTTTTTTTTTTTTTGTTTGCGCAGAAACAACCCCACAAAATGTAAAATCATTCTATGATTCACATATTTAGTAAATATTTTCGACATTTTTGTGGATGATTTTGTTCTTTTAATGATGATTAAAATGATTTGGATGGAAGGAGATATTTAATTGGTTCATGTTAGTATTGTTATATTTACTTTATTATTAAGTTTTATAGAGATTGATGTTTCAATATTTCATTTCAAAAGTCAAAATGTTTATATTACAGAGGATAATGTTTAGAAAGCCAAAAGCGATCAGCCCAAATCTTGACTTATATTGAAGACGGCTTCAAATTATGGAATTTTAAAAAGTTTATATATTTTTCAATGACGAAAATATAATGAAACAAGTAAGAAAATTATAACATGCGTTTAGAGAATAGGTCAAAAAATAAACATAAGCCAAATCTGAGTGGAATTTTTATAAATTTTTTGCCTGGAGATCTTAAAAAGTTCATATCGTTAAAATCTTAGAAAAATTGGATTTATAATACTTAAAAAAATACAAAAAACAAAATCGGAAGCTATATTTATATGGGGACTAGGTCGAAAACTGGTGTTGGTATTTGGTAAAGTCACTTATTTTTTTGCAAAAACATATACAAACCAAATTTGAGAAAAATCTGTGCAATATTTTTGTTTTTGATAGGTTTATGAAGATGGGGAGGCAGCTCCATATGGGGGCTAAGACTAAGAATTGTCCTAAAGGGTTTATTTTTGGAATACTACTGATTAGTGGATTTAGCAAACACACACAAACCCAATTTGACCAATATTTAAATGACAATTTGAATCTTATGGCAATTTAAGTCGATCGGTTAGGGGTCATTTGTATGGGTACTAGATCTGAACAAGCAACGATTTGCACCAATTTCAATAGCGTTCGTTATATGGCCGATAGAAGCTATATTCACATAGATTACAAGGTTTACATGGATACACAGACGGACGGATGGACGGACATCGCTAAATGGACTCAGAAAGTGATTCAGAGTCGATCGGTAAAATAAAAGGCCAAACATCAGCACAAACTCATTATAACCGGAGCACATAGTGGTATAGGGTATAAAAATTTAGTGGCATCACTGCCAGTTTGACAGGGTTTCGTGTATTCCAAGAAAGTGTGAAACAAATTATATTAAAATAAAATCCCAATGTAATTACAATTACAGATTAAAAATATCATTTCCAATTTTAGATTTATGATGTTCTTGTCGTTATCCTTACTAGAAAAAGTATTCATACACAAAAGGATAAAAATTTGAATATTTATAAAAAATTTATATTTTGATCTCCAAACTTTTGCCCATTGGCCCATTGGAAGCTTTAAGTGTTTTTCAAAAAACTTTCGGAATGTTTCTTCTTTTGGCAATTAAAAGTGCCAGAAAAAGTGTTCGTACATTTACTATTTGTGAAATCCTATGAATGACGTAACGACACAGGTCTGTTACATCGTTTTAATTTTGGTAGAAGAAAAACTTGATTTGACGTAATTATATTAATTTTGGAAACTATTTTTGAGATGAGTCCCACAATCAAAGAAACTGGTGATGACGAGAGAGAAATTATCATGAGGCTGACGTCAGAGTGCGCGCTACAAGCTATAATATGGAAGAAGCTAGAAACCATTACACAACCTGCTTTGTACTTTAGCAGCTTCTCTCTTGGCTCTCACTCTGACATCTTTTGAACAAACACATAAAACACACAAGCAGTGGTTTCTAGCTTCTATCATAGCACTGTGACATCAGCCCAAATACATTCATAAAGATGAATGTCAATGGAAAACAAGTACCATGTATTTCTAGAGAGGGTCTTGGATCTCAGTTTACTGAGGCAATAACTGGATATAGAAAATAATTACACTGTCCAACAAATTAAGACTTTTAGAATGGAACAGAATAGCGACCCCATAATTCTGAAAGGGTATGTTGAGTAGATCATTTTTGTAGAACAAACTTATGGTCCAGCACGTCTGAGTATTTTTTTTACAGTGGGTCAAAGTTTTAATTTTTTGGTCGAAGGGAGCAATATACTTTATGAAAAAAATGATGTAAGTTAATGTCTGAGAGAATTCTTATGGTCAGAGTTGTATTGTGGAATTGTATGAGGATTATTTTTGTGGAAGATCTTAACCCTCTAACTGGTCTCTTTATGGGTCAATTTGACCCTTTTTTCGAGAAAATCAAAAAATATCCTTTAAAAAAGGACATTTAAGGATTAAAATATTATTGTATTATTATAATTAAATAATAAAGATCCAAAGCGATACAATTTATTTGGTGTCTATTTTTGAAGTGAATAAAATATTTTCTTTTTTACAAAACACATTTTACAAATAATATCTGATCAAATTCATAATGTTGAATTACAAAGTAGTTTTATACAAGTATAAAAACATAAATAACAACAAATATTCTATGAAAATGTTTGCCGAAAATTTTCAGTGGGGGTCACCAAAGACACCATTGTTGTAAATAAAGCTCTTTATGCTTAATTAGTAAAATTATATACCAACATATACAAAACAGGTAAAAACGCCGTCAAGTTCGGCCGGGCCAAACACTGAGTTCTCGCGTCTAGTCAGCTGTGACTTACAAATCGGGTGTGATATTTATTAAAATTAATAATAAAAAATAAAAGAAAAAATTCAAGCATAATTGAGCTACTAAGCAGTACATATCGGGTGTGATTTTTACTAAAATTAATATAAAAAAAGAAAAATTAAAGCTTAAATAAGCATGGCGGATTCTGTTAGCAAATTAAGAGATTGGTTTTGTTTTATTTGTGGACATTTTACGCACCATCAAAGCAGAATAAAGATATTGCCTACAATTGAAGAACCATATTTTCTTTTCTTTGGAATACCATTTTTATCTGAAGCTTGGATACCAAAAACCGTATGTACTTCTTGCGAAAGTGGTCTTTTGACCTGGTACAAAGGCGGTACTAAGGCGCTCCCATTTTCTGCGCCTATTACATGGATTGAACCTGAAGATCACAAATCAGATACATGCTATTTCTGCGTAAATTACAAATTTGGTAGAAGCCAAAGGCACTACGCGACAATGACATACGAAGCAACAAATAATGTCATTTTACCAGAAGTGCGCTGTGAAGGTGTTCCGGTGCCTCAACCGCCTACACATACATTTTCGGCCAATATGACAGTCGCCAATACAGAAATAACAGCGGCGGTTGAAAACATATCAGATATAAGTTACTTGCCTCTTGATGGTTTAAACATATGTCCTAATTTGATAGACCAAGCTTAATTTGAAGATCTTGTAAGAGATTTAGGACTAACAAAAGAGAAAGCTGAAATATTATGTTCCAGATTGAAAAACAGGAATTTGATAAAAGCCGATGTAAAAGTTACATTTCCAAGAAAAAGACACGCCGATCTGGAAAGTTATTTTAAAAAATCAGAAGAACTTGTATACTGTTGCAGTGTTGAAGAGGTTCTAAAATATCTAAAGCTTCCACTGGACTCTTCCGCTTGGCGACTATTTATAGATAGTTCAAAACACAGCTTAAAAGCAGTTTTACTGCACAATGGAAATCAGCATCCATCAATACCGGTTGCGTATTCCACAAAAAAGGAGGAAACATACGCAAATATTTCAAATCTCTTAAATAAAATTGAATACTATAAATATAAATGGTAAGTATGCGCAGACTTCAAAATGATTGCAATATTGACTGGAATGCAAACAGGATACACAAAATATATGTGCTTTCTTTGTAAATGGGATTCACGTGCTACCAGCAGCCATTATCATATTAAATATTTCGAAGAACGTAAAGAAAATATTATTGGTGACTTAAATGTAATCCATGAATCCCTTGTCCCAAAAGATAAGGTCATACTTCCACCGCTGCATATTAAGTTGAGCGTGGTGAAAAATTTTATTAAAAGCTTAAATACACAAGGAAATGCTTTCAAACGCATTCAAACAATTTTCCCCACATTATCTGCAGCAAAATTAAAAGAAGGTAACATACGGTTTTAAGAAAAAATCTATTTCATTCAATGTAAATTGCCTTTTCTAGGAATGCTCGTTGGACCCGATATAAGAAAATTATTACAAGATGAAGAATTTTATGGTCATCTGTCGGATATGCAAAAGACAGCATTTGACTTTATGCAGCTGGTTATATCAGAATTGCTTGGAAACTCAAAAGCACAAAACTATGCAGAAAATATTGAAAGCATGCTAATCGGTTTTAACAATATTGGCGTTAAGATGTCAATAAAGCTGCATTTTCTGCAGCACTCTCATCTCAATTTTTTTAAAGAAAACCTTTGAGCGGTTTCAGATGAACACGGTGAAAGGTTTCATCAGGATATAAAGGTATTGGAAGAAAGATTCAAAGGGAAATCCCAAAGTGTAATGCTTGCTGAATACGTATGGGGCTTGTACAGAAACCTTGACCCATCGGAACATTCACGTCAAGCTAAATACAGGAAAGCGTATTAAGTTTAATCTTTAATCCATTGTCATACTACTGCTATTTCCCAATTCCTTTTTACTCGAAAATTTGAAGTAAAAAAATAAATATGTACATACTATAATAAACCAGTATTAAAACAAAATTATAATTTTTTTATAGAAGTTGGCGTGTAATTTTGCCAATTAATCGTAAAGAGCTTTATTTACACAATGGTGTCTTTGGTGACCCCCACTGAAATTTTTCGGCAAACATTTTCGTAGAATATTTTAATCCTTAAATGTCCTTTTTTAAAGGATATTTTTTGATTTTCTCGAAAAAAGGGTCAAATTGGTCGCTATTCTGTTCCAAAATGCTGTTGGACAGTGTTATCAACCAAATTTTAGTGCATTGTTAATTTGTAGCGTGCTGATATGGAAAAGTTCATATCTGCTATCATTTTCATATAAGGAATAGGTCATAAAATAGAACTATGACTAAAAATGGTCATACAGGGTAATAGTTTTGGACCACTGACACGAGTTTGGTTAACTCGTACTTATTACGTCTATAATGGCTCAAATTGAATACATAAGCATTTTAAAGCAAAATCTAAACCAAAGCGCACCACAGCTGTACCTTGGAGAAGATTTATGGTTCAAACACGATGATTATACTGTGGAACAAATTCAGGTTAGCAAAAGTTAGGTCGATTCTGAGAGTGAGGGGTGAAAATAGAGGCTAAATTAGAACACCCGTATCGCGGCGTTTGTTTATGTTACCCCCCTATCTCACATCATACTGCAAGTTCGAAAAACTCAATACACTCACATTTTTTTTTACTAATACACTCACATTTTCCGCAGTGGTCACACTAATGGCACCAAATTTTTCGTGCGAGTAATGGCTGCCACTAACGATGATTAATGTTGCCCTGTTATAAATTGAATGCAAATTTACTGGATTCTGCAAAATTGTAATTAAAATTTTAACTTGTTAAATCTATTATTATGATTTATTTCTTGAAATTCGCATATAAAAACGCAAGTTTGTTAATTATAGAGCATAAATATTATTAACTATTATTAAAATAGAACTAATAATTATAAATGTAAACATTTTCCCTCAAAGCCTGTATAATAAACTCGGTAACTCTATTTAAAAAAAAATAAGAGAGAAAAGTATAGAAATTTTTTCAAGTTTACACTTCGACAACATTTTAAAATGAGATTGCAGTCAGATGTGTGAGCACAAAAGTTAACGGCGATAGATTCGACTAATTCGAACAATTTTTCGTTGATAATACGTACACAACGATTTCACAATTGCAGTGTGATGTGAGATAGGGGGGTTAGTTCGAATTTTTTTTTAATCGACCTTCGAACTTTGCAGTCAAATGCCGATTTTCAGCATATTGTTTATATGGTTTTTTGGCTATAACTCGTCGACTAATTGATATTTTTTTAAGTCAAATTATTGCTAGAGACCTGTGCAACAATTAAAATTTTTTAAAAAATTGATTTAGAAAATTTTTGTGGTGCTTATGAAGCAAAATGTTGGAAAAACTATTTTTTTTTTTCATGCTTTTTGAAAATATTTTCCACAGAACTAAGTCTTTTTTGCTTTCCGTTTGATCTATAATATGCTTCTCAGTTTCTTCAATAAATTTCATTTGAAAAGAAAATGGTCTTAGTCGAAAATATCCGTGTTTTTTTTGCGATTGGGATTCACGATACGGAGAAGGTATTAAAGGAAGAAACCAGTACAAACAGCATAACTGGAATAGTCGCATTGGACGGAAATGTCCTAAAGACAATTGGCTACACGAAATTCTTGTTCCTGAAATTAAAATTTTCTTGCCGTTGCTCCACATTAAACTTGGCATTGCTAAAAAATTTTTGAAATGTATCGCAAAAAGACCAGCAGTGTTCAACCGCTTAAAAGACATTTTCCCAAGACTAAGTAACGCAAAAATTCAGGAAGGCGTTGTTAATGGTCCCGACATACAGAAACTAATGAGTCGTCAAGATTTTGACCAAGTTCTGACTGACCGAGAATTAAATGCTTGGCTCGCATTGAAAGCAGTCATTAAAGGACTTTTGGGTAAAGAACGCAAAGACAACTACAGGCAATCTGTTGCAAACATGTTGGCAGCTTTCGATGAAATTGGGGTTAATATGTCGTACAAAATTTATCTCTTGCATCAGCATCTTGATCAACTCGCTCAACAGTTGCCAACTGAATCTGATGAGCAAGGCGAACGTTATCACCAAACTGCGCTTCCATTTGAAATAAGGTAACTATAGAGTGTGCATATTTTGAATTCCTAGATTTTTCTAATATCTTTGTCAGAGTGCACAATTTAAACATGTTAACGATTGAAAACTATTTTCGTTTCAGGTACAGAGGAAAGAAATCTCCAGATGCAATACTCGCTGAAATTTGTTGGTGGTATAAAAACACCTTTGAAGAAGAGGAAGACGAGGAAAAAGAGGAAGAAGGGGAAGACAAAGATGAAATTCCAAAATATCTGTTGGATGAAATTATCGACCTTTCTGATGATGATGACGATGACCAATATATTAGAGGGAGCAGTGATGTTGATCCACAGCCGCCTGCTAAATGGCAGCTGGCCAAATCATTAATTTAATTTATTTATTTTAACATATTTTTTTTTCATATTTTTATAATTTCTTTTTCAATGTTTCTTCAAAACCAACACTGAACAAAATTGGTACTTAAAAAATGAGAAGTAAATTAATATTAAGCTGGAAAACGCAAGTTTTGTATTATGATTGTTTTCTTTTCAAATGAAATTTATTGAAGAAACTGAGATGCATATCATAGATCAAACAGAAAGCAAAAAAGACTTAATTTTGTGGAAAATATTTTCAAAAAGCATGAAAAAAAATAATTTTTCCAACATTTTGCTTCATAAGCACCAAAAAAATTGTCTAAATCAAATTTAATTGTTGCACAGGTCTCTAGCAATAATTTGGCATTTACAGATTGAAAAAATATCAATTAGTCTACGAGTTGTAGCCAAAAAACCATATAAACAATATGCTGAAAATCGGCATTTGACTGCAAAGTTCGAAGATCCATTAAAAAAAAATCGAACTAACATAAACAAATGCCGCGATACGGGTCTTCTAATTTAGCCTCTATTTTCACCCCTCACTCTCAGAATCAACCTAACTTTTGCTAACATGAATTTGTTGCACAGCGTTATCCAACTATACGGGCGCACAATGTCAAGCTATGATTGCTCTACAATACAAAAATTCAATTGATATGACTACCCCAATCACCTGGTTTTAGTTCTATAGGACACTTGTTAGATTTAGTGGAGCGCAGAACATGTCAGCATAAAATAATCGCAAATGAAATATTAAAAAGCATCATTTCGGAAGAGTGGGGTAAAATTAAATGTTTTATACATCCCTCTAAAAGTTTTATCCTTGTAAATATAAAAAAAAAATTGAGTTATTGCCTTTTTGCAGCTCATAGGCTGAGAATATTGTTCGCCTGATTTTCAATATTTTCACCCCTTAACTTAAAAGAAGGAAATGATCACAATTTTTTATACTTTACGAGGATAACACTTTTAGGACTTTTAAGGGATGAATAAAATATGGTTGCACTTCATTAAGGATTTAAAAAAAAAAAAAGATACACTTTTTGAAAAAAAAAATTACCATAAAATGCGTACTTTTTTGTCAGAAATTTGTTCAGAAAAAAAATTATTACACAGCTTTTTTCCAGTTTGGGGAAAGAAAATTGAAAAAGTCTTACAATACAAAACAAACTAATACTCATAAATGGCTTTGAAAGACTAAACAAACACAAAAAATATACAAACAAAAAAGAAAAAGACAAACAAAAACAAGTAAGAAAACTATAGTCAATCTAGACCAACTATACGACACCCTATACCATGCGTTTAGAGACCTTATCTTTTCGGTCCAACTAATTAGATTTAGAAAATAAGAATATGTCAAATTGTTATTGATTTTTTTGCATTCGGATATGAAAAAGTAAAAGTTAATATCGGATGCTATATTTATATGGGGACTAGGTCGAAAAATTGACCGATCCAGACCATATTGGATAAGGCCACTTATTTTATACAAACCATATTTGAGAAATATCTATGCAATATTTTTTTTTTTTTTTTTTTTTGTAGATTTAAATGAAGATCGGGAATCAGCTACATATGGGAGCTATGACTAAGAATTGTCCTATAGTATTTATTTTTGGACTACTGATAAATGGATGTAATAAGCATACAAAACCCAATTTGACCGAGGTCTTTATGATAATTTGGATATTATGGCAATTTAAGTCGATCTCAGGGGGGTCATTTGTATGGGGACTAAGTCTGAAAATTAACGGATTTTCTTATGGCCGGTAGAAGCTTATACACTATTCAATTTCATCAAAATATATTCATATTTGAGACCTGTAGTTTGATTACAAGGTGTACATAGACACACAGACAGACGGACGGACGGACGAACAGACATCGCTAAATCAACTCAGAAAGTGATTCTGAGTCGATCGGTATAATGAAAGATGGGTCTAGTTCAAATATTTTTGGTAGTTACAAACATCAGCACAAAGTCATTATACCCTGACCATAGTGGTATAGGGTTTAAAAATTTAAATAAATTCAAAACCAGTTGCAGGTAGTTTTGTTTATAAATATTAAGTTTTTAAACTCTTGAAGAGGTTTTTATGTTATCGAATGCCCTGTACACCATCATGAAACAAAATTCACTTTAGGTTACAGACACTAAGGAAGAGAGGAAACACCAGTATTAACAGAATTCAAAGAGAATAAAATCCATAATTTGAATTAAAAGAATGAAACAACGTGTTATTAAAAACATTTTATACCAATAATAGTTATCCATTGAAACGACGGTCGTCTTTTTTGGTAATAGGGGAATATTAAAATAAAAAATTCCAAAGAAAATCATATTTCTGTGTTTGGGTTTAATTTAAAAAAAGGTTTTTTTATGTAAGAATTGGTGTTCTAAAATTTTCGTCCTTCATATTTTTACTGGAAATAATTTTTTAAATACAATTAGGTTATTCTTAACCCTTTCACGACCGAACCTAAAATGCTGGAAAATTTGTATTTATTTTTTTTTTTGTGTATTCGTACTTAACGACCCAACATTTCTAACAAAAATGTCGTCAAAAATATTTTTTTTAATTCCTTCAAGGAAAAAATCCATGGGACATATATATCCCATTGATCGTCAACGGTCAAAATTAGCAACTAATTTACTCCGCTCAAAGCAAGTCAGAGATTTTAGTTTTTATTTTTTACATACTTAAATAACTGTAGTTTTGGTTTTGTATTTGTTGTACATTTTTAAATACAGATCATAGAGAATCGATTACTACTTTTTTAGTTTGTACTTAAAATGGAAAGGAAAATCGGACAAACGCAATAAGTTCCTTTTGTAACAAAACCTTTTTGGTTCACAAAAAAACCGTAATTGCTTCGAAGATTACCATAATTGATTTTGTATTTTTGAGATATTTAGAATTAACCTTTTTCCAAGTCTTTTTATTTATAGTTTAATTAATTGTTGATTTAATTTTATTAATTTTTTTAATTTAATAAAAATATAAAACTATAAAACATCTTTTTTACCATTAACGACCAATTGGACATATATGTCCCGTACTGAATAATAAACCGATTCCAAATATTTTGGTGTTTCTGAAAACCATAGATACTGGTCCATGTTATAACAAAATTTTAATGTTTTTGGTTCAATAACGTCCGAATTAATGACATGTCAACTCAAGTCAGCTTTAAAAAAATCAATTGGAAAATGTGGAAAATATAAGAAAAAATAAAAATGGGACATATGTATCCCATTGGTCCTGAGAGGGTTAAGGTCGTACTAACTGTCGTATGTGTCGTTTGTTCTAAAGCTGTACAACTGTGGTAAAATCGTTATCGTAGTTTTTATATAAAAATCTAATACAACTTTCTAACCTATGTAAGTTTTTTTGTTGTATTTTTTTTCGTTTTTTTTTTTTTCATTTATTCATAAGAAACTGGTAATTTACAATTTAGTAAATAGTGCCCCAGCGTCCATTGGACATTATTGAGGCTATTTATTCTTACATTTTCTTATTACACCCTCAAGCGACGGGAGCGATTAATCTGCAGTAAAACTATTACTATTGACGATGTTTGGCAAATGTTGCAGTCCCAATTGGCGGCAGCTTGCATCCCGCACGATTCGGTGACCGTGGTGGATGAACAATTATTCCCATACAAAAGTCGCACACGGTTTACACAATACATTCTGTCTAAGCCAGCCAACTACGGAAGAAAGGTATGGTGGCTGTGCGATTTGAAATCATTTTATCCCCTCAAAGGAATGATTTACTCTGGGAAGTTGCCTGGTCAAGAGCGTGAGGTAGAGTAAGGACAGAATGTTGTGTATCATGTTGTGTTGTGAAAAGAGATGTGAATACAGGCTGCACAATTTATGCTGACAATCTTTTCTCCACGTTGAATGTGGCGCTTAGATTGATGAGGCAGAAATATGCATTTGTAAGAACAGTACGCTCAAATAAAATTTGCATTTGTAGGAACAGTACGCTTAAATAAAATATTTGTACCATGTGAGTTCCTGAAATTTCCTGAGCAGCTTATTGTTTGACTTCTACGGAGACAATATATCACTGAGCTCATATGTTCCGAAGAAGAATAAAGCGGTAATTTTGCTGACTACAATGCACTATACTTGCGATGTAGACGCAACTGAAAAAGGAAGCCCATGGTTCTTCTGGATTACATTGCTATTAAATCCGGCGTGAGTACAATGGTCCAGTAAACAAAGCGATAAGCAACATTCATTTTTGCAATTGCTCACGACATAATTAACACAGCCTAATACTGAAGAACGAGCCACCAATGAACGTATAACGAGCTATCCCCGGATTCAAAGCGTTATCTAAGCATTCAATGTAAAGGTTAAATAAAATAATTTTGCAAGTAGCAAGACCGACGGCAGGTGCTGCACCTTCTTTTGAGCCTCGATTAAATCGGCCGTCATGCCAGTTATGTCGTGTGGAGTACTGCAACAAAGCAGTTTATGTTGAGCATTCAACATTGCTGCATCGTTGCCTGCACACTCGAACCGTAAAATTAGCAAGAAGCATCACAACAGTGATTTATTTAATTATCTCATGTATTTTAAAATAAAAAAAAACCGAAATTGTAAAAAAAAAGAACATTTCTTGTGTCTTTTTATTACTTTATATAATCTAAAATTAACAATCAAAACACATCCCATCATGCAAAATATAAATACAATTTGTTATATGACCTTTTCACAATTTCACTATTTTAAGGAGACTCAAAAAAAAAAATTTCGACCTTTTGGAGAATTTAATATATTGAAATACGACAGGCCGTTCATACTGTACTATTTGATGTCTTTATCACTTTACAACTTAGAACTTTAATACATCTTACCCCCCTACCACACATCACACTGCAAGTTCGAAAAACTCAATACACTCACATTTTTTTTTTTACTAATACACACACATTTTCCGCAGTGGTCACACTAATGGCACCAAATTTTTCGTGCGAGTAATGGCTGCCAGTAACGATGATTAATGTTGCCCTGTTATAAATTTAATGCAAATTTACTGGATTCTGCAAAATTGTAATTAAAGTTTTAACTTGTTAAATCTATTAATATGATTTATTTCTTGTAATGCGCATATAAAAACGCAGTTTGTTAATTATAGAGCATAAATATTATTAACTATTATTAAAATAATATTAATAATAATAAATGTTAACATTTTCCCTCTAACATGTGCCTATATAATAAACTCGGTAACTCTATTTAAAAAAAAATCAAAAAGTGAGAAGTAAACAAATTTTTTCAAGTTTACGCTTCGACAACATTTTAAGAACAAGTAAGAAAATTATAGTCGGTCTAGACCGACTATACGATACCCTATACCATGCGTTTAGAGACCCTATCTCTCCGGTCCAACTAATTGGATATAGAAAATAAGATAAACCAAATTTGAGTGGGATTTTCATTAATTGTTTTGGCTGCAGATATGAAAAAGTTCATATCGGATGCTATATCTATATGGGCACTAGGCCTAAAATTGGACCGATCCTGATCATGTTTGGTAAAGTCTCTTGTATTTTGCAAAAATATATACAAACAAAATTTGAAAGGAATCAGTGCAATATTTTTGTTTTTTGATAGATTTAAGTGCAGATCGGGAAGCAGCTCTACATGGAGCCTATGAGTAAGGGTTGTCCCATAGGGATAATTTTTGGACTACTCATTAACGGATGTAATAAACGCATACAAACCCAATTTGAGTAAAATCTATATGATAATTTGGATCTTATGGCAATTTATGTCGATTTCATAGGGGTCATTTGTATGGGGGCTAGGTCTGAACATGGATCGATTTTCACCAATTTCAATAGCGTTCATCCTATGGCGGATAAAAGCTTATATACCAAATTTCATCAAAATATACTCATACTTGCGACCTGCAGTTTGATTACAAGGTTTATATGGACACACAGACGGACGGACGGACATCGTTAAATCGAATCAGATAGTGATTCTGATTCGATCAGGTAGTGATTCTGATTCGATCGGTATAATAAAAGATGGGTCTAGGTCAAATATTTTTGGTAGTTACAAACAGCAGCACAAAGTCATTATACCCATACCACATAGTGGTATAGGATATAATGAGATTGCAGTCAGATGTGTGAACACAAAAGTTAATGGCGATGGATTCGACTAATTCGAACAATTTTTCGTTGATAATACGTACACAACAATGTCACAATTGCAGTGTGATGTGAGATAGTAGGGTTAATATTTTTCACTCATTCAGCTAGTATCACACGACATGTAGTTGTTACATGTAATATTCCTTTCGCGACCTACATATGTATACGAAATACCGCCTATCATCGTTTTGTAGACGGCTCATAATTTTTACGTGAGCACGTACATACACATTCAATTGAGCCTGACATAACCTCTGTTTGTTTACAACAGCTGGTGTTTCAATGTGGCAACATCTGATTTTATATATATATATATATTGCAATATTTGTTTATTGGAATATTTTCTACAGGATCAAAAAGAGATTCAGAGTCGATCGGTTCAGATCAAATATTTTTAATAATTGCAAACATCATGACCACAAAGTGGTATAGAGTACAAAAACATGTAGTCTGATACCAGCATTATTGTTAAATTTGTACAAGTTTCTCCCAAAAGCTTAAACTCAAACTTTTTCATTGGCCGTTGTTTTTGATATGACGATTTTTAGACGATAAAAGTATTAATTCTTTCAAGCACTGCTCTGCTAAAAAAAAAAACACGAAGAAGAGTATGGTTTCAATTTTATTTTGATATTGCAACACAAACAAACCATTGTTTAAGTATTTTGGTCATTGTTTGCTTCTTTATAATGCGTTTGAGCCAGCCAGTGAAGTGAGCTGGCGAAACATTAACAACCAAAAACTAGAAAATTTTGCACAATTATTGTAGTTTTCGGTTTTGTACAACAACAATGAAAAATACTTTGAAATCCCTGATAATAGTACGGTGTTTAATACAGTTATGTGCATTTGAGAGCTTGTAGTGCATTAAAATACAAATTGTAAAGGTTCGATACGGTTTATGTTGTGTTAAAAATAAATATTTGTAATTTTAGTTATTTTGAAAACGGTTGAATGCGTTTTTTTTAGATATTACTATTCTATGCATTATAGGTTCATGTACTCGTATGTATGTATACTAACTATAAAAGACTACTTTTCTAGCTTGTGCTAAATACATTGCATGGAAAATAACATTTTTCATACAAAGAAGGTGTCCTGGGTGGTATTCTTAGAATGAGGTACATACATATATGTGCTAATAGAGACCTGTACTTTTTTTTTGGTGGGGGGGGGAGGAAGAGAGGTAGGAAATTGGAATTATTAGTTTCTTTCTTGAAATTAGTAAAACCCTATGATATGCGTTATGCAGCATAAAAAATCATCTAAAAAGCTTTCGTAATTTTTTAACACAACAACATTTTAAGGTTTTACAGAAGCACCCTCTATTGCATCAGAGTGGCACTCGGGGTGCAAAACATATGTATACAAGTGGCCATTAAAATAGGACAATCTGTGTGCTTTAAAAAATGTTGTGTGGTTACTTGCATCAGTCAAGGGTTTAAAAAAAAACTGCATACAAAAAATATAATAGATAATGATATGATTTATTTTTTCGGCTTTTATACAAAAAGTAGCTATATCCGCCTAAAAAATTCAACCCTGCCCCGTATGATAATTGAGCGTATACAAATTAACAGCATTCGTTAGTTGAGTTTATATTACAGAGAGTAGTTGAATAATCTATTATATTAATAGGCTAGACGATTTTTGTAACCGATATTTTGTTCTACCGTTTTATCCCTATTTTGACCAAACGTATATTATTTGAAAGGTATTTCTTTTTAGCCGTTTTGCAGATTAACAGATTTTTTAATTTTTTCCTTTATTTTGAGTAAATTGCATATAAGGTTCCTACTAACACATACATAAAATTATACAATGCTATGTGTGTGTTTATTAAATTTGTTAATGTGTTTGTAATAAAAATGAGTTTGTTTTTTGTGTTGATTTGTGAATTGGCTATAATTGATTAGCATACCTTTAGCATCTTCATTTCATGAAAAAATTAAATTTCCTAGAATTTGCACTCGAATTTCGAGGGCTGGAATCTGCTAGTAATATTTAATATTCAATTATAAAAGTGAAAAAATTTTGCGAGCAAAATTAAAATGCAATACCAATTTTGTATAAGAAAGAGTTGTCAACTGACCGCAAAATAGCTGTTATTAAAGATTTAGAGGAGGGGAAATTCTTATGTGTAATTGGACTGCTCTTTAGTGTAAATTAATTCACTGTATTCCGTATTGCATAACGATTTCACTTGAAAAAATGTGCAGAAAGCGACCAACGAAGAACGATAGTGGTCGTTGCTGAAGGGTGTTTTTTTAAGCCCGATAGAACTTAAAATTGTACAAGAGAACACAAAATATTAAATTTTAATCAAATACATTTTTTATTCATTAACACTTGAAAATGATTTCTTGACGAAGCGCATTCTAAAGGGTGATTTTTTAGCTATTATCTTTTCGGCAACACTGGTTTAAACAGCTGACGCACGTTTCGTGTTTTGTTTCATTGTCAAACATCTTCAGTTTGGTCTATAATTTAACCATGAATCTCTTACGAACGAACAACGCTTGCAAGTTATTGAATTTTATTATCAAAATGCGTGCTCTGTTAAGAAAGTTCATCGCGCGCTTCTTCCATTTTATGGTCAGTTTAATCGACCCACTGAAGCGGCTATTCGGGCTATTGTCATATGTTTTTTTTAAAACGATATTTCTTAAAAACGTTACTAACGATTTTCATATTTTTGCTCTTTTTCTAAACTAGTAGTCCTAATCTATAAACTGTCATATAGGGCTAAGCCCCTCCTCGAACCATTTGGTCCAATTTTGCCATTTAATTTTCTCATATAGTAGTATAAAAAAATTTCATATGTTTTTTTTAAAACGATATTTCTTAAAAACGTTACTAACGATTTTCATATTTTTGCTCTTTTTCTAAACTAGTAGTCCTAATCTATAAACTGTCATATAGGGCTAAGCCCCTCCTCGAACCATTTGGTCCAATTTTGCCATTTAATTTTCTCATATAGTAGTATAAAAAAATTTCATATGTTTTTTTTAAAACGATATTTCTTAAAAACGTTACTAACGATTTTCATATTTTTGCTCTTTTTCTAAACTAGTAGTCCTAATCTATAAACTGTCATATAGGGCTAAGCCCCTCCTCGAACCATTTGGTCCAATTTTGCCATTTAATTTTCTCATATAGTAGTATAAAAAAATTTCATATGTTTTTTTTAAAACGATATTTCTTAAAAACGTTACTAACGATTTTCATATTTTTGCTCTTTTTCTAAACTAGTAGTCCTAATCTATAAACTGTCATATAGGGCTAAGCCCCTCCTCGAACCATTTGGTCCAATTTTGCCATTTAATTTTCTCATATAGTAGTATAAAAAAATTTCATATGTTTTTTTTAAAACGATATTTCTTAAAAACGTTACTAACGATTTTCATATTTTTGCTCTTTTTCTAAACTAGTAGTCCTAATCTATAAACTGTCATATAGGGCTAAGCCCCTCCTCGAACCATTTGGTCCAATTTTGCCATTTAATTTTCTCATATAGTAGTATAAAAAAATTTCATATGTTTTTTTTAAAACGATATTTCTTAAAAACGTTACTAACGATTTTCATATTTTTGCTCTTTTTCTAAACTAGTAGTCCTAATCTATAAACTGTCATATAGGGCTAAGCCGCTCCTCGAACCATTTGGTCCAATTTTGCCATTTAATTTTCTCATATAGTAGTATAAAAAAATTTCATATGTTTTTTTTAAAACGATATTTCTTAAAAACGTTACTAACGATTTTCATATTTTTGCTCTTTTTCTAAACTAGTAGTCCTAGTCTATAAACTGTCATAAAGGGCTAAGCCCCTCCTCGAACCATTTGGTCCAATTTTGCCATTTAATTTTCTCATATAGTAGTATAAAAAAATTTCATATGTTTTTTTTAAAACGATATTTCTTAAAAACGTTACTAACGATTTTCATATTTTTGCTCTTTTTGTAAACTAGTAGTCCTAATCTATAAACTGTCATATAGGGCTAAGCCCCTCCTCGAACCATTTGGTCCAATTTTGCCATTTAATTTTCTCATATAGTAGTATAAAAAAATTTCATATGTTTTTTTTAAAACGATATTTCTTAAAAACGTTACTAACGATTTTCATATTTTTGCTCTTTTTCTAAACTAGTAGTCCTAATCTATAAACTTTCATATAGGGCTAAGCCCCTCCTCGAACCATTTGGTCCAATTTTGCCATTTAATTTTCTCATATAGTAGTATAAAAAAATTTCATATGTTTTTTTTAAAACGATATTTCTTAAAAACGTTACTAACGATTTTCATATTTTTGCTCTTTTTCTAAACTAGTAGTCCTAATCTATAAACTGTCATATAGGGCTAAGCCGCTCCTCGAACCATTTGGTCCAATTTTGCCATTTAATTTTCTCATATAGTAGTATAAAAAAATTTCATATGTTTTTTTTAAAACGATATTTCTTAAAAACGTTACTAACGATTTTCATATTTTTGCTCTTTTTCTAAACTAGTAGTCCTAATCTATAAACTTTCATATAGGGCTAAGCCCCTCCTCGAACCATTTGGTCCAATTTTGCCATTTAATTTTCTCATATAGTAGTATAAAAAAATTTCATATGTTTTTTTTAAAACGATATTTCTTAAAAACGTTACTAACGATTTTCATATTTTTGCTCTTTTTCTAAACTAGTAGTCCTAATCTATAAACTGTCATATAGGGCTAAGCCCCTCCTCGAACCATTTGGTCCAATTTTGCCATTTAATTTTCTCATATAGTAGTATAAAAAAATTTCATATGTTTTTTTTAAAACGATATTTCTTAAAAACGTTACTAACGATTTTCATATTTTTGCTCTTTTTCTAAACTAGTAGTCCTAATCTATAAACTTTCATATAGGGCTAAGCCCCTCCTCGAACCATTTGGTCCAATTTTGCCATTTAATTTTCTCATATAGTAGTATAAAAAAATTTCATATGTTTTTTTTAAAACGATATTTCTTAAAAACGTTACTAACGATTTTCATATTTTTGCTCTTTTTCTAAACTAGTAGTCCTAATCTATAAACTGTCATATAGGGCTAAGCCGCTCCTCGAACCATTTGGTCCAATTTTGCCATTTAATTTTCTCATATAGTAGTATAAAAAAATTTCATATGTTTTTTTTAAAACGATATTTCTTAAAAACGTTACTAACGATTTTCATATTTTTGCTCTTTTTCTAAACTAGTAGTCCTAATCTATAAACTTTCATATAGGGCTAAGCCCCTCCTCGAACCATTTGGTCCAATTTTGCCATTTAATTTTCTCATATAGTAGTATAAAAAAATTTCATATGTTTTTTTTAAAACGATATTTCTTAAAAACGTTACTAACGATTTTCATATTTTTGCTCTTTTTCTAAACTAGTAGTCCTAATCTATAAACTGTCATATAGGGCTAAGCCCCTCCTCGAACCATTTGGTCCAATTTTGCCATTTAATTTTCTCATATAGTAGTATAAAAAAATTTCATATGTTTTTTTTAAAACGATATTTCTTAAAAACGTTACTAACGATTTTCATATTTTTGCTCTTTTTGTAAACTAGTAGTCCTAATCTATAAACTGTCATATAGGGCTAAGCCCCTCCTCGAACCATTTGGTCCAATTTTGCCATTTAATTTTCTCATATAGTAGTATAAAAAAATTTCATATGTTTTTTTTAAAACGATATTTCTTAAAAACGTTACTAACGATTTTCATATTTTTGCTCTTTTTCTAAACTAGTAGTCCTAATCTATAAACTGTCATATAGGGCTAAGCCCCTCCTCGAACCATTTGGTCCAATTTTGCCATTTAATTTTCTCATATAGTAGTATAAAAAAATTTCATATGTTTTTTTTAAAACGATATTTCTTAAAAACGTTACTAACGATTTTCATATTTTTGCTCTTTTTGTAAACTAGTAGTCCTAATCTATAAACTGTCATATAGGGCTAAGCCCCTCCTCGAACCATTTGGTCCAATTTTGCCATTTAATTTTCTCATATAGTAGTATAAAAAAATTTCATATGTTTTTTTTAAAACGATATTTCTTAAAAACGTTACTAACGATTTTCATATTTTTGCTCTTTTTGTAAACTAGTAGTCCTAATCTATAAACTGTCATATAGGGCTAAGCCCCTCCTCGAACCATTTGGTCCAATTTTGCCATTTAATTTTCTCATATAGTAGTATAAAAAAATTTCATATGTTTTTTTTAAAACGATATTTCTTAAAAACGTTACTAACGATTTTCATATTTTTGCTCTTTTTCTAAACTAGTAGTCCTAATCTATAAACTTTCATATAGGGCTAAGCCCCTCCTCGAACCATTTGGTCCAATTTTGCCATTTAATTTTCTCATATAGTAGTATAAAAAAATTTCATATGTTTTTTTTAAAACGATATTTCTTAAAAACGTTACTAACGATTTTCATATTTTTGCTCTTTTTCTAAACTAGTAGTCCTAATCTATAAACTGTCATATAGGGCTAAGCCCCTCCTCGAACCATTTGGTCCAATTTTGCCATTTAATTTTCTCATATAGTAGTATAAAAAAATTTCATATGTTTTTTTTAAAACGATATTTCTTAAAAACGTTACTAACGATTTTCATATTTTTGCTCTTTTTCTAAACTAGTAGTCCTAATCTATAAACTTTCATATAGGGCTAAGCCCCTCCTCGAACCATTTGGTCCAATTTTGCCATTTAATTTTCTCATATAGTAGTATAAAAAAATTTCATATGTTTTTTTTAAAACGATATTTCTTAAAAACGTTACTAACGATTTTCATATTTTTGCTCTTTTTCTAAACTAGTAGTCCTAATCTATAAACTGTCATATAGGGCTAAGCCCCTCCTCGAACCATTTGGTCCAATTTTGCCATTTAATTTTCTCATATAGTAGTATAAAAAAATTTCATATGTTTTTTTTAAAACGATATTTCTTAAAAACGTTACTAACGATTTTCATATTTTTGCTCTTTTTCTAAACTAGTAGTCCTAATCTATAAACTGTCATATAGGGCTAAGCCCCTCCTCGAACCATTTGGTCCAATTTTGCCATTTAATTTTCTCATATAGTAGTATAAAAAAATTTCATATGTTTTTTTTAAAACGATATTTCTTAAAAACGTTACTAACGATTTTCATATTTTTGCTCTTTTTCTAAACTAGTAGTCCTAATCTATAAACTGTCATATAGGGCTAAGCCCCTCCTCGAACCATTTGGTCCAATTTTGCCATTTAATTTTCTCATATAGTAGTATAAAAAAATTTCATATGTTTTTTTTAAAACGATATTTCTTAAAAACGTTACTAACGATTTTCATATTTTTGCTCTTTTTCTAAACTAGTAGTCCTAATCTATAAACTGTCATATAGGGCTAAGCCCCTCCTCGAACCATTTGGTCCAATTTTGCCATTTAATTTTCTCATATAGTAGTATAAAAAAATTTCATATGTTTTTTTTAAAACGATATTTCTTAAAAACGTTACTAACGATTTTCATATTTTTGCTCTTTTTCTAAACTAGTAGTCCTAATCTATAAACTTTCATATAGGGCTAAGCCCCTCCTCGAACCATTTGGTCCAATTTTGCCATTTAATTTTCTCATATAGTAGTATAAAAAAATTTCATATGTTTTTTTTAAAACGATATTTCTTAAAAACGTTACTAACGATTTTCATATTTTTGCTCTTTTTCTAAACTAGTAGTCCTAATCTATAAACTGTCATATAGGGCTAAGCCCCTCCTCGAACCATTTGGTCCAATTTTGCCATTTAATTTTCTCATATAGTAGTATAAAAAAATTTCATATGTTTTTTTTAAAACGATATTTCTTAAAAACGTTACTAACGATTTTCATATTTTTGCTCTTTTTCTAAACTAGTAGTCCTAATCTATAAACTGTCATATAGGGCTAAGCCGCTCCTCGAACCATTTGGTCCAATTTTGCCATTTAATTTTCTCATATAGTAGTATAAAAAAATTTCATATGTTTTTTTTAAAACGATATTTCTTAAAAACGTTACTAACGATTTTCATATTTTTGCTCTTTTTGTAAACTAGTAGTCCTAATCTATAAACTGTCATATAGGGCTAAGCCCCTCCTCGAACCATTTGGTCCAATTTTGCCATTTAATTTTCTCATATAGTAGTATAAAAAAATTTCATATGTTTTTTTTAAAACGATATTTCTTAAAAACGTTACTAACGATTTTCATATTTTTGCTCTTTTTCTAAACTAGTAGTCCTAATCTATAAACTTTCATATAGGGCTAAGCCCCTCCTCGAACCATTTGGTCCAATTTTGCCATTTAATTTTCTCATATAGTAGTATAAAAAAATTTCATATGTTTTTTTTAAAACGATATTTCTTAAAAACGTTACTAACGATTTTCATATTTTTGCTCTTTTTCTAAACTAGTAGTCCTAATCTATAAACTGTCATATAGGGCTAAGCCCCTCCTCGAACCATTTGGTCCAATTTTGCCATTTAATTTTCTCATATAGTAGTATAAAAAAATTTCATATGTTTTTTTTAAAACGATATTTCTTAAAAACGTTACTAACGATTTTCATATTTTTGCTCTTTTTCTAAACTAGTAGTCCTAATCTATAAACTTTCATATAGGGCTAAGCCCCTCCTCGAACCATTTGGTCCAATTTTGCCATTTCATTTTCTCATATAGTAGTATAAAAAAATTTCATATGTTTTTTTTAAAACGATATTTCTTAAAAACGTTACTAACGATTTTCATATTTTTGCTCTTTTTGTAAACTAGTAGTCCTAATCTATAAACTGTCATATAGGGCTAAGCCCCTCCTCGAACCATTTGGTCCAATTTTGCCATTTAATTTTCTCATATAGTAGTATAAAAAAATTTCATATGTTTTTTTTAAAACGATATTTCTTAAAAACGTTACTAACGATTTTCATATTTTTGCTCTTTTTGTAAACTAGTAGTCCTAATCTATAAACTGTCATATAGGGCTAAGCCCCTCCTCGAACCATTTGGTCCAATTTTGCCATTTAATTTTCTCATATAGTAGTATAAAAAAATTTCATATGTTTTTTTTAAAACGATATTTCTTAAAAACGTTACTAACGATTTTCATATTTTTGCTCTTTTTCTAAACTAGTAGTCCTAATCTATAAACTGTCATATAGGGCTAAGCCCCTCCTCGAACCATTTGGTCCAATTTTGCCATTTAATTTTCTCATATAGTAGTATAAAAAAATTTCATATGTTTTTTTTAAAACGATATTTCTTAAAAACGTTACTAACGATTTTCATATTTTTGCTCTTTTTCTAAACTAGTAGTCCTAATCTATAAACTGTCATATAGGGCTAAGCCCCTCCTCGAACCATTTGGTCCAATTTTGCCATTTAATTTTCTCATATAGTAGTATAAAAAAATTTCATATGTTTTTTTTAAAACGATATTTCTTAAAAACGTTACTAACGATTTTCATATTTTTGCTCTTTTTCTAAACTAGTAGTCCTAATCTATAAACTGTCATATAGGGCTAAGCCGCTCCTCGAACCATTTGGTCCAATTTTGCCATTTAATTTTCTCATATAGTAGTATAAAAAAATTTCATATGTTTTTTTTAAAACGATATTTCTTAAAAACGTTACTAACGATTTTCATATTTTTGCTCTTTTTCTAAACTAGTAGTCCTAATCTATAAACTGTCATATAGGGCTAAGCCCCTCCTCGAACCATTTGGTCCAATTTTGCCATTTCATTTTCTCATATAGTAGTATAAAAAAATTTCATATGTTTTTTTTAAAACGATATTTCTTAAAAACGTTACTAACGATTTTCATATTTTTGCTCTTTTTCTAAACTAGTAGTCCTAATCTATAAACTTTCATATAGGGCTAAGCCCCTCCTCGAACCATTTGGTCCAATTTTGCCATTTAATTTTCTCATATAGTAGTATAAAAAAATTTCATATGTTTTTTTTAAAACGATATTTCTTAAAAACGTTACTAACGATTTTCATATTTTTGCTCTTTTTCTAAACTAGTAGTCCTAATCTATAAACTGTCATATAGGGCTAAGCCCCTCCTCGAACCATTTGGTCCAATTTTGCCATTTAATTTTCTCATATAGTAGTATAAAAAAATTTCATATGTTTTTTTTAAAACGATATTTCTTAAAAACGTTACTAACGATTTTCATATTTTTGCTCTTTTTCTAAACTAGTAGTCCTAATCTATAAACTGTCATATAGGGCTAAGCCGCTCCTCGAACCATTTGGTCCAATTTTGCCATTTAATTTTCTCATATAGTAGTATAAAAAAATTTCATATGTTTTTTTTAAAACGATATTTCTTAAAAACGTTACTAACGATTTTCATATTTTTGCTCTTTTTCTAAACTAGTAGTCCTAATCTATAAACTGTCATATAGGGCTAAGCCCCTCCTCGAACCGTTTCGTCCAATTTTGCCATTTAATTTTCTCATATAGTAGTATAAAAAAATTTCATATGTTTTTTTTAAAACGATATTTCTTAAAAACGTTACTAACGATTTTCATATTTTTGCTCTTTTTCTAAACTAGTAGTCCTAATCTATAAACTGTCATATAAGGCTAAGCCCCTCCTCGAACCGTTTCGTCCAATTTTGCCATTTAATTTTCTCATATAGTAGTATAAAAAAATTTCATATGTTTTTTTTAAAACGATATTTCTTAAAAACGTTACTAACGATTTTCATATTTTTGCTCTTTTTGTAAACTAGTAGTCCTAATCTACAAACTCTCATATAGGGCTAAGCCCCTCCTCGAACCGTTTCGTCCAATTTTGCCATTTAATTTTCTCATATAGTAGTATAAAAAAATTTCATATGTTTTTTTTAAAACGATATTTCTTAAAAACGTTACTAACGATTTTCATATTTTTGCTCTTTTTGTAAACTAGTAGTCCTAATCTACAAACTCTCATATAGGGCTAAGCCCCTCCTCGAACCGTTTCGTCCAATTTTGCCATTTAATTTTCTCATATAGTAGTATAAAAAAATTTCATATGTTTTTTTTAAAACGATATTTCTTAAAAACGTTACTAACGATTTTCATATTTTTGCTCTTTTTCTAAACTAGTAGTCCTAATCTATAAACTGTCATATAGGGCTAAGCCCCTCCTCGAACCATTTGGTCCAATTTTGCCATTTAATTTTCTCATATAGTAGTATAAAAAAATTTCATATGTTTTTTTTAAAACGATATTTCTTAAAAACGTTACTAACGATTTTCATATTTTTGCTCTTTTTCTAAACTAGTAGTCCTAATCTATAAACTGTCATATAGGGCTAAGCCGCTCCTCGAACCATTTGGTCCAATTTTGCCATTTAATTTTCTCATATAGTAGTATAAAAAAATTTCATATGTTTTTTTTAAAACGATATTTCTTAAAAACGTTACTAACGATTTTCATATTTTTGCTCTTTTTCTAAACTAGTAGTCCTAATCTATAAACTGTCATATAGGGCTAAGCCCCTCCTCGAACCGTTTCGTCCAATTTTGCCATTTAATTTTCTCATATAGTAGTATAAAAAAATTTCATATGTTTTTTTTAAAACGATATTTCTTAAAAACGTTACTAACGATTTTCATATTTTTGCTCTTTTTCTAAACTAGTAGTCCTAATCTATAAACTGTCATATAAGGCTAAGCCCCTCCTCGAACCGTTTCGTCCAATTTTGCCATTTAATTTTCTCATATAGTAGTATAAAAAAATTTCATATGTTTTTTTTAAAACGATATTTCTTAAAAACGTTACTAACGATTTTCATATTTTTGCTCTTTTTGTAAACTAGTAGTCCTAATCTACAAACTCTCATATAGGGCTAAGCCCCTCCTCGAACCGTTTCGTCCAATTTTGCCATTTAATTTTCTCATATAGTAGTATAAAAAAATTTCATATGTTTTTTTTAAAACGATATTTCTTAAAAACGTTACTAACGATTTTCATATTTTTGCTCTTTTTGTAAACTAGTAGTCCTAATCTACAAACTCTCATATAGGGCTAAGCCCCTCCTCGAACCGTTTCGTCCAATTTTGCCATTTAATTTTCTCATATAGTAGTATAAAAAAATTTCATATGTTTTTTTTAAAACGATATTTCTTAAAAACGTTACTAACGATTTTCATATTTTTGCTCTTTTTCTAAACTAGTAGTCCTAATCTATAAACTGTCATATAAGGCTAAGCCCCTCCTCGAACCGTTTCGTCCAATTTTGCCATTTAATTTTCTCATATAGTAGTATAAAAAAATTTCATATGTTTTTTTTAAAACGATATTTCTTAAAAACGTTACTAACGATTTTCATATTTTTGCTCTTTTTGTAAACTAGTAGTCCTAATCTACAAACTCTCATATAGGGCTAAGCCCCTCCTCGAACCGTTTCGTCCAATTTTGCCATTTAATTTTCTCATATAGTAGTATAAAAAAATTTCATATGTTTTTTTTAAAACGATATTTCTTAAAAACGTTACTAACGATTTTCATATTTTTGCTCTTTTTCTAAACTAGTAGTCCTAGTCTATAAACTGTCATAAAGGGCTAAGCCCCTCCTCGAACCATTTGGTCCAATTTTGCCATTTAATTTTCTCATATAGTAGTATAAAAAAATTTCATATGTTTTTTTTAAAACGATATTTCTTAAAAACGTTACTAACGATTTTCATATTTTTGCTCTTTTTGTAAACTAGTAGTCCTAATCTATAAACTGTCATATAGGGCTAAGCCCCTCCTCGAACCATTTGGTCCAATTTTGCCATTTAATTTTCTCATATAGTAGTATAAAAAAATTTCATATGTTTTTTTTAAAACGATATTTCTTAAAAACGTTACTAACGATTTTCATATTTTTGCTCTTTTTCTAAACTAGTAGTCCTAATCTATAAACTGTCATATAGGGCTAAGCCCCTCCTCGAACCATTTGGTCCAATTTTGCCATTTCATTTTCTCATATAGTAGTATAAAAAAATTTCATATGTTTTTTTTAAAACGATATTTCTTAAAAACGTTACTAACGATTTTCATATTTTTGCTCTTTTTCTAAACTAGTAGTCCTAATCTATAAACTGTCATATAGGGCTAAGCCCCTCCTCGAACCATTTGGTCCAATTTTGCCATTTAATTTTCTCATATAGTAGTATAAAAAAATTTCATATGTTTTTTTTAAAACGATATTTCTTAAAAACGTTACTAACGATTTTCATATTTTTGCTCTTTTTCTAAACTAGTAGTCCTAATCTATAAACTTTCATATAGGGCTAAGCCCCTCCTCGAACCATTTGGTCCAATTTTGCCATTTAATTTTCTCATATAGTAGTATAAAAAAATTTCATATGTTTTTTTTAAAACGATATTTCTTAAAAACGTTACTAACGATTTTCATATTTTTGCTCTTTTTCTAAACTAGTAGTCCTAATCTATAAACTGTCATATAGGGCTAAGCCCCTCCTCGAACCATTTGGTCCAATTTTGCCATTTAATTTTCTCATATAGTAGTATAAAAAAATTTCATATGTTTTTTTTAAAACGATATTTCTTAAAAACGTTACTAACGATTTTCATATTTTTGCTCTTTTTCTAAACTAGTAGTCCTAATCTATAAACTGTCATATAGGGCTAAGCCGCTCCTCGAACCATTTGGTCCAATTTTGCCATTTAATTTTCTCATATAGTAGTATAAAAAAATTTCATATGTTTTTTTTAAAACGATATTTCTTAAAAACGTTACTAACGATTTTCATATTTTTGCTCTTTTTCTAAACTAGTAGTCCTAGTCTATAAACTGTCATAAAGGGCTAAGCCCCTCCTCGAACCATTTGGTCCAATTTTGCCATTTAATTTTCTCATATAGTAGTATAAAAAAATTTCATATGTTTTTTTTAAAACGATATTTCTTAAAAACGTTACTAACGATTTTCATATTTTTGCTCTTTTTGTAAACTAGTAGTCCTAATCTATAAACTGTCATATAGGGCTAAGCCCCTCCTCGAACCATTTGGTCCAATTTTGCCATTTAATTTTCTCATATAGTAGTATAAAAAAATTTCATATGTTTTTTTTAAAACGATATTTCTTAAAAACGTTACTAACGATTTTCATATTTTTGCTCTTTTTGTAAACTAGTAGTCCTAATCTATAAACTGTCATATAGGGCTAAGCCCCTCCTCGAACCATTTGGTCCAATTTTGCCATTTAATTTTCTCATATAGTAGTATAAAAAAATTTCATATGTTTTTTTTAAAACGATATTTCTTAAAAACGTTACTAACGATTTTCATATTTTTGCTCTTTTTCTAAACTAGTAGTCCTAATCTATAAACTGTCATATAGGGCTAAGCCCCTCCTCGAACCATTTGGTCCAATTTTGCCATTTAATTTTCTCATATAGTAGTATAAAAAAATTTCATATGTTTTTTTTAAAACGATATTTCTTAAAAACGTTACTAACGATTTTCATATTTTTGCTCTTTTTCTAAACTAGTAGTCCTAATCTATAAACTGTCATATAGGGCTAAGCCCCTCCTCGAACCATTTGGTCCAATTTTGCCATTTAATTTTCTCATATAGTAGTATAAAAAAATTTCATATGTTTTTTTTAAAACGATATTTCTTAAAAACGTTACTAACGATTTTCATATTTTTGCTCTTTTTCTAAACTAGTAGTCCTAATCTATAAACTGTCATATAGGGCTAAGCCCCTCCTCGAACCATTTGGTCCAATTTTGCCATTTAATTTTCTCATATAGTAGTATAAAAAAATTTCATATGTTTTTTTTAAAACGATATTTCTTAAAAACGTTACTAACGATTTTCATATTTTTGCTCTTTTTGTAAACTAGTAGTCCTAATCTACAAACTATCATATAGGGCTAAGCCCCTCCTCGAACCATTTGGTCCAATTTTGCCATTTAATTTTCTCATATAGTAGTATAAAAAAATTTCATATGTTTTTTTTAAAACGATATTTCTTAAAAACGTTACTAACGATTTTCATATTTTTGCTCTTTTTCTAAACTAGTAGTCCTAATCTATAAACTGTCATATAAGGCTAAGCCCCTCCTCGAACCGTTTCGTCCAATTTTGCCATTTAATTTTCTCATATAGTAGTATAAAAAAATTTCATATGTTTTTTTTAAAACGATATTTCTTAAAAACGTTACTAACGATTTTCATATTTTTGCTCTTTTTCTAAACTAGTAGTCCTAATCTATAAACTGTCATATAGGGCTAAGCCCCTCCTCGAACCATTTGGTCCAATTTTGCCATTTAATTTTCTCATATAGTAGTATAAAAAAATTTCATATGTTTTTTTTAAAACGATATTTCTTAAAAACGTTACTAACGATTTTCATATTTTTGCTCTTTTTCTAAACTAGTAGTCCTAATCTATAAACTGTCATATAAGGCTAAGCCCCTCCTCGAACCGTTTCGTCCAATTTTGCCATTTAATTTTCTCATATAGTAGTATAAAAAAATTTCATATGTTTTTTTTAAAACGATATTTCTTAAAAACGTTACTAACGATTTTCATATTTTTGCTCTTTTTCTAAACTAGTAGTCCTAATCTATAAACTGTCATATAGGGCTAAGCCCCTCCTCGAACCATTTGGTCCAATTTTGCCATTTAATTTTCTCATATAGTAGTATAAAAAAATTTCATATGTTTTTTTTAAAACGATATTTCTTAAAAACGTTACTAACGATTTTCATATTTTTGCTCTTTTTCTAAACTAGTAGTCCTAATCTATAAACTGTCATATAGGGCTAAGCCCCTCCTCGAACCATTTGGTCCAATTTTGCCATTTAATTTTCTCATATAGTAGTATAAAAAAATTTCATATGTTTTTTTTAAAACGATATTTCTTAAAAACGTTACTAACGATTTTCATATTTTTGCTCTTTTTCTAAACTAGTAGTCCTAATCTATAAACTGTCATATAGGGCTAAGCCCCTCCTCGAACCATTTGGTCCAATTTTGCCATTTCATTTTCTCATATAGTAGTATAAAAAAATTTCATATGTTTTTTTTAAAACGATATTTCTTAAAAACGTTACTAACGATTTTCATATTTTTGCTCTTTTTCTAAACTAGTAGTCCTAATCTATAAACTGTCATATAGGGCTAAGCCCCTCCTCGAACCATTTGGTCCAATTTTGCCATTTAATTTTCTCATATAGTAGTATAAAAAAATTTCATATGTTTTTTTTAAAACGATATTTCTTAAAAACGTTACTAACGATTTTCATATTTTTGCTCTTTTTCTAAACTAGTAGTCCTAATCTATAAACTGTCATATAAGGCTAAGCCCCTCCTCGAACCGTTTCGTCCAATTTTGCCATTTAATTTTCTCATATAGTAGTATAAAAAAATTTCATATGTTTTTTTTAAAACGATATTTCTTAAAAACGTTACTAACGATTTTCATATTTTTGCTCTTTTTGTAAACTAGTAGTCCTAATCTACAAACTCTCATATAGGGCTAAGCCCCTCCTCGAACCGTTTCGTCCAATTTTGCCATTTAATTTTCTCATATAGTAGTATAAAAAAATTTCATATGTTTTTTTTAAAACGATATTTCTTAAAAACGTTACTAACGATTTTCATATTTTTGCTCTTTTTCTAAACTAGTAGTCCTAATCTATAAACTGTCATATAGGGCTAAGCCCCTCCTCGAACCATTTGGTCCAATTTTGCCATTTCATTTTCTCATATAGTAGTATAAAAAAATTTCATATGTTTTTTTAAAATGATATTTCGTACTTTGATCTTTTCGTAAAATTCAATTTATTTTTATTTTTTTTATAATTTACTAGTCCTAATCTACAAATGCCACTATATGGCTAAATCCCTCAACTTATTTGTAAAACGTATTTAATTTCCCTACTTATCTGCAAAAAAACATACATATTAGTTCAACATTCTCTATATATGTACATAACATTTTGTAGAACGTATTTAACTTTCGTAGTTATCTTCACAAAAATTCTGTTAATTTAACAGCCTCTGTTAAGTTTTTAACATTTTTGAAAAACGTAGTTAACTTTCGTCGCTAACTTCACACCCTTTCCAAATTATCATATAGATCTCAGTCAAATTGAGTTTGTATGTGTTTATTATATCCATTAATCAGTAGTCCAAATAAAATCCCTATAAGACAATTCTTAGTCATAGGCCCTATATAGAGCTGCTTCCCGATCTTCACTTAAATCTACCTAAAAAACAAAAATATTGCACGGATTTTTCTCAAATTTGGTTTGTATATATTTTTTCGAAATATAAGTGACAACCAAATACGGTCAGAATCGGTCCTTTTTTCGACCTAGTCCCCATATAAAAATAACATCCGATATGAACTTTTTCATATATACAGCCAAAAAAATTAATAATGCCACTCAAATTTGGTGAATGCTTATTTTCTATATCCAATTAGTTGGACCGAAGAGATAGGGTCTCTAAACTATGGTATAGGGTATCGTATAGTCGGTCTAGACCGACTATAATTTTCTTACTTGTTATAAGTATACTAGAGTAACCCTGCCCGCGTTGCTGGACAATACGTCTTTACGTCTTTATATTAAACATGAAATTTTCTAGAAAGAGTTGACATTTTCCTGCAAAATGAATGCAAAAACATAAATTTTTTGAAGTGAGAACATCAAAAAAGAAAAAAAATATTGTAGTGCTTGGTGGTAACCGACATTTTTTATATTATTTTCACAAAAAATGAATAAAGACGACGTCTTCCCAACATGAAACATACAGTTGACCGTGTGAAAGTCGAACAAAATGATGTTTATTAATTTATATTGTTTTTTTCTTGTATGAATATTCAGTTCCTGGACTGCGATAATTTTATATTTATGGTACTTTTACTTTAAGATTTGAATGACCTTTCGCTTTTATGAAATAAACAGTGCATTAAAGCACATAAAAATTTAATTTGGCTTTTATAAAGACTCTCATCATAGTTTTTTTTTTGTATGAATCATTTTATTTTAACTATTTGTTACAGGGTTGAAGGATATGGAACTAATCCCATTGTGTTTCTATGCATTTCATGTCTTTTTTGCATTGTTTTTTACACGAGTTTGTCTGAAACGTATTTACCGTGTAAAAACAGGATTAGGTGTATATCAATTTTATTGTTATTTCTAGGCTTTATACGGCTAATACTTTATATCTCTTTGTGAAAATTTACATTAAGTTTAAAGCCATTTTCTAGTCTATGCGGTGATTCTATAGGAAAATTATTAGAATATCACAAATATTAAAGAACAACCCTTAAAAGTATTTAATAGGAAATATATTTAAAATGCATACAGCTTTGTAATCTGAGAGTTTTTCTACAAAACAAATATCTTGAATGCATCAAAAAGCCGCTTATTTTTGGAAATACAATTTTTTGAAGATTGTTCTGAATTGTTCTAAGATTGTTCTACAATGTTCCAAAACGATGAGTTTCTAAAATGTAATTTGTACCGGTAAACCCACTTTTGGAAAAAAAAAATTTGCAGTTGTTCTAGTTGTTCTAAACATTGTTCCAAAATAAATATGTCGCAAACCGTAACGTACGCAAATTAGAACGAAAAACATTGATATGTTATTAAACGATATCAATATTTTTATGCAACACGAAAGTTAACGTACAGATTCCAAAATTTCTTTCATACAAGGTATCTTCAATGGCACCCTCAGCACTATTTTAATCAACCCCAAATATACGGGGTCCCTTAATTTTACATCCTCTATATAATATGTCCAAGTTTCAAAGCGATCTGAGGGAGCCAATCAGGATACCTTGTACGAAAGAAATTTTGGAATCTGTACGTTAACTTTCGTCTTGCATAAAAATATTGATTATCTTTTAATAACGTTGATATTTTTTTCCAAGAGTGGGGGGGCAAAGTTTAAAATTCATTTTTTTCGATTTACCGGTACAAATTATATTTTAGAAACTCATCGTTTTGGAACATTGTAGAACAATCCTAGAACAATTCAGAACAATCTTCAAAAAATTGTATTTCCAAAAATGGGGACGAAATTTTGGAATCTGTACGTTAACTTTCGTGTTGCATAAAAATATTGATATTGTTTAATAACGTTGAAAAAATGTTTTTCGTTCTCATTAGCGTACGTTACGGTTTGCGATATATCTATTTTGGAACAATGTTTAGAACAACTAGAACAACCGCAAAATTTTTTTTTCCAAAAGTGGGGGGCAAAGCTTAAAATTCGTTTTTTCGATTTACCGGTACAAATTACATTTTAGAAACTCATCGTTTTGGAACATTGTAGAACAATCCTAGAACAATTCAGAACAATCTTCAAAAAATTGTATTTCCAAAAATGGGGGGCTAACTTCGCATACTTTGCATCATGATAAATTATATACAGAAAAATTTTATATTAAGAAAATTAGAAATGTTTTCGAATTAAAACTAGAATTCTCAAACTTTCAAAATTTCCCTGAAGTGGATGACAAAAAATTATTTAAACACTTTCTATATGATTTGATCATTATTTCTTGCGGATAACTTGAAAACATATAAACGCATGTCTTGAAAAAAATTTTTTCGATACACTGGTTTATGAATTACTTAATAAAAATAAGTAAGAAAATTATAGTCGGTCTAGCCCGACTATATGATACCCTATACCATGGTTTAGAGACCCTATCTCTTCGGTCCAACTAATTGGATATAGCAAATAAGTATAAACCAAATTTGAGTGGCATTTTTATTAATTTTTTTCGCTGCAGATATAAAAAAGTTCATATCGGATACTATATTTATATGGGGACTAGGTCGAAAAATGGACCGATCCTGACCATATTTGGTAAAGTCACTAATACTTTGAAAAAATATATACAAACCAAATTTTAGAAACAACTGTGCAATATTTTTGTTTTTTTATAGATTTAAGTGAAGATCGGGAAGCAGCTCTATATGGGGCTTATGACTAAGAATTTTCCTATAGGGATTATTTTTGAACTACTGATTAATGGATGTAATAAACACATACAAACCCAATTATGGCAATTTATGTCGATTTCACAGGGGTCATTTGTATGGGGACTAGGTCTGACCATGGACTGATTCTCACCAATTTCAATAGCGTTCATCTCATGGCCGATGAAAGCTTATATACCAAATTTCATCAATATATATTCATATTTGCGACCTGTAGTTTGATTACAAGGTTTTCATGGACACACAGACGGACGGACGGACGGACATTGCTATTTCGACTCAAAAAGTGATTCTGAGTCGATCGGTATAATTAAAGATGGGTCTAGGACGAATATTTTTGGTTGTTACAAACAGCAGCACAAAGTCATTATACCCAAACCACATAGTGGTATAGGGTATAAAAATTTGTAATATGGATTTTCCTATAAGTTAGAATTTAGAATTCTTAAAAGAAAAACTGGTTAATTTTTATTTTCATTAAATAGTTATTCAGTTTTTATATATAAATAGGTCCTTTTTAGAAAATATATTTTTTTGTTGTTATTTTTGTATAATATTGGCGATTTTTTGTATTTATTTCGGGATAACGTTAAAAAAAAAAGTGGCAATACCAGCCTAATTTAATATGACACGTCGAGTATAACGACACATACACAATCAGTACCCATGATTGCAAGTATGACATACAAATTACAAAAATTTGAATTACAACAATAACAAGAACAACAGAGAAAATTCATATATTGTCAAGAGTTCTTTTAACATTTTCATTGAAATCTCGAGACCTATTAAAACGATTTTAAATAACAAAATGCTCCCATACAAAGTAATTATTCAATATCATATATCTCGAGTACTATGACAGAGACAGCTTTGCAAATTTGTCTGAGCTTTGCAAATTTGGACGGGATCGAACTAATGGGCGTGGCACCCCCATACAAAGTAAATATTAAGTGTAATATATGTATCTGGAGTACTGTAACAGTGAGAGCCTTGGGAATTTGTTATTGATGTCAGATATCTATAATATTAATAGGCTAGGCGATTTCTTGTTACCGATGTTTTGTTCTACCGTTTTATACCGATTTTTACCAAACGTATATTATTTGAAAGGTATTTCTTTATAGCTGTTCACCATATTTACAGATTTTTAATTTTTTTTCTTCTTTATTTTGAGTAAATTGGATTTAAAATTGCTACTAACATACACAAAATTATACATATGATATGTGTGTGTTTATTAAATTTGTTAATGGGTTTGTTTTCTTCATTCACAATAATAATAAAACAAAAAAGTTTTGGTTTGTGAATTGGCTAAGTTGAAAAATAAAGTTGCCTAGAAATGCAATTGAATTACGAGTGCTCCAATCTGCAAGTCAGATATTAATGTGAGTAGTCAAAAAAAAAAAAAAATTGGCGGGATAGAATCAGTGGGCGTAGCACCCCCTATACAAAAATATGAAGTACTATGAAGTAATATAAAAGCCACAGTCTTGACACTTTTGACAAGTACATTAATTACCAATGTGAGTAATCGTGCAATATATGGATGGAATCGCCAAATTCAAAAGTCGCCAATATCAAAAATAGCAAAAATCAAAAATCGCTAAAATAAAAAATTGGCAACTGATATTCTAAATTCAAGGACATTGTTAAATTCGGTTGTGCCGGATATTTGATACCCTCCACACGTGTTCTAAACAAAATGTTATAACCAAAACCAACAAGCAATCAAAAATGTGTATGCGTCGCTGATACACACTCGTATCTATATGCAAATGTTAGTTATAAACATTTTTCAATATTTCTGTGGTTTTCTAGAATAACCGCGTATGTCATAAAATCAAAATGTTCAGGGGAGCCAAAAAACGTTATATTTGAAATTATGGGATCGATATAAAGATTTTAGAGCTTTTTATTTAACAGTCCTGTAGATATGGGCAATAAATACTTTATATAAAATTTTGAGTCAAAAATCTTCAGAGGAATAGATCCTAGAAAAGAACGAAAAAATAAATATGTAAATTACATTTAAAGTGTGTGCAGATAAAACAACTTATGTCGACAAACGTCGTTTTCTTTGAAGAAGAAAACTACCAACGCAACCACCCATGTAGACATAAGTTATTGTTACTTGAAAAATGGATTTTTTGTTCGTCAACAAAAAGTTAACGGGACTTAGGATGAGAATATAACAACGTATTAAGAATAATAGAGAAAAAAAAATAACAGAAATAAACATACAAGTTTTTATAAGTGGTTATACACTGAAAACTAATCCAAAATTATTTTGCATTTTTTTGTTCATTAATAACAACGTATGTCGCTATGTGTCGTTTTCTGAGAAAATAATTTGTCAGCGATCAAACGTAGCTTGACATACGTCGTTAGTGCTGCAAATTAATTTAATAAACATTTAAGTTACGTCGTTATTTAATGAAAAAAACTCAGAAATGGTCAATATTTTTTTTTTTTTTAATTTAACACATGTAAAGAGCGTTAAAAATTAATATATTTGGCATCATTAATTCAAAACTGACAAAAATGGGCGTTATTCCAGAAAACCACAGATTTTTGGTAATTTATGTGAAACTTTATGGGAGTGCCTCTACATTTTCATACGTCATTCCTCAAGTAATTGGTCTAGAGGCTCCAAATACAATACCCAACTGATGCAGATTGTGGCGGACATTTTAAGCCTAAATAGTGTGATCAGCTCGACTTATTGCGGACAGGAGAATGTTTTCAACAGATAGACAGACAGACGGACATTGCCAGATCAACTTCTCCTTTTTTAAGGATCAAGATCATATGGTTTATGAGGTATCGATGAGTTACAAACAGATTGACAAACTGATATTTACCCTCTGGACGGTGGTGTGGAGGGTATAAACATATAAAAATAAATAAAATAAAATGCTATAATTGCACAATAAAAACTTCGTAGGAAAAATTGATTATGATTTTTCATGTTTTGACAATTTTCAAATGCAAATAACTTTAAAAAAATTATTAGTTTTTCCTGAAAGACGTGTTCTGGAAAATTGAGAAGAATAAAGTCAATTTGAACTGAAAATCGTACGGTTTTTGACTTGAAATTGTTTATATACATACATATATTTGTATGTATATAAGTATGTATAGGAAGAAAACCACGTAAATTTTTTTTTGTTTGCCTTTAGGTTTTTTGAAACTTAAAGCATATCTTTCGTTTTACGACATTTTTTTTTTCAACGCTATGTGCACTGGCACTACAGCTTTATATTGCAATAATAATGCCTTGTGCCTTTTGGCTTCTTGTTTGGTAGGGTCTTTAACACTTATTCTCCACTCACTGGGTTTGGTTGAAATGGATGTTTACGATGCATTGCATCTGATTGTATGTGTATAGCATTAAAAGGTTTAACATTGTGTGTTGAGATTTTTGTTGCTGTTGTTGTTGTTCTGGTTGTTGTTCGTCTTGTTCTTACGAAACGGTATTTGTGTTTAGTCGTTGAATTTTTAGTCTTACTCTAAGAAAGAAGGAAAGAATTTCCGTTTGATTACATCCGGAAATGCCGTTTCACACGTGAATGGAAATTTGATGTATTTTTGAAATCATAATCATCATACATTATATTAATTGCTTTCAATACCCTTTCAAAAGTTTTTTTTAAAAATGCCCTGTTGTTTTACAAATTTATACGCATTGATTGTACGTCGACAACCATTACAAAAATGGTTGAATTATTTTCCTAAAAAAATTCGATTTACTAAACTATCCATTTTCAAATGTATTTCATATATTAACAATTGTATTTGGGAAATTTTCAATTGTAACTCATAAACGGTTTTCAGAAATTATCAAACTAACAATTTAAGTTCAAAAAAGATTAATTGTTTGTCAGAAATTTTCCATTTTTAAGAAAAATTACACTGTACAACACATTTTTTGGGGGGTGAATAATTCCTATGCCAGATGAATGTACTACGTTAGTATAGTGATACCTCCAAATGGTTTGGTCCTGTAACATTTTATGCCCGTTTTAAGTTTTCATTTTTTTTTTTTGCCAACACTGTTTAAAATAAGGTGTAAAAAACAAGTGTAACAGATCTTCCGATCTAAATTCTGAGTTAGGATGTCGCCACCAGAATATATCTGCAATGTTCATGGTTCAATTTAGTCCTTTTTTCCAGATACTTTAAAAAATACCCTAAAATGTGCGTTTCAAGGGTTAGAATGTTCGGTGAATATGTTCTGCAGCAAATTTTACTAGGATGTGTCGAAGGCGAAAACGTCATCCGATTATGTTAAATCACTGAAAAGATGATTTTTTATTTAATATTTTAAGCCCTTATCTCGTATTTTTCCTGGTAATTTTTATTTTCTTTTTTTAAATTGGCTAAAGTTGGAATTAAGGAGTTTCAAGGATTACAAGACTAAGCGGAGAAAAAATTCGAAATAGTATGAACACAGTATTAAAACTAAATTTTGGAAATGGTTTTTTTGTTTTTCGTTTCAGGTGCACTTAATGGTCCAGATATTAGAAAGCTTATGAAAATTTAAGACTTTCCTAATAGTTTTACTAGTGATCGCTGTCAAGATAGTAATTAAGGACTTTTCGGGAAAACCCCGTTCCCAATGTATGAAGTTTCAGTCTATGCTAATGAGCTGCCGATGACGTTCAGTTATCGAATGGCCAAAAAAACTATATTAAACGTGCAGTTATATTTAAGCAGTCCAACTGTTTCAATAAATCACAATATAAGGAAACTCGAAGAGGATTTGAATAATATCCATTGTTAGGCTACGGCCAACCAACTTTTTTTAAATCCATTAAAATCTAAATGTTTGATGATAAAGTAAACGATCTAAACAACGAACCAAATTTCCTGATATTGCAATTAACGGTCAAAAGATTCCTATTATTTCAGCTGCCAAAAATTTAGGTATTATCTTTCGGAGACTATTTGGTGTCTTTTGATAATCATTTAAAAATAAGATTTATAATTTTTATGCACAAAACTATTTACATAAAAAAAAACTAGCTATCTATTCGAAAAATTTCAATTTTCCAGGTCTGATAAAGGAAGAAAGCTCATAATTCCTATTCATAGGAGAGCAATTCTTGTGCACGGAAATTGTCTTTGGAATGCACTTCTACAAACTTATCAACTTTTTAAAAAACAAATTTTTGATTTTTGCTTAGTTAAATCTATGAAATTTTTGTAATTTGTTATCTTCTTTTATTTTATTTCTAAATAATTAATATGGGGCGTTTCATGTCAAGTGATCCATCCAACTTATGAAACCGATTCATTCCAAAATTTGCACCAAGGTTTAGACACAATTTTTCAAAAAGATCGATTTAACGCCAAGAAACGATTAGCTAAAAAAGCAGCATATGAATGCGACAAATAAAGACCAGTTTACACTATCACACTGTCAAAAAGTCGAGTATTATGAAAAAGTCGTATCATGTAAAAGTTTATGTTATGAAATTGACTGTATGATTTAATTTTCGAAGTCCGAAGGTTTTAGAAACATTTCTAAAAACTTGCCTATTTTTATCGGACCAGAGTTGTTTTTTTTTTTTTTTTGTAATATTAAAAAAAAAAACAAAAAGAAAGATATTGGAAATAAAATATAAATTTCAAAATAAAATTTGCTTGTTATTCTAAACAGCTGTTTTCATAAGAATTGAGTGTGATGATGTAAATGGCCTAAGTATGCAGAAATAATGTCCGTACGACTTTATGGATTTGCGGAAAATTTCCCGAAAACAATTTCCCGAAAACAATTCCCGAAATTACAATTTCACGAACACAATTTCCCGAAATGATAATTTCCCGAAATTACAATTTCCCGAACACAATTTCCCGAAATTACAATTTCCCTAAATTACAATTTCCCGAAATACAATTTCCCGAACACAATTTCCCGAAACTACAATTTCCCGAAATTACTATTTCTTCAAAGAGCTTGTTGATGGCATTTCAGCTCGTTAACGAATTTTTCTTTAGCAACGAAAGCCGCTTCGGCACTGTGATTGTGAAGAGCCTCTTTTTTTATAGTATCGTTGTTTATGACCCTACCGGTACAATGTTTTCCTCGATAAAGGATACAACGCCAATAAACGCTATCAACGGACTGACCGTCGTCATGATACAAGAAACCATTCAAAATCAACCTCGGTTTACCTTTTTCGCTATCCAGGAATTCGAGTGGCATAGTAACTGAGATTACAACCCAAATAACTAAAAAACTTCGCTATGCAAGGTGGTAACGATTCTGTAGCAGCTACTGCATGGGCAGGATGTGATGGAGTGAGCGTTATCCGTCGGGAAGTCTGAATACAGAAGTGTTCAAAGTCACAATGAAAAAATAAGCGTATGACACTCCAATAAATAGGTCCGGATGACGAGGGAGGGTGGAAGAGGAAGGGCGCGGTGCGGGGTGGGGGAATTGTTTTTTCGAGAAGTCGTATATTCGGGAAATTGTTTTTTCAAGAAATCGTATGCATCAAGTTTTTTTTATGGGGAAATCAAGAATATATGGGAAGTTGTAAACTAAAAATAGGGAAATTGTAATTTCGCAAAATTGTTTTCGGGAAATTGTTTTCGGGAAATTGCTTTCGGGAAATTGTAATTTCGGGAAATTGTTTTCGGGGAATTGTTTTTTCGGGGAATTGTTTTTTCGGGCAGTTGTTTTCGGGCAATTGTATTTGGGAAATTGTTTTCGGGAAATTGTTTTCGGGAAATTTTCCGCAGACGGACTTTATGACAGTCCGATGATTTTCATTTTATTTTTAATTCGAAAAATTATACGACTGAGTGTATCGTGTAAATGGGCCTTAAGCTGGATGAAAGACTGGGTTTTTAAAAAGTGACAAAACTTAAATACTTCATCAGCTTCAATAAATTAAGTATAAAAATAGTTACGATATAAATGGATCTAATGTGATTAAGATTAAATTTTATTAAATTATTTATCTATTTATTTTTATTATTATTAATATATATTAATTTAATTATTATTACAAATAAATAAAAAAATAATTTTTCAACATTTCTATAGAAAATACGTGATTTTTTCCTGAGGTTAACATATTGCGGGTATTACAGTCCTATAAGGTATGAAATTCTAGTTAGGTATGTTACATACCGTCGGAAAGCTTAATTCGTCTAGTCTCTCAGTAAGGTTTTAAGGTTTAGGAAAAAATTCAAATTAGTGCAGATGGTAAAAATTTTTTGATAGATATCCCACTCGCATCCCACTAAGCGATCAAAAAGCTCTTAAAGGAAAAAACCTTTTTTGAAAAAAAAATCAAAAAAAAATTTTTGATTTTGCAAAAAAAAAGTCAAGAAATTTTCATATTTTTTTTAAATTTTTTTTCCGAAAGACTGAAGAAATAGCCATCTAAACTAATTGGGACAAATTTTGCTAAGAACAATATGTAAAATGTTACATAGATGAGAAAAACACCTGTTTGGTGAAAATGTCAAATTTTGACTCCCTCTAACTCAGAGAGTTCTGGACTGATCTTGTTGAAAAATTGTGTCTAAACTACTATCCATATTACTAACCTCGGTGCAAATTTCATCCCGATCGGAAGACATCGGTTTCAAAAGTTGTATCACTTGACATGAAACGCCCCATATAAGTATGTAATTAATTTTATTCATATCAACACATTGTACCCTTGTAATTAAATAATCCTGTACTGTAATTATAAGAATAATTCTTCTTGGTGTACAGGAAAGCATAATAAATAAATATGTTAACAGCATTTTCCAAAATTGTTGTAAATATGTCTTTAAAAATCAACTATTTACATAATATTATTGACTATATGTATTTTCACCAAACTTTCTTTTTAAATATCAATAAATTACAGATATAAAGGAAAAATTTACCCAGGAGCCATACTTGGAGTAAGTACATATTCCAGAAAAAAGATAATGAAAAACGCGAAGGATCCCAGTTGGATATAGTTTGTGATTCAGATACTTAATAATGATTGTGGTGAATAAAATTAATAGTTAAATCGTTATTGTTTCGAAAACTACAAAAAATAAATCTGTAATAAAAAGTGGAACATTAGAATCCTTTAAATTCAATAGTTTCGGCATTTACCAAAAATACCGGATAGGTGGTTAAAATATTAAATTAAAAAAAAAAAACATTAAAATATTAAATTAGGTGTAAAATCATAAATTTAGAAAAATCAACCTAACATTATTAAGGGACTGGGAAGTAGTGGAATGTAGCAAGGGTTCATTACACTGAGTGATCATAAAATTGTGTGTTTAGGTATCAAAGAAATCCGTAACAATAATCGTATGTTATTTCAAAAAACTTACCATACTACACCAAATGCACCATAACCAATAGGACGATCTGGTTGAACATCTTGCGGTACTGCTGGTGGTTGATAATATGGGGCAGCAGCAGCTAGTATAGCACCTTGGGGTGCACCGCCAGCAGCTCCACCTTGTACGAGAGACATCGAAACGCTCATTGAATTTAAACACGACAACAATTAAAATATTCTAGATCTTTGTGATGGTGATGTATCGTCGTTGTTGCAACACCACCACCAATGTATTGTAAAAATATCAATACAAAAAAAAATCCTAAAAGACCCAATCGAAACACTGGCCACTACTACAGTTAGAATGTTGGTAATGGTTTGCGATTTTTTGGATTAATTTATAACCAATGAGATAAATATAGGGCAACCACAAATAGGGTGCCTGCTATTGCAGAGATAAATATATAATTTATTTATTCAAAATTTTAATTCAATTTATTTATGTAATTGTAATGAAAGGATTTTTTTTTAATTATTTCACTTGAAATATACACATAGGTACATTTTATTTATATATTAGTGGATAGCTGTTATAGCCAATGATATATTATGAATTTTTATGATTTTTTTTTTATTTTATATCAAGAAGCCAATTTAATATTAATAAACACGTAAGGAGAAAAGCTGAAATAAAATAAAGAAAAATAAATAATTATTAAAAGTTGTTGATAAGATTTTGTTAAACAAAAAAATT
The DNA here is from genome assembly GCA_963682025.1 of Cordilura impudica. NCBI lineage: Eukaryota > Metazoa > Arthropoda > Insecta > Diptera > Scathophagidae > Cordilura > Cordilura impudica. The sequence continues at coordinate 82,984,892 of OY821519.1, read as the reverse complement.
ATTATTAGTGATGTCTGCCTTGAATGATACCTAATCAAGTATAATTTCAGCAGAGATATACTCGTACACGTTTAATGGAAAGATAGATCAGTCGAAACTGCCATTTGCAAGTAAACCTGCTACAATTTTTTTTTATCAATTATTTTCCAATAGAATTATTAAAAACTAATAACTTATAGGTCGACTTACAAGGAAGGTTTTATGGGGACACTCGCAATGAAACTTGGATATGTTATATATAGAACCGTATTTTAATTAAATGCTTTATCTCACATTTTAGGGGGCAAAAAATAATGGCCGTTTTTCGGTTTTAGTAGATTTTTTACATTTGATCCAGAGAAACCATATACAAATTGGACATCATATGAAAGGTGTTTACAAGGCCTATCCAACACCATACAAGACATGTAAGATCATGCTTAAATGCTCACGTTATTTAATAAAACCTTAAAACTTTGGAGGATTTCGAATGGTGTTACATCTGAATTGAAAATCAAAGCTCTCATATCTTGCTCGTAGTTCTGTATTAGTTAGAAAGTATTTCAGTTTTTTTTTTTTTTTTTATAAAGTGGCCAATTTTAGTCGATTTTTCCCATAGATACAACTTATGTGAGATGGTGGCAACCCTGTTCCTCAAATATGGGCAATATGGATATAAATAATTTTATTTTTATGAGTACATAAAAAGAGAGGTTCTTGCATCCAAATTTGCTGATGCAAAAATGCACTTAGAAAATAAGCATAAACCAAATTTGAGTGGCATTGTAAAAAATTAATTGTCTGTCGTTATAAAAGTTCATATCGGAACTAGATCGAAAAATGGACCGAGCATGACCATAAACGGTATAGTCACTAAATTTTCTCAATCTATATATATAAAATGGAATGTGTGTTTGTTTATTTTATTTGTTTGTTTGTACCTTATAGGAGACCAAACCTCTGGACCGATCTTCCTGAAATTTTCACAGCATTTAACTGGGACTCTGACATGATTAATAGGGTACTTTTTTTCGACCACGCCCACTTTTACGCCCACTTTTTTTAAATTATGTAATTGCTCCCATGTAGTTTTTAACAGGTTTACTTCAAATTGTATACACATTATACCACAGGCGAGGTAGAAATAAACATTTCTTACACCACGCCCCCTTTCACGCCCCTTTTCACGCCAAATTTTGTTTGTAAGTTTTAAACTTTTTGTTCTCTGTACAAATTTGTTCCTTCCAACGGATTTTTTTATTTGGTAGTATATTGCTCTTAATACTGTTAACGTCGCCATATAACTATGAACCACGCCCACTTCACCGCCCCCTTTTTTTAATTCAGATACTTACTTATACCACTAACAATGTTTGCTATACAAAATACTTTTTTTGTAATATGTATTTACCTAAAGTTTTATACACTTTTTATCTACAGGTAAGGTAGCCATACATTTTTTTATTACCAAATCCCCCTTTTTCGCCCCATTTTACCTTAAATTATAATTAATCTGCTTTCAATCTATATATATAAAAATTAATGTGTGTTTGTTTGAGGCCAAACCCCTGAACCGATCTTCCTGAAATTTTCAAAGCGTGTTACTGTGACTCTGGAAGAAATAATAGGCTATATATATTTTTGATTGGACAAAGGGGCGGTGCCACGCCCATATAAACCAAAATTTGAAATTGTCATATCTCGGGAATTTTTTTATCTACAGCGGTCATATTTGGTACATATGGTATTGGCATGAATAGAAATACATACCAGAATAAAAGTGGGCGGGACCACGCCCTTTTTAGAAAAATAAAAAATCTTAATATCTTCTAAACTACTGGAAGGATCGTCATGAAATTTTCACAAAAGGATATTTTTGCGAAATAATAAGTCCCTTAACTATATAAAGTTGTTAGTGGGCAAAGGGCCGTGGTCCCGCTTATATAACCCAAAATTTAAAATCGTCATATCTCGGCCATTTTTACCCTAAGGCGATGATATTTGGTATATGTCGTATTGAAATTAATAGAAATAGTACTACAAGAAAACTGGGCGGGACCACGCCATTTTTAGAAAAATTACAATCCATAATAACTTCTATTAAGCCCTTGGCTATATAAAGTTGTTAGTGCAATAATTAATTTTAAATTAAATAAATATTTTGTTAATTTATAAATATTTTTTTTATTTTATTTCATTTTATAACGATGAGGGGTAACGAAGTACACCGGGTTCAGCTAGTAACATATATAAACTAAACTTCCAAATAATCTATGCAATATTTTTATTTCTTGATAGATTTAAGGAAGATCGCGAATCAGCTTTATGTGGTGCCTATTATTAAAAGTGGTCTTACAAGGTTTATTTTTGGATTAGCCGGTATACTGATTAGTCGGTATAATAGACACACATACACCCAAGTTTGTAGATATACAATCAGTGACAATACAATGGTAACTTTTAACAAAATATATTTTTGACGACTTGAAGGTCAATACCAAAAAAATTGGATCATAAAATTAAAACCTATTTTATTAATTTCAAAATGTTAATGTTTTATTTCTTTTAAAAAGAAAAATATTAACATAAAATAACTTAACTTCAGAAAAAAATAAAAAAAAGCTTAAAAGTATTCTTTTTTATGGTGTTGAGAAAACATTGGAAACCTTTAATATATAATAATTGAAAACTATCCCTCTATTTTTAGTTTCAATATTTAGTTGGGTATTCATTATTTTTTAGTACCGCTTCAAAGCGCCGAGGCACGGAGTGAATTTAATTGTGGATGATATCAATTGAAATTTTCTGCCATTCTGAATTAACAGCCTCTTTGAGATCTGCCGTGTTTATCTAATTTCATGTCCGTATTATTCGATCAACAATTTCCTATAGATTTTCTATCTGGTGATTGGGCTGGCCTTTCCAAAACCCAGCATTAGATTGTATCCATTCGGTTACAACTTTGGAGGTGTGTTTTAGGTCATTGTCATGTTGTAACTGTCAGGCCGGGGGCCTGGCCAGGGTCATTTATAATTTGCCTGTATCCAATTTCAGTTAGAGCATGTTTTATTATATGAATTGGACCATTTTCTTGGCCCGAAGAGCTACCCCATACCATAATATTGTCATCGCCAAAGTTTCAGATTGTTAATTACTTTACTCTTTATGCAGCATTTTTGGATTTTTTAAAGTCTCTTGCTATTGAATTATCCTGATAATTCGGAATATCTTGATAATTTTTGAAATTATGGATTTATTCATCGAATATTTCTCTCAAATTTGATTAAGGTCAGCATTAAAATCATCCATTATTACTCTTCACAAAACTTTATTCCTGCCATTATTTTATAACAATTAATTTGAAGATTACAACATAGAAAAATAAAATTGTGTTTAAAAAACAGTTGGAAGAAAACGTCAGAAAATATAAATATTTAAATAACGGTTAAGATTTTATACATTTCCTTCGTGCTACCTTCTAATTTTATTGTTAAATCAACTCTGGTACAGAAGTTTAAAGTTTCAATTGTTTTGGCAATACTAAACAAATATTTTAGTTTTCGTTTATCTATTTTTTTCTTTGTGTTTTTGTTTTTCGATACAGAAGACACCAAACAGTAATTTCGCAAATAAATACATAATTTTAGGACTTAACGCGAAAATATTAAAAAACAAAATTTGCTAATTTGGAACTTTGTAAAAGTATATATTTATATATATATTTATATATATTTATATGATAATCTGGATGTTACGACTATTTTAGTCGATCTGATAGGGATTATTTGTATGGGGGTTAGGTCTGAACAGGCACCAATTTTCACCAATTTCATTAAAGTTCGTCCGATGGTCAATAAAAAAAGCACACATTAATACTAAATTTCTTCAAAATATATTCGAAATATAAATATAAATCGACTTTCAAAGTGATTCTGAATCGACCGATATAATAAAAGGTGATTGATTCGAGGCAAATATTTTTGGTACAAACATCAGCACAAACTCATTATACCCTCACCTCAGTGGTATAGGGTATAAAAAAAATCATGTGATTCCAATCACAGGGGAGATGTGTAAACATCTAGTAATTAAAGATTTATTATGTCACTTTTTTTAAATCAAACAGAAAGCGTCATCTATGTATCACTTATAGCAAACAACTGCAGGGACTCTTTTTATACTTGTGGGGTTGTTGAATTATGTATATGTTATACGTTTATATTGTGAAAGGGTTGTTGAATTAGCTGAAACAATTTTATATCATAATTTTTCACCAATACAATCGTAAGTCACACCGATTTGTCTTACGGTCACAGCGTAACATGTGATTGTATTGTGAAATAGAAATTTACCCCCCTGCGCGTATTTCGTAATTTCGATACCTTTCACAGAAAATTATCCCCTTTTACTAAATATTCAATGCTATAAAAATTTTTATTTATAAATTGTTTACTTTTTCATATCCAAGTTTCATCGCGATCTGCGAGTGCCCCGATGAGACCTTCCTTGTATGAGTGTTATTTTGAGTTCATATAGTAATAGATAAGAAAAGTCTAGGTCAAGTTCTGTTTGAATAAAATATAAAAACGATCGGCTAGATATGCCAACAAGGGCTATAAATGTTTATTCTTAAATTTTTTAAAATCGCATACGTAGCTCTTTTTAAACTTTCGCTTTGTTCGTAATAACATTTATACGAATACATTAAATAAACCTAAGCCACTTTAACTGAATTTCTACAAAAGTATATGAAAATTGAATATATTTTAAATAGCAAGAAGTATTGATGATTTTAAATTTCTCAGACAAGTATTACATAAAATTATTCTCCACAGAATTTATACATACATACATATGTACATACATACATATATGTATAAAATTCTTACATTTCAATCTGTGATACATACTGTTTGATAAGAAGTTTACATCGCTGTAGTATACAAAAAAACAACTAAATGAGGATGAATGTAAAATAACAGGATTCAAAATGAGACAAAGATAAAAATAGAAAAATCAAATATTTAAGAAGAATCATTATATTTATATGTATGTACTTTTTTAACGGAATAAGCGTAGAAAAAAATACTAAATCCATTTTAAAAAAATACTTGATCAAGTCAGACACCCAAGTTTATAAAAAAAATTACTTTTTTAATTGATAATTTAACAAAATAAATAATATAAAAAAAAAACAATTTCAAGCTTACCAACCTCTTTTGCTCTCTTTCTAATTTAATTTAAAAACCTTAACACACCAAGGTAAACAAACTTTAATTTTTTTTTTACTAAATTGATTTGTATATGTTTTTTTATTATTGCATTAGTTTTTGTTTTATCAACAAATTTGTGTAATTTGTATAGTAAAAATGCCGGTTGTTTAAAACGCTCAATATAAATGGACAAAGAGATGATACACCGATAAACGGCACTGTGCTGTATTTTTAGCAGTTGAGTATGTAATTATAATGTTCTCTTTGCGCTTTGTTTTTGTTGTTTTTTGGTTATGAAAAAGAGAGTGGAGAGAATTTTTAGTTAAACGTTAAATTGTAGACGCTAAATGAAATACTTTTTTTGTTGTTACTTTTGTCTTTCTTTTTAGTTTAGAAGTTTTTGTTTTGTGGTTACAACACTTTATCAATTTTATTTCAAATATATATATTTACAGTGACTTAAATATGCTAAGGTGTTCTTATTATTATTTTCTCTTTTTTAGTATTTGTTATTTTATTTCTTAAGATTTTTTTTATGTTAATATACTGTAAATATAAATAACAGTAAATTTTTATTTTATTTCATAGGTATTTTTATTGCAGAATTTTTAATTTTCTCAATTTTTATTCCTTTTTGCGTAAAACACAATATTGTTATAAATAATAATGAGCTGCTTTGTTTGAGAAAAATTTTAAAACAATTTGACATTAATTACAAACACACATAGAAGAGAAGCACTTAATTAAACGACTATTTTTTTATTTTTTTTTCTAAACAAAGACACAAAATGCACACACTTAATACATATAGATTTGTAAAATATTTTTTTGTAATTTATTATACGCGTTTTACGCTTATTTTTTCCCAATAACGACGACTGATTTGCTTAAATAAAACTTGTATTTGTTTTAAGTTAAGTAAGTTACTAAACATCTTTTAGTAGACGCTTTTTGTTTTCTTTCTTTTCTAATAATATTTTATGTTCTTTTGTGTAATATTTGTTACTTGAAATAAATTGGAAAAAAATATCAAATCAGCCATACGTTAGTCGAACACGTACGAAACTCAAACGCAAACTAAATTGAGTAATGGTTTGATAAATATATATCAATATTTATTAAAAAAAAAGTAATTTAAATGCTGCCAAGTTTAATTCTTACATTTTGGTACTACTCCTTTGTACATTAATTCAACATTTTCAGTTCATTATGTGACACGCTACCGTCTAAAGAGATGTCCACTTGGAATTGGTTAACTTCCCAATTCACTCCTTAACAATATTTAAAAATTCTTTTGTTGTTATATTCATTTGTTGTATACCTGTTTGTTTATTGAACATTTGCAGCAGATTAATTGCCGCCTATATATATTACATGTAATAAAAAAAAATAATAAAATAAATGATATAATAATTATGATGTTAAATTCATAAAAAGTTATACCAAGTTATAATAATATTATAACATAATAATATATAATAATAATTTTTAAACTTTTAAACTTGTCATCACTTTTTATGATTTTGATATCACTTTTGATTTATACGCGAGTCATGCTAGAAGCGCGACTGCCGATTTTTAAAACAAACACATTAGAATTAGTAAAAATCTATTTTCAACAGATTGGGACGTTCCGGTTACGTGACAGTTGCTCTAAATGCTTTTCATGTAACAGAAAAAAACAGCTGACACGTTTGGTTACGGTTACGACCGGCTAACTACCCACAAGAACAGTGACGGTCATTTGACCGGTCATATGACTGTCACTACTGACTGAAGTCTCAGTCATCGCGTAGAACAAAGTTTCTATCATTTTATTAAGGCAAATATGCAAAAACTGACCGAAACTTTTGTGTACATGTGGTTTTGCATCTTAAGGTGGTATTACACGATGTGTTTTTTACATATGTACTGTCTCTTTTTTTATCCACATGAAATTCCGCATGTCCGTCAAAATTGTCTTTTACATACGATTCATAATTTTTGCTATCACACGTGCATATGTATTTCCGTATGACATAACCTCTAAATGTAAACAACAGCTGATTTAATTTGTGAATTTACAAAAATTTATTGTTAAAAAAAAGGTTATATATTTTTTAATTGTTAATTAATACTAAACAATTTATTTTTCTTTCAATATTAATCTTTAAAATTTACTCTGGTTTTCTTTCGCCACAAGCAGTGTTGTATTTGCATATGTTTCTCATGCCAACAACAGCTGATTTAATTTGTGAATTTACAAAAATTGATTGTTAAAACAAAGTTATATATTTGTTAGTTGTTAATTAATATTATTTTTATTCTTTCAATTTATTTTTCTTTCAATTTATTTTTCTTTCAATATTAATGTTTATAATTTACTCTGTTTTTCTTTCGCCACAAGCAGTGTTGTATTTGCATATGTTTCTCATGCCAAAATAGAACCTGTTCTAATTGAAAAAGGTACATGTGACTTTCCTCATGTATTGTACATAAACAATGTTTCATATGTATCACACGTTGTGTACAACAGTACATATGTAAAAACACATCGTGTAATACCACCTTTACTCTAACCTATGAAAGTATGTAAACCATAGAACATATATCTGAACTTCTCACTCTACCGCTGTTTAGTAGTAAACAATGATGGATATATCCATCATCGTTGACCGGTCACACTTGATTCATGTATACATCATCGTTGACCGGTCACGCTTGATTATAATGAAACACGATTATTTATTTATTTATTTATTGTATTATATATCAAAAAATTCAAAATTAAATATAAACAAACATTAAATATTGAAATAAAAACAAAACAAACAGGACAATGAACTTAACTTAATACAGACATTTAAATAACTCTGCTGCCTTTTACTCGAAACATCCCTCAAAGCACTGAATAAATTGACTAAACTCAATAGAAATTTCCGGTAATGGGCCTTATTGAAAGAAAACAATTTATTATAACACATATACATATATCAAAAATTTATATTAAAGCTTACCTTTTGAGTGTTGTGAATTGACAATTTCGGCCAAAACTGATATACTTCATTTGGAAAATTTATGAGTAAATGATGTATCCATTCAAATACTGCTACCTTTGTTTGTACAGAACCGTGTGTGAGATATTGTGATAATACCTCCATAAATCAATTTGTTTATTGATTTGGAATCTTTAAATCCAAAACGTCGTAGTAGTGCTAAAGCAGCAGCACAGAAATTAATTTCTAAATTACTGCCCAAAGAAAAAATAATGCAATTAGATACTAATTCTGAAGGTAATTTTATCTTAATGATGATATTTTAAAGATAAATACAAATTACTATCTATTTATAGGCTTAACAATCATGCGACGCATTGGCGGTCAAAAGAAAAATATTCTCAATCGGAATAATCGTCATCTGTTTGGTGACAAATGCTGCCGTGGCACTCCCTTGGATGTTAATGGTTTATTACATAAAGCCGGTCTTGGTGATTATCAAATGTCACAGATTAATGCTCCTCAGGATCCTTATAAGTTAGATAAATCTCGCAATGCAGACATGTTGCCCGATATACGTATCGTTGCCAAAGCGGATCCCAATAAACAAAGTTCTCTACAATCGGAAAATATACCCGATCTTATGGATGCTGAACAGACTTGGACTTAGTTTCTTTTTGGGACTGTTCAATTTGTGCCAAAAAGAAACTAAGAAAATGAAATTGATTAAACGAGTTCCCAAGGGTTACAGTGCCTACCATGCTGCCTGGATTCCAGACATTGAAACAATCATAATAGATGGCGCTGATTAATATTCTTAATCATGTTGCGATGTAGAAAATGCTTCACGATTTCTGTTTTCGTGATTTTTTTCTTAAATTTGTCTTTACACTCATTTTAAACTATATACATATATGTTTTGTATATATATCTATGTAGGAGCGTATGATCTATGTAGGAGCGTATATAATATAATGATGCGGAGCAGCAGGGGTCCTCTAGTATTATATTATATTAATTTTTATAATATACCAAAATTTGCCAAGAGAAGTTAACGTACAGTAATGCCAAAATATGCCAAGAGAAGTTAACGTACAGTAAAAGTAAAGTTGATTGTCTACGCATAACTTTTCTCAAACCCAACGAATTTGCCAAGAGAAGTTAACGTACATTAATGCCAAGATAAGTTAACGTACAGTAAAAGTAAAGTTGATTCTCCACGCATAACTTTCCTCAAACCCAACGAATTTAAGCAGTTAATAGCTCAAAAGAAGGAGCTTGATCCACTGAGTGTTCTTAGACCTATGTCAACAGCCTACGTTGATTAGAACTCTAGTTATAGAGGTTTGAGAGAAGAAAAATATTAAAAAAAATCTTGAATGCAAAGTTTATTCATAAATTCTTTTAATATATAAGATAATACTAGAGGACCCCTGCTGCTCCGCAGCATTAAATTATATATTAATTTTTATAATACCAAAATTTGCCAAGAGAAGTTAACGTACAGTAATGCCAAAATATGCCAAGAGAAGTTAACGTGCAGTAAAAGTAAAGTTGATTGTCCACGCATAACTTTCCTCAAACCCAACGAATTTGCCAAGAGGAGTTAACGTACAGTAATGCCAAAATATGCCAAGATAAGTTAACGTACAGTAAAAGTAAAGTTGATTCTCCACGCATAACTTTCCTCAAACCCAACGAATTTAAGCAGTAGCTCAAAAGAAGGAGCTTGATCCACTGAGTGTTCTTAGAGCTATGTCAACAGCCTACGTTAATTAGAACTCTAGTTATAGAGGTTTGAGAGAAGAAAAATATTGAAAAAAATCTTGAATGCAAAGTTTATTCATAAATTCTTTTAATATATAAGATAATACTAGAGGACCCCTGCTGCTCCGCAGCATTAAATTATATATTAATTTTTATAATACCAAAATTTGCCAAGAGAAGTAAACGTACAGTAATGCCAAAATATGCCAAGAGAAGTTAACGTACAGTAAAAGTAAAGTTGATTCTCCACGCATAACTTTCCTCAAACCCAACGAATTTAAGCAGCTAATATCTCAAACGAAGGAGCTTGATCCACTGAGTGTTCTTAGACCTATGTCAACAGCCTACGTTAATTATAACTCTAGTTATAGAGGTTTGAGAGAAGAAAAATATTGAAAAAAATCTTGAATGCAAAGTTTATTCATAAATTCTTTTAATATATAAGATTATATAATGCTGCGGAGCAGCAGGGGTCCTCTAGTTAATATTTATAATAAGCGAATTTTAAAAATTTTTTATCTGAATTAGCCAATAATATGTTAATTTAAGGATACATTTAATATAAAAAAGAACTACACAATATTAATAACAGGTAAGAAACTAAATATAGAAATTAAAACTTTTAATTTTTCATTTTTGATTTTTAAGTTTTAATTTTTATTTATAATTTTTAATTATTAGTTTTTAATTTCTAATTTTTAAGTTTTCATTTTCCAATTTTCATTTTCCAATTTCCATTTTCTATTGTTATTTTCCATTTTCTATTTTTCATTTTCATTTTCGATTTTCCATTTTCATTTCCATTTTTAATTTTTCTTATTCAATTTCCGTTTTCCATTTTTCATTCTCCCTTTTTTCAATTTTGATTTTTCCTTTTTTAATTTTCCGTTTTCCATTTTTACTTTCCATTCTCTCTTTTTCATTTTCAATTTTTTATTTCCCATTTTTAATTTTCCTTTTTTCAATTTCCATTTTTCATTTTTAATATTTCATTTTTCATATTCCATTTTCCAGTGTTCATTTTCCATCTTTCATTTTCCATTTTTCTTTTTTCAGTTTCCATACTCCATTTTTCATTTTCTATTTTTCCATTTTTCATTTTCTCAACACTGAGTTGTGCAGGGTATGAAAATATAGAGGATTTTACTTTAGTGCAAACATGTGTCCTATTTACATAATACGCTGAATAATATGTAGTTATTACATTTATTTTTTCGGTAAATAAATTGTTTGTTTCAGACATATAAGATTTCCAGGGGGCTAATCGCCGCATTCGATATCGGGTAAAATCAATCGACATTCCATATTTTGGTTTATTACTTAAAGAAGACGGACAGACGTCAGACTTCGTTTCCCATATACTAACTAGAGGCCATATCTAGTTAACTGTGCCTGAGTAAGATTATTCGTACTATATTTGGAAAATAAAAAAATAATTTCGATCTAAAAATTTCGATAACGATGTGACGATTAGACCCCAGATCAGTAATTCAGACTACTCGATCTTCTGGAAGAGATCCGCATGCAATCAATTAAATTATATTAAGATTTCAATACTAGGTATGGTTGAAGTTTTTAGATAAGCACTCTCTACGACTATTTCCACTATCTATTAAAATACATAATTTTATACATTAACGACTCTGCCTCAATGGAATTGTTTCTCCCTGGAGCGTTAACTGCATGACGTTTAAGATTTAAAAACAACGTGTTTAATTTCTACTAATTTTAACCAATAACTTTATTCATTGTATTGTATAATTTTATACTTTACAAAATTTAAATTTCGTATTACCATAAAAGATAATAAGAGAATTTCACACAAAAGATTTTAAGTTTTAAAAAATACATGGAATATTAGAAAATGGAATACCAGCGTAAGTTTAAACCGAAAAATTAAACATGTTTACGAACATTTCGTTCGCCATTAAAAGTGAATGCAATTTTATTATTGTTGTTGTGTAGAATTTCCGTTCCATGTAGCATTTTCATCATCGGAATCTTTGCGATTATCGCTAAGACGATGTATGTTCGATCCACCAATATAACGACGGTATGCTCCCTGGCTGGTACCTGGTGAAGTGTTATCTGTTTCTTGATCGGTTGCTGGTGTTGCAGTGTTACCGGAATCACCGCTTAAAAATCTATCTAAATTTCGACGTTTGGAACTGAAAAGAGAAGTTTTTTTTTTAATATTCTGAAAGTTTTCATATCTTCCATTGAATCAAAATTAAGGCAAATTTTCGTTGGATGTCGATGCTTTTTTTTAAAATACTATGCGTTCATAAATGGTAGCACATTTTGTAATCTGTGAGTCAATGTTCTATAAAATTTTAATTATGCATGAAATAATTATCATCTCTTTATTCGACTTATATTAATATGTTTTCTTTCCAAAAATAAAAGTATATTACACAAAACTTCGATTTATTAGAAATACCTTTAATAAAATCGCAATACCTAGCATATAAGGGTTCAAATGGTATAGCACAAATGCAAAAAAGTCCGTTTGAGAAAAACAATTCCTTTTGCTATAATGTAATAAAATGTCAAATTTTTCATAGATCTTATTAATTTTTCATAACACCTTGATCAAGTACTTTCCAATCTTTGAAAATTTAAATTTTTAGCTCATTGACATTCATGAGTTAACGATTGTCTGCATAAATTCGCCTGGCGAGAATTCCCGATATGTTTTTAAGGGGTTAATATTAGGAGATTAAACAGGCCATTCCAAATCATCGACATCATTCGAGCATAACCCTTCTTTTGTGAATTTTCTGCCATGACAGGCTGCATTGTCTTGCTGGAAAATATACCTTTCTTTCTGTATTTACATGTAAAAATTAAAAAACAAACTGCATGGAAGTAATTCACAACATTTATTTGGTTGACACGATTTAGAATGGCACATCATAACAGAACCGCCACGAAAGTTTCTTCGAGAGAAACATTGGGGTTCTTTTCATAGGTCACGCCAGAAAATACATTTCCCCTCATGAACATTAAATTTAACAAATAAAGTAATAATTCTCTAACACAACATTAAGCAAATTGCATTTCAGCAATTTATACTCATATTATTTTTGAAAAATTCCAATCGTGCATTAATATGACTTTTCAAAAGACAAGGAATTTACTTCATTGTTTGCCTTTGAATATGTTTGCAAGAGTTAAGAACATTCCAAATGGTCATTTTACACACTTTGTTGGAAACGCATTCAGCAAGTTGGGTACAGCTTCGTTTGCTGTATTTTTCTATCAATGATTTAATTTTTGCCATAATTTTCAATATTTTTCAAATAATTACATATAAACAGCCTTTGGACTTCTGCTGATTTGAAATGCAATTACATTAAAAAAGTCCTTTTTGTCAAACAAGGACTTTTTGCATTTGTGCTAGCTATACAATTTGAATGCTTTAATATGCCAGGTATTGTGATGTAAGAGATTTTAATAACAGTATTTCTAATTAATTTAAGTTGTGTTTAGTATAAGTTTATTTTTTGGAAAGAAGACAATATAAACTAGCAGATTCCAACCCTCGAAATTCGAGTGCAAATTCTAGGAAATTTAAAGTCAATTCACAAATCAACCAAAAAAACAAACTCATTTTTATTACAAACACATTAACAAATTTAATAAACACACACATAGCATTGTATAATTTTATGTATGTGTTAGTATTAACTTTATATGCAATTTACTCAAAAAGGAAAAAAAATTAAAAATCTGTAAATCTGCAAATCGGCTAAAAAGAAATACCTTTTAAATAATATACGTTTGGTCAAAATCGGGATAAAACGGTAGAACAAAACATCGGTCAATAGAAATCGCCTAGCCTATTAATATTATAGATTCCACAAATAGATGATAGTTATTGGATGTATACAATTCATAGAAGATTGATTCACAGATTACAAAATGTACAAGATTTTTTTAGCTACGTGATCTAATAAATACCGGAGATCCTTGCATGCCAATTAAATAAATAAAAAATGTCCATGAAATATATGTTAAACTTTACTACACTTTACTTACACATCAGTTCGTACATTTTGTTCTTCATTTGCTCTTTTTTGAGCACCAGTTTGTGCATTATTGCCGTCATCACTATTGGGTGCTCGTTTACCAGTGATCCAGTTTTTGGCTGATGCCAGTATGCCAAAAATAGGATTCAAAACACTCATTATCAAAGTGACAAACATATTAATCATGCCGCCATTACGAGCTATAATTGCAGAGGGACCAGTTGCTTCCTTGCCTATTATCAAAATTACAGCACTTGGGAATAATTCCAACTCGAGCAGGGTTTTTGAATTGTGCTCATTGGTTAATTCTCTTTTAGGATAAGTGGTGGCCAAGATGAATTCTTTTATGCCAGTACCCGGTAGAAGTTCACGTGTAACATAATCCCGGACTTCGGACAAAGTTGTCGAATGTTTAAAAGTGTTAGTGTTACTAATACCACTGGCAAAACGAAACTGTAAACGTGATTCATCTGAAGCAGAAACTGCAGGTTTATTTGTTGACGGAACATTTGTCGACGGTGATCCTCCTGTTTGTTGTTGACCCTCTGGAGAAAATTTATGAGCTCTTTCGGCTTTATCAGCTGCTATCTGAGCACGTATACGTTCCCGTGCGGCTTGATCCTCTAGACGTTCACGTTTAATACTTTCTTTTAGTTCCTTAAGCTCTTGATCCTTTTGCCATGAACGTAAATTTTGCACATTTTTTCCCTCTTTGCGACGACGAATTTCACTTTCCTTTTCTAAACGTTTTTCCTCCTCGATGCGTTCTCGTCTTTTCTGTTCCAAATACTTTCGCGTTTCTTCAAGTTTAGCTTCCTCTTCAGCCTTACTTACAGCAGCAGATTGACTTGTTTCAGCAATATCTTCAGTACTATTATTTTCTTCGTCTTGCAAAGATTCCTTGGGTTTTTTAAAACAAATAGAATCTTTGCAAACTATTTCATATTCGTCTTCATTCTTAACTGCTTTTGTTTCGGCTTCGTTTACAGTATTGCTTGTTGTTGCGTTTTTCTCTTCTCTTATAAAGGCATTACTCATGGTACTTGCAGTAGATGGTGCTCCGACTTTGCCAGCCGATTCCAGCACCTTTGATAACTTTGCTTCCAACTCTTCTACGCTATTTAGTATACCAGTGACAATTTCCAGCGGTGTTCCTGTCGAACCAATGAAAAATATAGAAGGAACTGGTACCATTTGATATATGCTAGCAAATTGCATGTATGTTTCTGTTTCACTTTCAATTTTAATAGCAACAAAATCATCACCTTCCAATTTGTTTTTTATGCGGGGCTCACTAATAAATTTACTAATTTTAGCAGTGGCTTCATCTTTTCCTGTAAAACATTACATCAAAAATATATATTTTAGCATAAGTGACGTGTTCCAGTTTATAAGTAGTGTAGTGCTTAATTTTGGTTAACTCACCTTCTACATAAACAACAAAAATAGAATTTTTAGTTTTGGAAAGTGCTACCGCATCGGCTATATTTCCTTTAAACCAATTCATGTTTTTGTAATAATTATAATTTTTTTTTATTTTTTGTAGTAAACGTTTGTTTTTTCGGTTAACTAAAATTTCTAAGATTTTCTATTTTTCTTTGTGAAAAATTGTGTCTTAACTTGATGACAGCTGTTTGACAAATTAAAATCTGATTGCAATTTATGAGGGGAAAATACCCTGCATTCAGATTGGAGATTGGAGACATTATACAGAGATTTTTGTAATTTAATTTATTTTTGGAAATATACACATTAAAAATGATCTGCACAATTAAGCCAAGCATTTATTGTTGCTTTTTTTACTTGTTTCTTGCAAGTTACATTTAAACAATTATTAATGTAATTTGTGTTTCTAACTAGAGTTTGACGTATACATTACCCCAATCTACGATTTTCACATATCTGGCAACACTTGTTTTTTTCGGAGAAAGTAAACATTACAAAAACTTCAAAATTTCAATAAAATTTATTACATTTGCAAATCTAGTGTAACATTATTTAATTTCTCTTTTATTTTCGTAAACTACAATTAAATAATCGTGTTAAAAATTATGAAATAGTAAATTAACTGGCAATAAATAAATAACCGCGGAACGTTTTACAATAGCAACAAAGGAGACATATTTTATAAACGTCATAAAAACAAAATAATTTGCAGTTCTGTTCTAGAAACAACCAAACAAGGTCGAGGAGAGACCTACGAATGTGTGGAAATATAAGAGTACATAAGAAGTGCATAAATAAAACCTCGTCGAATATTTGAGCAACTATTTTTTTTTAAAGAAAATTTTATAATTGCACATCATGGCAATATATTGTTGGGGAAATACAGCTCATGGGGAATTAGGTTTGGGTGGTATTGAAGATGAACAGGTGAGTGGGTGAAATCTATACAGAAAGGTTGTTGCTGTTATAGCGATTTTATAATATCCAACAGATTTTATTACCACGTAAAATGAACTGGAGCCCACCCGATTCTGGTGTGGCTCAAGTGAGCTGTGGTCGCTTCCATTCGCTTTTCCTTACATCTGATGGAAAAGTGTTTTCTTGCGGCAGTAATGATAACGGCCAGCTGGGACATGAACTGCCAACAAAAAGGCCACGTATGTCCCCATTTAGTATGTACTGATATCTCATCTCAATTGCTTTATCTCATTAAATCTTTCCTTTTTCGTTAATTTCGGTAATAACTGTAGTACATACCTACCGAATTGTTTTTTATTTGTATGTATGGCTGTTTTTAAGATACATATTTAGTTATTTAAAATTGTATTAAAATTGTATGTTATGACTTTTTATACTCGTCTCGTAAGGTTTGATTCTTTTATATGCTTAATAGAGAAAACGTATACAGTAAATCCTCGATTTTCCGATAAATTGATTGACAATCCAAAATGCCGGATAAACCAGGCACCGATAAGCGAGCTTATACTGTATATAAAACTCCGTAACAGATCTAAAGCTGTTATCTCGTAGATAGTGTAAATCGAAAGTGCCAACAACAAATTGTATTGAAATGCTCGATTTCCACTACTTACAAGTCGTAGTTGATTTTTTACAATATTATGATTTTTTTGTTTTTTGCTTTAAATATATAGTTGTATCTGATCATGCGTATAGCCCTCATAATTATTATTTTTTGATTAATTTATTTATTTTACTACAAATTAAATATATATATATGTATATAAATTTTCTTACAAATATATAGAGATGATACATGAATTAGAAAATTATGTTATAACACGTATTAGCTGTGGCTCACGTCATTCTATAGCTTTAAGTGAGTGGGGTCAGCTATTCAGTTGGGGTCACAATGATTATGGTCAGTTGGGGCTAACGAATAGTAACGATGTGGTTATTCAACCGAAAATTATACGCAATTTGGTTTCGAAAAATGTCGTACAAATAGCATGTGGCAACAACCATAGTTTAGCTTTAACGAGTTGTAAGTACAATATTATACTTTTTTTTTTTTTGATTTCAATTGATTTTTTTCTTTGTAGGTGGTGAATTATATTCCTGGGGTTCAAATATCTACGGACAGTTGGGCGTTGCTTCTACCAGTGATATTGTACATTCCAACGCTCCACGATTAATTACCGCTCTGAATGGCATACCCATTGCGTACATAGCTTGCGGTGGCAATCACTCATTCGTTATATCAAAATCGGGAGCTGTATTTGGTTGGGGTCGCAACAATTGCGGCCAACTGGGCCTTAATGATTGTATCAATAGATGTTATCCTACTCAGCTGAAAACTTTACGTAGCTTGGGTGTTCGCTATATTTCATGTGGTGATGAATTTTCTGTATTCCTTACAAATGAGGGTGGTGTTTTCACTTGTGGTTCTGGAAGATATGGTCAGTTAGGGCATGGCGGAAATTCCAATGAAGTTTTACCAAGGATGGTTGTAGAGCTTATGGGTAGTAAAATTACTCAAATAGCTTGTGGGACTAGGCACACTCTGGCACTGGTGGCATCACGTGGACGCGTTTATGGTTTTGGTTTGGGTTGTTCAGGACAATTGGGTACACGTGTTGCCAACAACTCACCGGTGCCACAAGTTGTATTGGGACCATGGGTAAGTGAACTATTACGTAAGATTTTTTTTTATTAATTATATTTTTATTGATCTTTCTGTTGTATTTTAGGTTTCTCCCAGTGGTCAAGCTCTAATAACCTCTGATATAGTCGATCATATGGATTCTAGTTTTATAATCAAGCAAATATTTTCGGGTGGTGATCATTCCTTAGTCACGTGTACATATTTCGAGGATAAAATTCCCGCCGTTGACTGTAGAACTTATGAGTAAGTAAAATACAAACATAAAATAGCTTAACACAATTTTACAAAATATAAAAATATATTTAGTGACAAAACTCAGATCCTCTTTTTAACGGAAGAAGCTACCGAAGAAATATCACGTGTTGAACGCGATGGTACTATAGATATGGATCTTTTATCCATGGTCGAATTGATATTTAAAAGTCAAGCATGTATGAATGCATCATTTTTATTAAATGATTATAAACATTTTTGTTGTACCTCAAAACATCATGGTGTTAATTTAAAATCAGCCACAACTGGTTTTACATATTTAAGAAGAATTGAAAATGAGATTCTTAAATCTGTGGTAAGTGTTTTAAATAGTTAACAAGTTTTTCAATTCAAGAAATCAACACAATTTTAATTTATATGAATTCAAATATCTATAATATTGCAGATTTGGGATAAAATAACAAATGAATTATTAAGCTCGTTGACGAAATCACCTGCAGATGTGGAAACTCTAAGAGTTTATATATTGTTGCCATTATATCATGAATTTGTTAATGTAAAAAATTATGATAAACTACATACGCCCTTCAGCAAAGCTGTAGTTGGTCTAAATGAAATACCTCGAAAAATTGTTGCTAAATGGTGGTCACAGACTCCCTCGGATTGGTTTGAACATTTGGTATCGAACTTTAAAAATGTTGTTTCCTACATAATAAGTTTTAAACTACCACCTTCAACGAATACTTCTTCACAGAAGAAAGTAAGTCTCAGAACATCACAAATACTAAGAGAACTTATCAAATATAAGATAGTACAAATATAAATCTAATTGTTCTACAATTTCTATTATTTTCAGCTCGTTGTATATAATTCAGATTTAGTAGCTGCCTTAAATATGTTAGTTTTCTTATATGGTATTTATAAAACGGACCGTAAGGACAAATTACATTATGAAATATTTCATTGGCCAGAATTAACCGATTTTGTTGATATAAAACAAAATTATGTACACTGGTTATTTGATAAACACGTAAGATTTATTTTTGAAAATTTATATCCAGTCTTTCACTATTCGTAAACATTTTGTTTCATCTTTTGTAGCCAGAAGCATTTAATATTTGCAATTATCCGTTAATTTTTAATGCATCAGCAAAAACCACCTTATTACAAACCGATCAAGCCATACAAATGCACCATGCCATGCAAAATGCCTCCAATAACGTAAAATATTGCAATTATCATTGTTGGATTTTTTGAACTTTTTTTTTTTTTTGATTATTTTCAGAGTTTTCTAAATATGGTAGCTTTTGGAGCACCAGTCTCTCAATTCATAGTTTTGAATGTTACTCGTGATAATCTTGTACAAGATACTATAAGAGAAATAGCTCAATACAATCAGAGTGACTTAAAAAAGCCACTCAAGGTAAGTTTGAAAAAAGATTAAAAACATAGTAGTGTGTTAAACAAATTGGAAAAATCAAAACTTTGATAAAGAAAACTTTGATAAATTATAGATTGCAGAGATTCGTGAGTGATTGTACAAAAATGTATTCGTTGTTGTGATTATTTTTTTTTTCTTTTGATTTTAGGTAAATTTATTTTATTTCTATAATGAATGCATTAATTCAAAAAGAGCTTCTTATGAATTAACATTAAACGAAAGAATTCTCTGACACCATTTTATTGAATCTTAGTGTAATGAGTCATCTGTGAATGAATAATTAAACTTAGATCGTTCCTTTACTTTTCGCGTAAGGATTAGTAAAATGAGAATAAGGAATATTTTCTCTCCCAAATGGTCAAAAATACACAAACCTTATTCTAAAAATTTCTGCTTTTAGTTACAGTAGTTTTGACATAGCTGCACATCCAACTTTTTACGAGTTTATGGGCAGCTAAGCCAAAAACGTTCTTACGTTAAATGTGCTTACCTGTCTAAATGTGCCTTAAGTCAAGCCTTAAAGTGCAGCTAAAGCAAATTTTTTTAAATGTACAATTAATATGCATACATTGAAAAGATCATCTACAATATATTTGATATTTCATTAATTTTTTTAATTTAAACAAAAATTTTTATAAACATTTATTTTTGTAGAAAAAATTACAAAAAACACAAAAAAGGATTCATAAATAATCTAACCCATAAAAACGAAAGTTTTTATTAAAACTCTTTCTTTCCTTATGCATATGAGTTTTGAATCTCTCCGTGACTGTGCGTGACTTTGCGTGACTATTTTAAAATTAATCTTTGGTCACAACAATTCTATGGACAAAGTTGCAGATCGATCGGATGAGGGGAAGTGAGGTTTTAATCCGTGGCGGTGCGTGACTATGCGTGACTGTGCGTGACTATGTCAAAGCTATTTTTTTTTTCACAGCAAGTCTATCGACCAAATTTCAGATCGGTCGTATAAAGGGAAATGGGTTTTAAATCACTCCGTGGCTGTGCGTGACTATGTCGAAACTAATCTTTCTTTACAGCACGTATATCGACTAAGTTTCAGATTGATTGGATGGGGGGAAATCCCTTTTAAATCCCTCCGTGACTGTGCGTGACCATGCGTGTCTGTGCGTGACTAATTCAAAGTTAATCTTTTTTTCACAGCAAGTGTATGGACCAAGTTTCAGATCGATCGGATGAGGGGAAATGATATGACTGTGCGTGACTACCCCAAAACTAATCTATAGTCACAACAAGACTATGGGCCAAGTTTCGGATCAATTGGATAAGGGGGAATGGGGTTGACCCACGACAGGCAGACAGATAGTGTGAGTTAAAAGAAAGAGTTTAAAAAGAAATAACATAAAGTAAATCTAACTAAGAGGTCACTTTTATACATATATTTTGTATACAAACTATGTGTACATATACATTTAGAAAAAAATTAGCAATTGTTTAGCAGACTATGGACCCTTTAACCATTTTCCTTTCAATTTGGTCTACCGATAAATATATATTTTAATAAAAACAATACTTTTGAACAATATTTAATGCCTTCAATGCTTCTTTAAGGGAAGCAATTTGGTTAACCTTTATCCATTTCTAAATTACCGCTGATAATATCAAATGTTTTGCTTTCAGTCAAATCTCCATAACAGTCTAGATCGCCGTTACAATAATATATTCGTTGCTGTCTCGAATTATATTTAGAAAATTTACCTCTTCATTGATATCCAAATCATTTTCGGGATTTCCGGTGATTGTAAAATAAACAACTTTAATAACGGCACTTTCACTCCACTTGTTTTGATTTTGTTTAACGTAGGAAGCAGCTAAGGGTGATTTTTTTGTGAAAACAATTTAAAAATCCCAAAAATATGAGGCGCTTATCTTAGGGTACAAAAATTGCACTTAAAGAAGGAAATTATTATTAAATTTTAAAAAATAACAAACAAAACAAAAATTTTGTGCAGTTATAGGCAAAGTGCACTTAAGAAGAAGGCAGTTAAGTCAAAACTACTGTATATATTATTTTTTTATTTATTTTTTTTTTTGTTTGCAAAAACTTTATGTTAGAAAGCAAACCTTAAAAAAAGAAGGGTAGACGAAACGAAAGATAATTTCAAAATATTCCATAGGGAAAATTATTTCCGCACAATTTTTTAAAATTTGTATACTCTCCACACCTCAGTGGCAGCGGGTATATGTATATAGGTTTGTCATTCCGTTTGTAACGCATCGAAAAACTAATTTCCGACCCCATAAAGTATATATATTCTTGATCTTTATCACAGCTCGAGTCGATATAGCGATGTCCGTCTGTCCGTGTCCCTGTTGAAATCACGCTCATTCACAAAAAACATTTACCTGGGTCAGGTTACGACAAAATTATTTGTCATTATTCCCACCAGGTTGGTATTTAAAATGGGGTAAATCGGGCGGCATTGTGCAAATATGAGCAAAAATTTTTATACACCTCTCAAAAAAAAAAACGAAAAACCCAGTGTGTTTGTTGTAATAGTGTAGTGGTTGAACATAATACAACAAGATAAAAAAATGCCACAAAAAATTATGCATATACATATATTAATAATACCAACGTTGTCGTTTTTCTTAATTTTCTTTTGAAGCTGCTACCAAAAACATTTTGCATTCATACGATGATTTTTAGTTGCATGTCTTTTTTAATCTGCTTTATTTTATTTTTGAGTAAATTGCATTAAAGTTGCTACTAACACATACATAAAATTATACAATGCTATGTGTGTGTTTATTAAATTTGTTAATGTGTTTGTAATAAAAATTAGTGGTTTTTCTGTTGATTTGTGAATTGGCTATAATTGATTAGCATACTTTTAGGGTCTTTATTTAATGAAAAAATAAAATTTCCTAGAATTTGCGCTCGAATTTCGAGGGCTGGAATCAGCTAGTATGAATTAATGTAAATTCCAATTATTTTTTTTGTTTTATTTTTCAATTCAGTTTATTTATTTGTTAAATATTATTTACATTATTTCATTATAAGATTTAATCTATTTGTACTTAATAATTCATCATAATTTTTAAAACTACAAAAACCTATTTAATATTTAAATTATTAAGAGTAGAATATTTAGAATATCTAATCAAATAGCAGAACGTATCAATATTTAAAAGTTTTAAGTTCAAACCTATTCAGTTTAAAGAAATTAGGCATAAATATTAAATAAAAAATAAATTAAAATGTAAGCGATTTTTGATCTCACGGAAGTGGCCACTTCAAAGTACGAAAGAGAATAAAACGTAATAAGAAAAAAGAAATGAGTGTACAGAAAAATACGAAAAAAGTCTTCAAAACAGAAATCGTGTCATCTTCTTTACCCCTCTTGCTTCTCTACACTTTTCGTCGAAAACCGACGTCGTTAAAAATCATCATGTAAATCATTCCATAATAATAAAAAATCGCCAAAAACGAAAAATGAAAAATGAAAAACGAAAAATGAAAACTGAAAAACGAAAAATGAAAAACGAAAAATGAAAACTGAAAAATAAAAAATGAAAAATTAAAAATGAAAAGTGAAAAATGAAAATTGAAAAATTAAAAATTAAAACTGCAAAATGAAAACTGAAATATGAAATATGAAAAATAAAAATGAAAAATAATAAATGAAAAGTGAAAAATGAAAATTAAAATTAAAATTAAAATTAAAATTAAAATTAAAATTTTAAATTAAAATTAAAATTAAAATTAAAATTAAAATTAAAATTAAACTTAAAATTAAAATTAAAATTAAAATTGAAATTAAAATTAAAATTAAATTTAAAATTAAAATTAAAATTAAAATTAAAATTAAAATTAAAATTAAAATTAAAATTAAAATTAAAATTAAAATTAAAATTAAAATTAAAATTAAAATTAAAATTAAAATTAAAATTAAAATTAAAATTAAAATTAAAATTAAAATTAAAATTAAAATTAAAATTAAAATTAAAATTAAAATTAAAATTAAAATTTAAATTTAAATTAAAATTAAAATTAAAATTAAAATTAAAATTAAAATTAAAATTAAAATTAAAATTAAAATTAAAATTAAAATTAAAATTAAAATTAAAATTAAAATTAAAATTAAAATTAAAATTAAAATTAAAATTAAAATTAATATTAAAATTAAAATTAAAATTAAAATTAAAATTAAATTAAAATTAAAATATTAAAAATTAAAAATTGAAAATTAAAAACTAAAAGTTAAAAGAATAATATAATATATTTAATTGGTATTCTGAATTAATCAATAAATCATTATCGGCAACAGTTTTAAAGTGGTAGACGTACTCAACATTGGGTGTAATATTGAGTTTATGACGCAGGTGGAATATATCAAAAAATTCAGCACAGCCGAATTTAACACCTACTTGTGAAAATTAATTTAATGGCTCTAACGGCATGCTGAGCAGCAACCATGAGGATCGTGAAATAAACACCGCAACGTGTTATCTTTTAGCCGGAAATAATAGAAGCGACGAAAACGGTCTTTATTCGACGAATCGTAAATTACGACTGAGGGTATTTTTTAATTTTTATTTAAAATTTTTTAATAAACATAAAACAAATAGCAGATAGGTGGCTCCTTTACCAATTTACCCGAAGAAAACGTTGGGGTAAGGTCTGTTATGACAAAAAGTTGTCATCACATTTTCTGGTTGGCCGGGTTGCTAATTCCTACTAGCAAAAATAAAGAAAAATTTCTCAAAAAATTAGCTGTTCTCTCTCATTTATAGTCTCGTTACCAACTCGGAGAGGCAAAAAATGGGTATATTTCAAACTAAAAATGGCCTGAAATAATACCTTTTTCTCCCTTATCATATTCACTGACAATAAAAAATTGTCTCAACATGACATGTTGGTAATTACATTTTAAATGTCAAATATTGCCATGTCTTGCAAATGACAACATATTGCAACCCGTGTTCATATAACTGACAATAAATGATACAGCGTAAATCAGGAATAACGGTAAAAATTTTAAGTAAATAAAAAGTTATCGAAAAATGCTAATGTTTTATAACTATTAGTCTTAACCCATTTCATGTCAATAATATTATAATTACTTGGACCTTTAGCTTTAAAAAACATGTAATTTTTATATTCCTTTAATTTTGTTTAAAATCGTTTTTAAATGCCTGTTAAAAAATTAAACTGTTTTGGTTAGATTACAAAACTGCCTTCCTGTAAAAACTTATTTTAAAAATCGAAAAATCTAATAGACTTTAGCTCGCATTTTGTAAAGCATTTTTTTGTACACAATTTTGGTTCTCAAAAGTTGTTGTTTTATTTTTTTATACCCTCCACACCACTGTGAATAGAGTATATATAGGTCTGTTATTCCGTTTATATATTTTCTTTATCCTTATAACAAGGGAAGTTGATTTAGCGATGACCGTCTGTCTTTGGAAATCACGATCACGCCCTCAATATCTAAGCTAGATCGTTCGTTTTTGTATAAAATCGTTTATTAACATCCCAAAAGTGTTGCTATTTAAAATCGTCAAAATCGGTTGAAAGGGTCACGAGATATAAATGAAACTTTGAAAAAACTCTTGAAAAAAAATTTTCAGTGTGATTCTTGTTTTTCTTAAGATATGTGGTATATGTTGTATTGTTGAAGCCATTGTAGTTGTGTGTATTTATACTGCACGTGTCACATTGGCCTAAGCAAGTTTTACCATATATTTTTTAAAAAAGTATCCTTTAAAAATTTAAAACTTAAAATTAAAAAATAAATTTAAAAAGTATTAAAAATGAAAAATTAACAATTAAGAATTAAAAATTATTTAGAAGTTAAAAATTAAAAAGTTTTAGTTTCATTTTTTGTTTTTTTGATATTAATATTAATAATATTAATAATTTTTGATATTAATAATATCGTATGACTTTTAAGATTTCAAAACAGTGTTATAGGGATCAAACTTTGGGTATCATGACGGCTGCGTTAAATAATGAATTTCATTGGCGTTCCATGAAATACATACTTAGGGAAATTATAGGTTTTCTACTTTTGTAAAAGAAAAATAATGCAATTTACCCAATAGTAATTCTTTCTATGGAAGACATGATCATTGTTTTTTATAAAAAGAAATAATGGAAATTGGTCAACAAGAAAAACAATTTACTTTTAATTTAATTGGTATTCGAATTTAATGTTTCAGTATCGGCAACAATTTTATCATTTTATATTAGAGAAAGAAAGGTCTCCCAAATTGCAAAATATATTCGAAATCACCTTTAATTTCAGATCAAATTCTGCGGCGAAGAAGCAGAAGATGCTGGTGGCGTGCGAAAGGAGTTCTTTATGTTGCTTTTAAAAGATCTTATTGATCCCAAATATGGCATGTTTAAAGAGTACGAAGATTCTCGCGTCGTCTGGTTTGCCGATGTAACATTCGAAACAGAAACTATGTACTTTCTGATTGGCGTCATATGTGGCTTAGCAATTTATAATTTTACCATCATCAATTTACCATTTCCTTTGGCCTTGTATAAAAAATTATTAGACGAAAAGGTCGATCTGACAGATTTACAAGAGCTATCACCCACCTTAGCAAATTCAATGCAACAGATTTTAGATTATGGTGGTGATGATTTTGAGGAAACATTCGATTTGAATTTTGAAATATCTAGAGATATATTTGGAGAATCTAAAACAGAACCTTTAAAACCAAATGGTGGAAATTTTTTGGTTACCAAAGAAAATAGGTAATATAGACTTTTCAAAAAATGTAATTTAAGCAAAACATTCATTTATTTCATTGTTTTTTACTTTCCAGACAAGAATTTGTAGATTTATATGTAGATTTTATATTTAACAAGGCTGTGAATGATCAATTTAAAGCTTTTCAAAGTGGTTTTATGAAGGTATATTATTGAAAATAAATGAATTCTTTGGATAGTCTGCTATATGATTTTATTTTATGTATTATTAAGGTTTGTTCGGGTAGAGTACTTAAAATATTTTGCCCTGAAGAACTGATGGCCATGGTCGTGGGCAATGAAGAGTATGATTGGCAAGCTTTAGAACTAAACTGTGAATATAAAAATGGCTATACAGCTAGTGATGAAACGGTATTTATATTTAAAAATTATCAATATAAACAATTGGCATCATTAACACATTTTTCAGATAAAATGGTTTTGGGAAATATTTCATGGTTTGCCAATATCGGAGAAGAGAAAATTTTTGCTATTTTTAACTGGAAGTGATCGCATACCTATACAGGGTATGAAAGCTATAAAAGTAAGTTATATATATAAGTTCTGTTAACTTTTTACTAATAATAGAGAAACTTTTAAAAAATTGCTTTTAGATTTGTGTACAACCAACAAATGATGATAAATGCTTGCCTGTGGCTCACACCTGTTTCGACCTTTTAGATTTACCTCGTTATAAAACAAAAGAACGTTTAAAGTATAAACTATTACAAGCTATACAACAGACTCACGGTTTTAGTATTGTATAACACAAACGTATAGAATATTCCAGATAATGTTTTCGTGTACGTTTTGTAGATTTTATTCCGCTTTTTTTTAGTAGAATTTAATTATAATTTAAGGCAATACAAATTGATAATTCTTAAAAATCTGTTATATTTAATATGTTTTTATGTTGTTTATAGTCAAAATTTGATTTTGGACTTTGAATACACTTTTATATGCTTTAACAAGACCACAAGTTTACTCAGTTACATACTTCTCTTATTACGAAAATCTTGGAATAGTTCAAAATTAATTTAAACACAAAATAAATTGTTATGGATTAATACGACTGATAATAATGTTTTTAAAACAAATAAAATCAATTAAATTTTTATAAATTTTTAATTTAAATAATATGTAGTTTTATTTCTCTTATCTTAGAAACCCAAATAAAAATATCGAAAATTAAAATTCTTACAAAATTTATATAAAAATATAGAGAAGCTATAGTTTTAAGTACGAGGATGAATCAAAGAATCTGTAATTTTTTTTTTTGTGAAAAACAGTTTTTTCAGCAAAAAAAAAAATTAATAATAGGATTTCTCAAAGTCCTCAAAAGAGGAATTTTCTGATTAATTATTTCATCGCTTGAGCTGAATAACTTTCCTCAGGGCCATAGGAATATTATTGCACCCAAAGTTTCATCTAATAAACTTGTTCTTATATTACTGCAAATGTAGAAGGCCGACAAGGGGTATCTCTCACAGTCGACGCTGGTCGGTACAATTGTTTAAAGATAATTATACACTGCCTGCATATATGTATCCTTTATACTTTCGGAGTTGACAGACTAAGCAAGGCTTTTGAATTCTGTTAATTTAATTTAACTAGTATAGCCCAGCACTCGAAATTCGAGTGCAAATTCTTGGAAATATTATTTCTTCATTCAATGTTTGTCTTCCAATGTTTTTTAAATCCATATATGTATATAAAAAATTTATTAATATTTAAATGAGCTTATAGTGCGTTTACATCTAAGCAAAATCTAGTATATATGAGATTTCGAGCGAAATCTAGCTCATTTTTACTTGATTTCCCATACAAAACAAAATCTAGCTTGTTACTAGATTTGTGCAAAATCTCACACAATCTTGTCAAACTTGGGCACTACCAAATCATGCTACTGTGTTTTTTTAATATTGTAGCAGAAAATTACAACGCAGTGACTGCAAAATTGACATTTAAAAACAAAAGCAAACAAGTTGAATTAAAAAGGAAATTAAATATTAATTATTAACAAAAAAATTACGATCTATAATAAAAAAATATTTAGTAATTGAAAAGTTGTAACTTTTTATACTGACATTCCCATTCCAATCTGCTAAATAATAATTGTGGAAAATGAATTAGTTTTTGCTGTTCAAACCATACATTTAACAAATGCTGATTTTTTCGCAAAATTTTTACTATTTCAGTTTGTGCTTTTTTCACTTTTGATGCATAATATAATTATAAAATATGTTCCTTTTTAGAATTTTCGATATTTCCATTTTCCTATTCTTTTGTTTATTTTTGGTATTTCTAGTTTATGTATGTTTTATTTTAAACGGCTGTTTATTGTTGTGGAAACAAAATCACACAAAATGTCAAAAAAGTTAGATGTAAACGGTATAGATTTTGAAATAGATTTCAACTAAAATCTACTAGATTTTCCTCAGATGTAAACACAGAGCGTATGATATATACAGAGCGTATGATATATAATTTAAATCATTCGCATTAACAGGGTGTAACAAATTATTATAAATATTTTATTTAATTTAATACATTTTTAAGACAGATCGAACATAAATTTTATCATTCTAAGCTTCTCCTCCATATGAACTATAACTGTGTCAATTTTCACACTCCTCCGTGCCCGCATGTTGCTTAAAAAGGGACTAAAAATTTACCTTCACGTATTAATATATAGATTCCATCGATGAATAATGTACTCCATTACATTTAAAACAAGTAATCAAACTTGTTAATTAAAAATCCCGGAAATAAAAAAAAAATCTCGGGATTTCGGGATCGATAGCCCTAGTATTTAACGAATATTTTTTGATTATTCCTAATAAAACTTTTATTGTGTAAACTGCAGTACTTATAACATTTGCGATTTCAATTCTGGCCAACATTTCTTACTTTTAAAAGTAACCTTCTGCTAATATCTTTTGTGGCGAAATATATTCTGTTTTTATGAGAAAATTGGATGTTAGAATTTGAGGTTACCACAATTGTGGGATAGAATTTCTGGAAGGAACAAGTTTAGTTTATGAGCAAAAGCCCATATATTTCTTTTTATGATGCTTTCGCTTTATTTTAAATATGTACATACATAAAATATGCCATAATTTGTACTAATGAAAAAAAAACTTCATCAAAATTTGGAAACTTGGATTTATAGTAGTAAGATAATAGGTTCATAGAGAAAATGCGGCATTAATTTTTGAATACCACATAAAAAATATTTCAAATCATATTTAAAACGAGTAGAAATCAAAAATATTTTGACGAGATGCTTTTATACGATTTCAGGTGAACCGCGAGAAATAATGATCACATCCTGAAGAATTGATTAAATAAATTAATGTCATCTACTTTACTAAATACAGCAAATTATAGTAAATCGGGAAGTTGGTGAAAATTCAATTACGAAAATCCACTTTAAAATTTATCGCTAGAAATATTGATCAAATCGTGGTACGTTTTATAACTCTAGCTCGTCGGAAAGTTAGTGCAAATTCGATTGCAGACAAAGACAGATAAAAAAACCATATAACAAATGAAGCCAAAAAATTTTTGAAAACATGCTTTTAAACGCTTTCACGTTAACTGCGAAAAATACTGATTAAATAATCAGAAAATTAATAATGTGGTATCATACACTGTAAGTAATGAACATAAAGTTTCAGCATTTACGTTAGTGCAAATTCGATTATAAAAATAGGCTTTCAGCTTAACCACGAGAAATAATGATGAAATCGTGTAAAAAAAATGTTAAATGTGTTGTCATCCACTTTAGCTTCAGAGCTGTAGCTAGTCGGAAAGTTGGTAAAAATGTAGTTATTAGATTTCGCCACAAAAATTAAATAAAAATTAAATCAAACAACAGCAAAATTACTCCCGTAATCGTGTACACAATACGAAAACCCCGATAGAGATGCATCACAACTAAACATGTCTTACCACGCTTGACGCTTTAACTATTTTCACGGTCAAAGGCGCTATATGCACAACTCCTTTCTCTTTATTTTATTAAATAAAACATTTTGTTTTTTGACATTAAGTGCCACACAAAAATTTATTTACTTCTTCTTTTGAAAGTATTACAATTTTTTTAGTATTAATTTATGATTACGATTCTTTAAATACATATATAATTATTAAATAGTAGTAGTAAGTTTTACATTCTTTTTTTACTTTTTCAAAATTTGATTAGCACAAATATACTGAATATTTTTTAGGCTCGTCAATTAAATGCCCAGTTTTTATATGTGGTATTTATTGATGATTTTGGTTTTTCCAATTCTAAAAAAAAAAAACATTTAATTACTGACTGAGTCATTGCTATGATTAAGACCGCTTTTCACAATCTAGGTATTTTACGTTAACCACATTAAAACAGTTACATTTAACTGTTTTATGAAAATTTTTACCTTGCTTAAAGTTGCTAACTTACTTTTGTAAAATCGACATTTAACTTTTTTTTTTATATTTAGATTTTTGTTTTGAATTAAGCAAGATTTTATTAATAGCAATAAAGGATGCAAACGTTATATTGAACTATTGTACGAGTAACAGCAAAAACTACAATTAATTTGAGTTTAATAAATTATATTAAATTTGGGCATTATTTTGTTTTGTTTTTATTTGTTACGGTAGTAGCTAATATATTTTTTTTTTCTCTTTTTAAGAAGAAGTATTTTTATAAATCTTAAAATTGAGTTTTGTTAAAAAATTTGGTATATAAGCAACTTATGTTTATAAAAAAAAAAAATGAAATTACATATTAAAAAAATAAAGCCAAAAATATTAGAATGGATTAGTTTGTGAACTAGAATTAAAAATATTACAAAATACAACTTTTAGTTTAAATTAATGCACATCGATAGATAGATAAATGATAATTGTATTTATATTTTCTTTTTTTTTTAGAGATTTGGCTAGACTTGAATGCTTAATAACATTAAAGTCAGATTTCCAAGTCATAAGAAATTTTAATACTACACTACACTGTAATACCTCTCATGTATTGACTAAAGGGGTAAGCTCAAGTGATTTTAATATTATAAGACTGGAAACAAAAATTCGCTATCCTATCTGTAAAAAAGACCTTAATTTCGTTGCGTACATCGTATATCAGTCAAATCCTAAGAAAATTTGTTATGTTGCTAGTACCACGAAAAATGATTATTAGAAAAATTTAGCCGGGGTAAAACAATTTCAAAATAAAAATATATTTAAAGTTTGACTGGTTTTAACTTTCAGTTACAAT
The DNA here is from genome assembly GCA_963682025.1 of Cordilura impudica. NCBI lineage: Eukaryota > Metazoa > Arthropoda > Insecta > Diptera > Scathophagidae > Cordilura > Cordilura impudica. Next base: position 82,953,214 of record OY821519.1, on the reverse strand, counting down.
TCAGTCAAATGTATTATAAAACGGATTAGTGACAAATTTAATTTTGACTATAATAAAGCATTCAAGAATTGCCATTAGACTTCAAGAAATAAGTAAAAAAGGACAATTAAAAAAAGCTTTTGTTTTTGGTAGAGAAAATAATTGTAGCAATGAAGTGTTATACATGCATTTGTGTATGAAGTGTATCAATAACATATTGAACATTAAAAAGTAATCGGAATAGTTGGTATATTAAAATAATTTCTTATATCCAATATCTAAGTACAATCGTACTAAACAATTACTTAAAAACAACACTGATCTTAAAAAACAAACGCATATTTTTTTATGAAATAAAATGAAAAATATTAAATTATTTTCATATAAAAGTTTTGGCAATATATTTGAAAAACTTAAGCAGATCTTTTGCCATTAGTAAATGTTATATATGAGCTGAAGTTTTAAAAGTTCCGTCTCAAGTTTTTCGAATAGGCAAGTTTAAATTGTTTGTGGGAATTTAATTTAGTGATTCTTAACGTTAAAACACGTTGACCTTTATCGACAATGTTGAGTTTTCAAGGTCTGGAAGACCATATTGACTTCATTTATTTGTTTTTTTTTTAACTATTGCTACAGTATACAAAAAAAGTGTGTTATTGTTTGTTTATGCATTGGCTGGATTTTACTCCTACTAATTTTTCTCCTTCCACTGCGGGTAGTTTATATGTACGCTGCTTCTTCTTCTTCTTGTATATTTATTTCTTTGTTTCAAAGTGTGGGTGTTGGTTTGGAAGTGTGTGCTTTTTTTTAAGAATTTCCAGATTTTTTGTGAAATTATAGTAACGTACATTTGCGTTTAGACTTGGGCTGCAAAACGGGGCACAATACCGAGCGTATAGCTTCATCGAATACAGTTTTTAAACCTTTCTGTGTCAAAGCTGAACATTCCAAATACTTGACAGCACCGATTTCCTTGGCCATTGCCAAGCCCTGTGGATAGGTGATGGGTGCTAACTTTTTGTCGCGTAACTTTTCAATGGTATTCTTATCATCTCGTAAATCCAATTTGGTACCGACTAATATAATAGGTGTATTGGGGCAGTGATGACGCACTTCGGGATACCATTTGGCTCGGACATTTTCAAATGAAGCTGGATTTACCAAGGAGAAACAAATTAAAAACACATCCGTCTGAGGATAGGATAATGGACGTAAACGATCGTAATCTTCTTGACCAGCTGTATCCCAAAGACCCAAATTTATGGGTTTGGCATCTACCATAACATTGGCTGAGTAGTTATCAAAAACTGTGGGTATATATTCTCCCGGAAAAGCATTTGTTGTATAGCTGATGAGTAGACAGGTCTTACCTACTGCACCGTCACCCACCACGACGCACTTGATTGCTTGCATTTTACTTTTTCTTTATACTTTTTATTATGCTTATCACTTTAATATTTATTATATGTTCAATACAAAAGAAATGTGTGCTGATTAATTTTATTATATTTATAATAAATTTTGTTAACTTTAAGTAAATTTTTTTCAATTTTCTTAATTATTTTTTTTTTTTTTTGCACAGTAGAGAAACAATTTTTCACTTGTTTAATATGCAAAGCCCCTTACAATTGACGCCGTTTAACAACAGGCGATGGCTAAATTAGAGTTGCCAAGTTTTAAAAATAAAAATATTAGCGATGCAATAAATAATAGCATTAGTGCTGTATGTTTCGGCATGCATAAAACACATAGAAGACTGCGGCTACACGAACGCACGACTACAAATGCTGCTGGCTGCAACAGCAACATACAACAACAGCAACATACAACAACATGCACAGCTGTTTTTATACAAATGCATTTTTATTTTAGTAGTGCCAATTATATTTTTTGACTTTTTTAAAATAGAAAATCATGCATGATTCTATGTAAACTTGACTTAAATATACAATTACTTATTTATAGTGCATTATTATAACGTAAAAATATAATGGAATTATATATAGAATTATTATAGCATTTCATGTTGCGATTATTTTTTTACAAAATAAAATATTTCATAGCACTAATTTCTTTTACATATTTTGTTATATTGTCAACACTATTTTTGTTTTGTAGCCAACAAAAATAGAAATTATCCTATCTTGACTACAGCGACGAAAGCTGTCGTGTAACCGTGTAGCTGTGTTGGTGTCAAAATAATAGTTTTCATATAACCGTGTGTATTTTATTTTTGACAGGCTGTAGTCTTGTAGCCACTGTCGTCTATGTATTTCATGCATCATTCGCCTTATAATTTAAATCATAAGTTGCCATTAAGCTAGAAATAGTGATAAAATTATTAGTACAGGGTTTAGGTTCCCCGTTAAATTTTTTATTTTATTTTGACAAGTTTTATAAAAAAAAATATGATATATCATTGTAGAAATATACTTTGGTGCTATCATTTTTTCTGTTAAATCGTTGTGATTATAGCCATAAATGACCTGTGTTATTTTAAATATTTTAATTTTGTTTTTTTAACATTGGCATTCAATTTCAAGAGCTTTTAAGAAATTTTATTTTCTTAACTGGTAATGATTTCAAATGTTGTGCTGGCAATAATAGAGTCGAGCTAGAGCATTTTGTTGCTTATATTAGTGGAATTATTTAAGTTAAAATGTTAGTTGACGATTGAGAACTGACTGAAAAAGTAAAGTAAACGTTGAGGAAGAATATGGCGAGCAATGATGTTTATATTATGGCCGCTGCCAGAACACCCATTGGTAAGATAATATATTTAATTCTTATGAAAGAAAACTTGTATCTAATACTTAACCATTAAAACGAGCATATGATTTTTACACACTTTATCTAAGAATTTTTATCGTAAACAAATGAACAATTTGGTTACGATTGATAGGTAACTTTCTCTTTTTGTTATTCCCTTAAAAACTTTCTTCCTTATTATTTGCTTTTTTAAATTACAGGTAATTTTAATGGTTCATTGTCAAAGTTAAAAGCTTCGGATTTGGGAGCTATTGTAATTAAGGACTTGTTAAAAAGATCAAATGTTAATGCTGAAGATGTCGATGAGGTTATTATGGGTCAGGTAAGTCAGAAATTCTTAAATATGTTTTTCAGATTAACTCACTAATTTAATGTAGACTCTTACTGCTGGCCAAGGGCAAAATCCTGCTAGACAAGCATCTTTAAAGGGTGGACTACCTGTTGAGGTACCAGCTTACACTATAAATATGTTATGTGGTTCTGGTTTAAAGTAAGTTTGAATTTATAGCCGTTTTCCCTAAAAGCAAAATACACAGTGAAACGTATTATGGAAACAGGACATAAATCTCTTAAATGAAGATATATAAGATGTTTTAAATTTAAAAATTATGTTGTATGAAAAAAATTTAACTTGGCGATATTAAAACCAATTTTGATTCTCATTAAAACACATGAATCGTAATGAAAAGTTGAAACAATTAATTACCAGTTACTGTAACTTTCTTCAAACATACTGTTTCGATAACAAGTTTCGTTTGCCTTAAAGGAAAAACTTTAAAAACTGAAATGGTTCCATATAAAAATTCTTGAAGTTCCAGAATTAAGAATAACAGCTAATATTGAATGAAAACAGTCTTTCATGATCAAGCTTATTTTTTTAGATCTGTAGTATTGGGGTTTCAATCCATACGTTGTGCTGATGCCAACATAATCATTTGTGGTGGCCAAGAAAATATGAGCTTGGCTCCTCATGTTATGAATTTACGTCAGGGTATTAAAATGGGTCCTGGCACCATGGTGGACTCAATGATTCATGATGGCCTTACCGATGCTATACATAATATACATATGGGTGTAACAGCTGAGAACTTGGCCAAGGAATATCAAATAACCAGAGAAGAACAAGATAATGCTGCATTTCATTCTCAAAACTTAGCAGAAGCAGCCCAAATTAATTGTTCTTTCGATAAAGAAATAACACCAGTTGAAATTGTAGATCGCAAAGGTACAATAGTCTTTGATAGGGATGAATATATCAAATGTGGTACAAAATTGGAGAACTTGGAAAAATTAAAACCTTGTTTTATACCAGTAAGTTTTTTTTAAAATTATGTATGTATGTATGTATTAAACGAATGGATTATTTTTTTATAGAACGGAACGGTAACTGCTGGTAATGCTTCAGGTGTTAATGACTCAGCTGCTGCAGTATTATTAATGTCGCAGCAGGAAGTTCAAAAACGTAATATCCAGCCCTTAGCTAAAATCGTTGCATGGGCACAAACTGGAATAGATCCGAAAGTAATGGGTTTAGGTCCTGTAACCGCTGTCAAAGCTGTGGTAAGCTATCATTGCTAATTATACGTTATACATTTCGAATAACTTCTCTCTTACCACACCTTAGCTTGCAAAAGCAAATTGGTCTAAAGATGAAGTGGATTTATATGAATTAAATGAAGCCTTTGCTGCGCAATCTTTAGCTGTACTTAAAGCTTTAAATCTAGACTCTGCTAAAGTGAATATTAATGGTGGGGCCATCGCTTTGGGTCATCCTATTGGTGCTTCTGGATGTCGTGTTTTGGTAACTTTATTATATGCTCTTGAGCGAACTGGCGGACGCAAAGGTGTTGCTAGTCTCTGTATTGGTGGTGGCATGGGTATTGCAATGGCTGTTGAACGTCTTTAAAGTTGTTCAAGGTTATTATTATAGTCCTAAGTAATGAAACAAAGCATATTTATAATGAAAAATGCCTTTTTATAATTGCAATTGACAATTATGTAATAAAAATTTGTATACATAAACAAATTTATATTAATATTGAATTTATTAAAAACAAAAATCAAAAAATAAAATCTGCTAAATAAAATTTGAATATAAATAACAAGAATCTTTAGAAAACATACAGAACATACAAGCAAATACATAAAATATCTTATTACCGAATTTACAACGCTCATAACTAATGCAAATGTAAATGTATACAGTCGTCTGATTGACAACATGATGTGATAAACGTGATATTATCAGAGACCGTTTTCAGGACCGTTATACCGTTTTTAATAATGGACAAAATAAGTTATTTTTTAGGTTTACTGTTTCGAGTAGAAAATATATTTTGTGATTTTTATTTTTTCGAGTAGAAAATATGTTTTGTTTTTTAATTTTTCAAGAAAATAGTAAACAAAAAAAATTAAGAAATCGACCCAAAAAAGTGAGTTTTGTTGAAATTTTAGTTGTAGTTAATATTAAATGCCAAGAAATTTTTCAATAGATTTTTTCTCACATTTATTGTCAGTTATTGATTTTATTTTTGCTCGAAAACTAAAAATAAAAAATAACTTATTTCTAATAGAAAAAATCAAAAACTAACTTTTATTTCTGCTCAGAAAAAAATAAAAAACAAAATTATAGAAAGCAAACCATTTTCTGAAAGATGCATGAAATACACACATGATTGATCTATACATCTATAATATTAATAGGCGACCGATGTAAGTTTCACAGTTTTACCCCGATGATTAATTGAAAGGTATTTCTTTTTAGCTGTTACCCAGATTTACAGATTTTCATCGTCTGGAATATTTTTTTGGAGTTATGATCGTTTAAAGTTGCTACTAACACATACATAAAATTATACAATGCTATGTGTGTGTTTATTAAATTTGTTATTGTGTTAATGTGTTGAGTTTGTTTTCTTCATTTAAAATGCTATAAATGCCAAGGATTTAACCATAAGGCGGCCGAGTGTAAAAATGAAGAAACATGTTATAGATGCCACGGAAACCACAAATCAAAGGAATTCGAAAAAGAAATAATTAATAAATGCATTAACTGTATAAGAACAAATAAAAAGCTTAATATGGGACTTGACGAAAATCATATCGTATCAAATAGAGAATGTCCGGTATATCAAAATATGCTTAATATGAAAAAGAAAAGGCTGGGGTTAATAGTTTAACAATCACAGGAAATACATGGCATCTACACAAATATATGCGGATTAGTTAATAATATAATATAATATAATTGAAATAATTGCTGATAAAAGAAACCCAGACTTCATTATACTTACAGAGACCCATTTAACAAAAGATATAGATGAACGAGAAATACTACTACATGAATATAATCAATATAGTACACGGTCAAACTCAAAAAGGACGGGGGGATTTACTATATATTTTAAAAAACTATGGAACATTACACAAATTTTTGAAAAAACTTCCGACTCAAATTATTGGATTAGTGCTTACGTGGCCAAATTTGGTAAAAAAAAAAAAACAAATCGTAATAATGGCGGTTTATAGATCACCAAGTAGCAGTGAAACAGAATTTTGTACAGTTTTTGAGCAATTAATTGAAGACATATCTGAAAAAACTTATGATATAATAGTAGCAGGTGATTTCAACATCGATTGGAATAAAGAAAAAACATATAAAAGCAGATTGGAAAATGTTTTGTATGATAATGGACTAAAGCAGATAGTAAACGAATATACAAGAATCACAAAAAATTCGAGAACAATAATAGACTACGTTATAACAAATAATGATCATATAACAACGAAAATCAATAGCGCCAATAAAATATCAGACCATGAAGCAATAGATATAAAAATTGAATATAAAAATGAAAATCAAAACCAAAGAAATAGAAAAGAAATTGAAATATTTAATTATAATCAGGATCTATTCAATAGAGAATTCAGTGCAATATTAGAATATAATGAAAATTATAGTGTTAATAAGAGCGTAGATATAATTGACACATGTATCGAAAATACGATTAAAAAATTTACAAACAAAAAAATAGTGAATATAAAGAACGATGTTAACAAATGGTTCAACGAAGACTTAAAAATACTCAAAAGAGAAAAAATTATTAAATACCAAATCGCTAAAACGGAAAATACAGAATCTGCATGGAATGAATATAAATTAATAAGAAATATGTATAAAAATAAAATTGAAAATGAAAAAAACAATTTTGTCAACAACAAAATAAATAATTCCAAAGACCAGAAACAAATGTGGAATGCAATAAAAAACTTAGTACTTAAGAAAAATGCCAATGTGATAAAAAATGTGATGTTTAACAATATAGAGTATAAGGATGACTATCAAATCGCTACCCAATTTAATAATTATTTTGTCGATAGTGTTAAATCAATAACGGATGCAAAAAGTGCAATATACAAACAACATACCTGTGATATTTTCTAGATTTAAATTTCGTGCAATATCTTTAATAGAACTTAAAAACATATGCAAATGCCTAAAGAACAAACAAGATTTTAACAAAGTATCAATTAAGATAGTTTTAGATAATTGGAACATTATTGGTAAAAATATGCTTTACATTATAAATAAATCTTTCAAGACTGGTATATTCCCTGAAAATTGGAAGTATTCTATGGTAACACCTGTAGAAAAAATAGCCAAAACAAACAAATGTGAAAATTCCGACCAATAAACACCTTAAAAACACTTGAAAAAATTATAGAAAAAATTGCTAAAGAACAGTTGGAAAGCTATATGGAAGAAAACTGTATGTTTTCAAAATATCAATCTGGTTTCAGAAAAAAATACTCATGCGAAACAACGGTAAACTGTGATAAATAAATGGAAATATTGTAATAAAAATAATAAAATAATGGCAATTTTCTTGGACCTCAAAAGAGCGTTCGAGACTATCGATAGAGAGCTATTGATTAAAAAACTGTATATGTATGGTATCAGAGAAAATTAACTGCAATGGTTTAAATCATATCTCACAAACCGAAAACAAATTACGAAAGTTAATGGTGTTATATCGGATAAAATTGATAATAAAATTGGAGTGCCACAAGGTTCTATATTAGGAGCACTATTATTTATAATATATATAAATGATATGCCCAATATTTTAAATAAATTCGAAATAATTTTATATGCTGATGACGCACTGATCTATGCTCAAGGAAATACAGAGGAACAATGTAATGATAATATAATGCATGATATCAACAAAATAAACAATTGGCTGAAAATGAACAAATTAAAACTAAATGAAAAAAAAACTAAAATAATGGAAATAAACATGAACAGTAACACAGTTTTTAAAATTAATAATGAAACAATTGAAAAAGTTAATCAAATAAAATATCTGGGTTTCATAATCGATAAAGACTTACGCCCGTATTCGTAATCAAATTCTAGCAGTTGGCTAACTTTTTTTCATACAATTTTTGAAATTTTCGTATGAAAAAAAGTTAGCCAACTGCTAGAATTTGATTATGAATACGGGCGTTAAAATTTAAACATCACGTCGAAAAAAAATCGGCTTTTTTAAACGGGTGCGAAATAATATATCGATAACAACGGCAATAAATATGTATAACACGATGATAAAACCTCATTTTGAATTCGGCTCCACAATTATGTATACCTGCTGCACAACAACACAATTGGAAAGATTGCAAAAACTTCAAAATAAGTCTACGCGTTCTATTTTAAAATGTAACAGATATACTCCCATCCAAAACATGCTAGATACATTGAAATGGCAAAACATACAACAAAGGTTAGAATTTAATACGCTGAATTTTGTCCAAAAGATGAAGATGGGTAATGCTCCAGAATACTTGATCGACCAACTGATGTACGTGGGAGAAGCTCAACCGTATAACTTAAGAAACGCGGACAACTTTAGATTACAAAGGGTGACAACAACAGCAATGCAAATATCTCTCTTCTTCAAGGGACTAAAAATATATAACACGTTACCTAACTATGTCAAATTAGAAAGAAATGTTAATGTTTTTAAAAGAAATGTCACACAATTTTTAAGATATAATAACACAAATCAAGAAGTTGTATAAAAATTGTTAAATATTAATTATTAGTTTTAAATTAAAGTATAATAAATACTACTACTACTACTACTAAAAAAAAAAAATGAATTGAATTGTGAAGCATACCTTTAGGGTTTTTATTGAATTAAAACCTAAAATTTCCTAGAATTTGCACTCGAATTTCGAGTGCTGGAATCTGCTAGTACACATATTGTCGGCGACACGGTAACCTTGTCATAGAGATGGCAATTAATGTCTAGTTTTGAATGTATTTGTTATTCAGCTGTAATTTAGTTTTACATAAAGAAAAGGCGGTTTGCAAAAGCGTGTTGGTGCAAATATAAATAGGTAAAGGGCCATTTTTAAAATCACTTTGCGCCAAGACACTTAGCAAGAAACCACGTAAGTTAATTTCATATTTTGTAAATTTTTACTTTAACCACTTTATCTGTCAGAGAATAAACACCAACAACAACCCACCATAAATATATACACCCATCACACCACATCAATTGTATATGTTAAATGTCAACTCATTAAATATTGTTAAAACATAATCTACGTTGGGTTTTATTTATCGTTTGTTCTCGCTAAGGCGCAAGGTCACACTTCGGTCATTGGATCACACATATAAAAGAAATAATATCAAATAACAGTCAACAGCAACAAATGTCTAGGTTCTGTAAAACAAAGTCATTTCATTTTCAATTCGTCAGAACTGAATATCTCAGTGGAAGGAAGAATTCGGGAGAATGTAATAAATAATTATTTACACTCACATAAATTCTGAAATATTTTTATATATTTTTTTAATCGAATCTAAGATGACATTCATTTCAGAAATATGTAATTGAGAATATTTGTCAATAATTGTTGCCCATAAAGTAGGTGTGCCATCATTGTCAATAAATGTTATTAAATGTATTAGTCGTATATGGACCTGTGGGCTGGATTAAATAAATAAATATGAACTCCATATGGATGATTGAACTATTGTTTTAAAATCATTTACTAACAGTTCCTCGCATATAGCTATACAATCTACAGAAACAACTGTTTAGGGGGGCATAAACATCTTGTATTAGATTATATACATATAGGTCCCGTATTAGTTTGAAATTTTTAAGAAGCTCTTGCTTAGATAGAGACTCCTATAGTTGTTGTCAACTACCCTGGCTATAACAAGTATTTGCTGACAATGTGAATGTATCAAATGTGATACACAATTGGAGAACTTACAAAAAATTAAAACCTTGATTTATATCAAATAAATACAAAAATAAATTATCTTATTACAAAGCTCATAACTGATGCGAATGTAAATGTATACAGTCGTCTGGTTGACAACGTGCTGTGATCAACGTGATATTATCAGGGACCGTAACAGGTATAAATTTTCTCATAAAAGTCACAAAATAAGTTATTTTGTATGTTTACTGTTTCGATTTGAAAATATATTTTTTTTATTTTTTCGAATAGAAAATTTTAATTTTTCGAGCAAATAGGAAAAAAAGTGAGTTTTGTTGGAGTATTAATTGGATTTAATATTAAATTCCAACAAATTTTTCAATAGATTTTATTTTTGCTCGAAAGACTAAATGGTCGGAAAAAATCAACAAATAACTTTTATTTCTGCTCGAAAAATATGAAAATAATTTCTTTTGGCTCAAAAAAATTAAAATAAAAATTATAAAAAGCAAAGCATTTTCTGAAAGACGAGTTCACAAAGATCAACATTGTATAGTTGATATACAGTTCTCCGACATTTACTTCTATATACATTTTTTGTTAAGAAATTTCAAAACAATTTTTATTTTCGGTCCCTGAGTATTGCAGCTGCATAATTAAAAATATTACCATATGAAAAAATGTTTGTAGTTTAATTAACATATTTATTTATTGTAGGCTTTTTTTTTTGTGAAAGCTTTCATTTAGCAGTATAGGTACTTAAAAGACCAAACAGTTTGTAGATACATGAAATACATACATGATTGAACTATAGATATATAAAAGAAATAATATTATCTAACAACAGTCAACAATAAAAACGTCTATGTTCTGTAAATCAAATTCACATTTCATATTCAATTCGACAGAAATATTTAAAACTATAGCACTTAATCAAAATTAATTCATACTTAAATTGCAAAACACTTTCGACTAAAAATATCAGTGGAAGCAACAATTCGGAAGAATTTACTTTGATATTTCCTAACAATAATTATTTACACTCCCATAAGATCTAATAATTGTTCTAATTAAAAACTGTTTTTTAATTGAAAAAGATAAATTCCTTATATTTTATTTAATAAATCAAAAATTTTAGAAATAAGAAGTAAAAAAAAATCTAAAATTTCAATTATAAGTTATAACTTTTTGAAAACCACGTGAAATAATTAAAAAATAATAGGACTTAAGTTGTTTTATAATTATTACTCAATTGGACCGCAATTAGTGCTTTTTTGCAAACTGTAAACAAATTTTTTAATTATGATTTAACTGATTGACATAATAAATATATTTATTGCATGCGTATTAGTAACTCTTATAATGTTCACATTTGTTAAGTGTTCAATAAGAACAATATTTCTTTGTACGGTGTAACACAGTCATAATTTATAATAGAAAATAAAATCAATTTTCAAGTGAGATTAACGTATTAATAGACCATCGGGTAATTTAGGAAAATAACCTTCTTTGTTTTCACAATGCATTTTATCATTAGCGGGAACTGTCGCCATGACATCCATTTGAGATATACATAATTGAGAATATTTGCCAATAATTGTTGACCATAAAGTAGGTGTGCCATCAGTGTCACTAAAATATGAACCCCAAAGGGATGATTGAACTATTGTTTTAAAATCATAATTGTTATCATTTTCTAAAAGTTCTTCGCATACAGCTATACAATCCAAAGAAGCAACAGTTTTGGGGGCATAAACATCTTGTATTAGATTATCTCCTACATATAGGGCACGTACTTGTTTGGAATTTTTATGAAGCACTTGCTTAGATAGAGACTCCTTTAGTTGTTGCCAATTACCCTGGCTATAACAAGTATTTGCTGACAATACTTCGTTTAAAGCTATTTCACTATTTGCAATTTCAGCAAGATTTTTAACTTTCAAGAATTGTCTTTGCATATAAAAGAAGCCAGGTTTTTTAGCAAAAGAAATAACGCAATTGAAGAGATCCCGCCAGTCGGGTCCCAAGGCATACGATGCAGTAAAATTGGCAAAATCTATATTCGAACCAGTTAATAAATATAAAGCTTTTCCAGAGTTTTTCAATTCTCTTATCTGATTAATAACTTTTTCATCAGTTTTTAGCAGATATTTATCTGGATTACTCTTTAAAGCCTCAAAATAAGGACTTTTTCCTGAAGCAAAATTTTCTCGGGTGTAAATTAGTATTAATCCCGCCAGAAGATCTGACCAAACATTATAGTTATTAGTATCATTTTTGTAGTTGTTATTTGAAATTTCATCTATTACGTCCACTGCATGTGCAAATACTAATGCCGAGCCTATATCAAAGTAATCTAACAATGTTCTTAGTTGATCTGCTATTGGACCATTCCAGGCTGATAGAGGATCCTTTATATACTCTTGGGCAACATCCCATTTTTTGTCATCACCATAGATCTCTTTTATTTCTTTATCATACAAAAATCTGCTACCATGTGTCGCTTTGAGTATTGTTCCATCTCCACTTAATTTTAATATGTTACCCCGTAAGGCATCAACAATTAAACCTTTTTGCAAAAAATTAGCATCAAATTTTTTTTCCAGCAACGCACGTGGATAATTTTTTTCTTCAACCAAAAATTTTTTTAATAACTCATATTCCAAGGGCACCATGTTATTGAGATTATATCGTAAAATTGTGCCATCTAAATCGAAGCCAATAATATCATAGTCAGTTATGCGAAGTTCTTTAAAATGTCTCATTATAGTACTAGATGAATAGCGAGAAAATTGTTGTTTTCCTGTTGAATAGCTTCTTAAACTAATGTTACAATAAAACGTCCCAGCTGACTGACTAACATAATTACGTAATCTTCCATCTAAAGTTAACAAAATCTTGTCAAGTTTTATTGCACTATTTTTCACACAACGGACCTTTGAACTAAACATTTTATCTATATAATAAAAACAATAACCTGATTAAGCAGGTAATATTAAAATTAGGTAAAATAAATATATATTTTGAACTATTTTTTTTTTTTCTTTATTTTTTAATAAAGTTTGTAAACAAAGATAATTCCATGACGTCATATAAAAATGACGTTTCTTATTGGAATAACCGTTTTGACTTTACACTTCACCAAATAGGGGGTGGGGGATATATATAAAAAGGTGCCACCTTTTTTAGTATTAAAATACTCTAAAAACATAGTGAAGGCAAGGTGATTTAAATGGATTTATATACATTTAATTTGAAATGATAATTTGAATTGTTGTACAGTACAGCATAATTTTTGGGGTATAGCTTAACAAAATGGATATTAAACATGATTACATTTGTATGAATGATACGTATGAATTTTAATTTTTGATGTGTAGACATCTATACGCGAATTATATAATTTTTAAAAATGAAAAAGTCAAAATTATATATTTTAATATAAAACATTATTTACAAAAAATAACTCAAACCTTCAGGTTTGTATTGAATCTTAAGACTAAATTTTATTTTACATTTCTCTACATATTTAAAAGTGCCAACTTGCATTTTGTTCATTTTCAAAGTTACAAAAAAAAAAAAAAATGCAAAGTGAGAACCTGCAATTTGTTCTTTTCTTTTATTTGTTTGAATTTATGCAGCTGCATTTGCAACTGCAAATTCCTTAGGAATTTAATTACATAAAAACTTGCACAAAGTGTGGGAATGAATTAACATTTTATTAATTTAATATTTATAGTGATTTTTATATAATCAAGAAGGGGGACATAATTCGCGCAGGGGGGTAAATTTCTATTTTCCAATACAATCACAAAAACAGCGTAACATGTGGGCCGTAAGACAAATCGGTGTGACTTATGATTGTATTGGTGAAAAAATTATGATATAAATTTGTTTCAGCTAATTCAACAACCCTTTGCTGTAAAACGTTAAAAATTTCACAATATAAGCGTATGTATAACATATACATACATAATTCAAAAACCCCACAAGCATAACCAGAGCCCACTCAGTTGTTTGCTATAAGTGATACATAGATGACGCTTTCTGTTTGATTTAAAAAAAGTGACATAAAAAATCTTTAATTACTAGATGTTTACACATCTCCCCTGTGATCGGACTCACGTGATTTTTTATTTACTTTAATTTATTATTTCAATTTAATATTATCAATTGATTTTTTTTTGATTCGAAGGCCTTATTTGCTTGTACTCTATATCTCTTCATTATATAGTAATATATAATTATATAATTCGAATAAAATAAAATTTAAAAAAATATTTTAAAAATAAATTATTCTAACTGTAAGACAATTTTTTTTAATTAAGCACTTCAATTTAACTTGAAAAAAGAGGAGTATCTAAACTTGTTGGCCCTAACAAAATTGCGATTCAGTTTTCGCAACTGCCTAAATTTCTTTTAGTTGTGTTAATCGAAATTTCACAGTATATATTTTTTTTCTTACAATTCTAAAATTCAAAAATAGAAAATCAATACAAATAGGTGAAACTCTTACCAATTAGCATAGGTAATAAAACATATAAAAAGAAGCTGACTATGCCAGCCAAGGCAATGTACCCCATACGTTTTGTTGCGATTAAGTTTTTACCACATTCAATTTCAAAACTCTTATTTTTTTTTTTATTTTTTAACTACATAAAATTATTGAAAATGCAATAGTTTTCTAATGATCTAAAATTTATAAATCCAAATTTTGTTAATTAAAATAAAATGTTTAAAATAATTTACAAAATTACTTCGACAATTTGAAAAAAAGGACTTTATGGCCTTCTTTGAACATTAAAAAAAAGATAGTTGTATTATTTTTTTAATATATAATATATATTTAATACTTTTAATATTAATTTTGTAAAAATTTGTGTTTGTTTAGACAAATAAATTCAACATTTATTTATTTTATTTGTTATTTAAAAAATCTTCTTTTTCAAAAAGAAATGTAAATCCAAGTTATGAAAAAATACTACTAATATTAACATCCCTACAAGAAATGAATGACTGAAACTAACACATAAACAATTTTTGTACTAACACACTTGCAGTTTTTTTCTATTTAAAAACATATGACTGTCATTGTTGCTGTTGTAGAGTTGTTTTTGTTTAGATTTAGGAAAGGTAAGTAATTAATTAAATTAAAAAGTTCAAGTTAATTTTTGTTGTTTCTTTAGGATGCTTCAAAATATGTCGGTGAATTCGTTAGTGCCATTCTCAAGTGTGGTGGCACGTCTCTCCATTCTACCCTTCCACAATTTATTTTTTGCTCGCTTGTGGCCTATTCCTGTTGGATCGTTAACTTAAAGATATTGCTGTAGAATCTTCACAAACTTTCAATTTAGAACTTTTATACGTCTTAGGAAACGTATTTGTGTAAAGAATTATATTGTGCGACAATATGTTATATCCTGGATTTCGATTGTGAATGCTGTACCAGAAAATAATATGGTTATCTATTTGATATTATTGATGGACTTTTTATGAAGTTGGAAGATAATACACAAAAAATATAATTGTGTGAAACAACGCTGACACAGTTTATTAAATCGATTCGTAGTGATTCCAGTTAAGTGCGCATGGAAGACACTGTAAATATATTGTTAATACATGCGCAATCACCAAATGAACTTATTAAGGTAATGCACTGACATTTTATTAAAAATTGTAGCTAGAAACAAAGCAAATCTTCCCTGCATCATTTTACACTAATCCTTATATCTATCTTTCAGTCTGTTGCCATAACATGGATATGGGAGTTTGTTTTAATATTTGAATGTTTTAATTTATGCCATTCTGGAATATAGTGTCTGGAATATGATGTTTATAATATGAAATGAAATTAGTTTCTTCAAAAGAACAAAGATCTCAGAATATTGAACAAATTGATTTATGGAGGTATTATCACAATATCTCACACACCGTTCTGTACAAACAAAGGTAGCAGTATTTGAATGGATACATCATTTACTCATCAATTTTCCAAATGAATTGTATCAGGTTTGGCCGAAATTGTTAATTCACAACACTCAAAAGGTAAGCTTTAATATAAATTGTTGATATATATGTAAATGTTATAATAAATTGTTTTCTTTAAGAAACTACTGATTGCACTAAGTCCCATTACCGGAAATTTCTATTGAGTTTAGGGATGTTTCGAGTGAAAAGTCAGCAAAGTTATTTAAATGTCTGTTTTAAGTTAATCCCATTGTCCTGTTTCAACATTGTCTCAAAGTTATCACCACGTTGCGGAATTAGTGACATTGTTGTGTTTTTATTATTTAATGTTTATTTTGAATTTGATTTTAAATACAATAAATAAATAAAAAATAAGTCGTGTTTCATTATAATCAAGCGTGACCGGTCAATGATGATGTATATATCCATCAAATGTGACCGGTCAACGATGATATATTATCTATCATCGTTGGCTACTAAACAGCGGTAGAGTGAGCAGTTCAGATATATATTATATGGTTTACATACTTGCATAGGTTAGAGTAAGATGCAAAATCACATGTACACAAAAGTTTCGGTCAGTTTTGGCATATTTGCCCTAATAAAATGATAGAAACTTTGTTCTACGCGATGACCGACACTTCAGTCAGTAGTGACGGTCATATCACCGGTCAAGTGACTGTCACTGTTCTTGTAGGGATATGAAGAATTATAATGTCATTTTTTCAACTTCGGGATTTATTTTGCCATTTTTTTTACTTAATCTGCAAAGAGTCTGGCATCACCAAATCAGTTCAATAATACACCGGTGTTTTTTAAACATTATAATCCCATTATTTTTGACATTTCAATTTAACATTTTTTTTTTGTGGAGAACACACAAGTTTTGCAGAAGTTTTTACATAATATTCTTCTAGCAATTTTGGGGTAAATTTAGTAAATTAAAATTAAAAATTGACGAAAATCTATTAGAAATATTTACTAAACGCGAATTTAATATTTTAGATCCAAAAATGTCGCTGACACAAATTGCCCGTAATTGTGCCCGTTTGGCTAGAGCCTCGAATGGAGTCCGTGTGATCATTGCCCAACCACAGATTCGTTTAATCCACAGAATTACATTGCCTGCCATATGCAATGGAATCACACAAGTAAGTAAAGAAAAAAGTAACATATATATGTGAATCAACAAAAGAATAAAAACTTAAAAATTAACACATTTTCTTAACCTCACTTTTGTCTATAAAAGCAAGAGGGGATGTTTGTGGACTCTAGTAGTTTTCGAGATGAACAATTTGTTATCAGCATTTTATATCAAATATAGTACAATTCTTTAAAACGAAATACAAATCGATTAAACGAACAATAGCGAGTTTCAACTTGATATATAAGCTGAAAATTGATTGAGCATCCTTTCTTAAATGAAGTAAAGATATTTTTGAATTAATAAATCTACTTCAGAAGATATTTAATTTGTTTGCATCTGATTTTGCTATATTCCTTATTTCAAAACATCATTTCAACAAATTTTAACTTATTTAATTTAATATTTATTATTTAGAGTATTTTAAAACCACGTTCTGGTGTTGCACAAGTACGTTGCTATTCCGACAAATTAAGTTTGGAAGATATTAAAGATCGTGTTTTAAAAGTGGTTTCTTCCTATGATAAAGTTACTAGTGATAAGGTAATTATAATTACTGAACCGAATCATACTAATGTATTTTGCTTGTTTTATTTTATGTTAGGGGAGCAATAACTGGCAAATGGTACGCAAATACTCTGCAAAACCTCCACTATCCTTGAAATTGATCAATGAACGAGTTTTACTCGTCTTAAAACTGTATGACAAGATTGACCCATGCAAGGTAAACTTTGTGCCTTTGCCAGGCCTTATTTGCTTCCTTGTTTTGCTTATTAAAAATATTTCTAATATATTTTTTTCTTTTTACCTTTGTTTAGCTTAGTGCTGAGTCTCACTTTATAAATGACTTGGGTCTTGACTCTCTAGATCATGTTGAAGTTATTATGGCCATGGAAGATGAATTTGGTTTTGAAATACCCGATTCAGATGCCGAAAAATTGTTAAGACCAGCTGATATCATTAAATATGTCGCCGATAAGGAGGACGTTTATGAATAAATGTGTTTTTGTAAAATAAACAATTAAAATCAATAAGAATATAATTAAAAAAAAATAAAAAGGGTCAAAATGTAATTTTAACCAATTGGATAAAAGCTTAAAAATGTATTTTAGTGTTAAACACCAACTATGTAAAAAAAAAATACTTCTAAAGTATTAATGGAGTTGCAAATGCAACGCCATTGTTATTGTATTCCTCTTCATTGTTATTGTCGTATAATCTTATTGAATGGGGAATCAATTGAAAAAATATTTAGCTTCCGACAGCTTAAACCTAAAAACCCTCAATTTTAGACAAATTTTTATTTGGATTTAACTGCCTAGTCTTGTTGCTACTGTGAATGTTTAATCATACAATAAAAAAAATGCCAACTATTTTCATTTTGATGAGTATGGCATCACTTTTATTTTTATCTGAGATATTCAAAAGAAATAAAAATTAAGCACAATGTCGTCTTCCGAAAAATGCTTAATTAATAAAATGTTAAACGAATTAAGTAAAGACATAAATATTAAACTCACGTTCTATCAAATTAATTTTTTCTTTAAACTTACAGAAATATCTCGCGCTTCAATGAAAACACAAACAGCGGCAATGACCGATGTCTTGGATAAATCCAGCAATGTTTTATTACAAATTGAAGCCTCGAGAAGTCTTAAACCAGCCACAAATGATAACAACTCTAATCCTTACAACTACAATAAGGAAACAGTCAATGACTTGACAAAAATTGTGGATAAGTTTATGAATTTTTTAAGCGTTTGTGAAATACCGGCAGACAACAGCAATGTTGAAGAGTATTTACAATCAGCTGGAACAAGAACAGAGTATTTGGAAAATAACATTAGAAAACTCTTGGCAATATGGGATACTATACAACAAATGCGTTGCGCATTGGAGAGGCAAGAACAAGAAACAAATGAAAGTGAAAATTGTTCTTTTTGAAAATAAGAAAAAATTATTGAAGTTAGACAAATTAGTTTATATTAAATGAATTAACAGCTAAAAGACAATATGATAAAATATCTACTAAATTATCCAATTTGGATGCTACACCATTATTTAAACTATAATGTTGACTAAATACATCTTGGTGAACCCGTATGAAGTTTAAATCATCCATTCTGTTAACCAAATCTTCTAGAATTTGTTCCTCTTCCGCAGATAAGGCGGATTTTTCTACTTTATCCGTTGGCAATAGCTTTTCCAATTGTTGGGCAAATATATTTAATTGCTTTAACTTAACAGCATATTCATTATCTATATCTTGCTGGTTGATTTCAGCATTCAACTGCTTTAAGCTTTTTTGAAATTTTATAAAACTATTCAATGTCTCTGAAGCTGAGGTAACATCATCCAACTTATTTAAATTTAATAAACTAAGAGACGTTTCTTTTTGTTGATTTGTACTGCCAGCCAAACTGGACGTTGAAGAATCATTAAGGGTTGGTGACGATTTTGATATAGTAGAGTTTAAACGTTCTCGCATTGGTGCTGGTTTCTTGGGCTTCTGTAAATTGGCTGGATATTCATCAAGTTGTCTGAACGCTTCCGCAAAAAGGTCTATAGATGGTGGCAATTTTCGTTCGTCAGCATATTTTAAATCAATTGCTTTCTCCTCGCTTTCATAAATCCTAAAAAATTCCTTTAAATCTGATACACGTGGCACATTGGACGCATCTCGTACGACACTTTCATATTCCTCATTGATGATAGAGGCTATTTTGTCGAAATTTTCTTCCAAAGACATATTCTGCAGGTTTCCAATTTAAATATAAAAGTTTAGTTTATACAGTACCTTACGCCATATTTATTTTAATATCAACTCTGATAATAATGGGATATTCAAGGGAAAATTTTTCGAAATTACGATTGTGAATTATTCAGCGTTAATATAAAGTTGCCACATCTATAGGTTGCAACGTTGGCATTTAGTCCAAATATAGAACGTAAAAAACGTACGAGCATGTTGCTGTGTAAAATTAACGAAACTATCAGCTGTACACAAATGTCACGTACAAACGCAGCAAAAATCTAAAATCAACAGAAGCTAACGATACGATACGTTTAGCTTAAGTTGAGTAAGCACTCGTATGTGTTTTTCATAAGACAGGTTTAATCAGCTGATTCGCGCCGATACCGTTGCGCGTGGGTAGGCCTTTATGTACCCACAAAAATTGAACCTCAAAAGTATTTTTTTTTTTTAATTTAAATAATTATTTTATATCATCTCCAAATGCAAATTTGGGAAGTTATAAAAAATCCTTAGTTAAATTAAGATTTTTAAAATTTGGTAGTAATTGAATGTGAAAAAACTTATTTAAGTTAAATTATTTTTCAAATAACTTTTAAAATTGAGCAATGAAGATTGTATTAACCCATACAAAAATACTTAGAAGTTGTATCTTATACAAGTTTTAAGATTATTTTTTTTGCGCATTACAAATTAAAAATCTATTTTAAAATAAAATTGAAAAAATTTATAATTTATAAATTAAAAGCTTTACTTACAACTTAACACGGTGTCTCGACTACTATAACTCATGGCAATGTTCAAGTCAATGGTTAGTGGAGACTGTATAGCAAACAAGATACTTTTGTGTTTTAAATAGTATTTATTATTATTATTATTTCAGCTCTATCTAGGAGCTAAACTATTAATTGATTGATTGATAAATTATTAATGAGTAATTGATTATAAAAGGTTCTTCTTTATATACATATTTTCAACCTATATTAACAACAACAATGTGTTACCTGCACTTGGGTCAGCATAAACATAAGTGTGCCAGCGTAACAACAACATACAATAAGAATATACGCAGTCATACAATGTTTTGCAAATGCAGTGGTCAACAATATTGATATTTGTTATTTCCGCATTTGCAAACATTGTACGCTATGCAGTGTGGGTATTATACAGCACACTACGAAAGTCGTGTTACGCTACACCTTCCTTTTTTATAAGAATGTTCATATAACATTTTGTTCTATGGACATTCTTTTATTATTTGTACTGTTGGGTTTTTTTTTTTTTTTTTTTTTTTTTTTTTTTTTTTTGTGGTTGTATCAAGTGCAAGTTTCACATTTTACAATAAATTTATTTTATTTTATTTACAAATATAGATTTAAAGAAAAGAATGCATATTGTTTATTTAATATTGTATAACTTAAGTCTATTCTTATGAACTATTTGTTCTTTATTTGTTTTCTTATCAACTATGGTTACATTATTTCTGAAATCTATTTTCTTAATTTTATATGGCCCTTTATATGCCATCTCTAACTTATGTCCTGCATCATTTCTTACTAAGACTAAATCTCCTATTTTAAAATTGTAATCTAATTTTGTTTTATCATAATTAATTTTTTGTTTTATTTTATTTATATCTAATAGTTTTTTAACTCTATCTATTGCTACTTCTAATCTAAATTTAATTTCCTTAGCATAATTATCTATATTATAAAGTGGTGCAACTCTATCTACTTCACTAAATTGTCTAAAATTGTTTGGAATTTTTCCAAAAATAAGTTCATAAGGGCAATAATCATGTACTGTAGATGGTGTAGTGTTAAAACAGTACGTGAAATATTTGAGCCATTCATATCAGTCGTCTTTATCTACTGATATGTAGTTTCGTACGTATTCGTTAAAAGTCCGGTGACTTCTTTCTATCGTACCTAGTGTCTGGTGATGATATGCTGTGGATGTGCGTTTATCTACCTTCAATAGGTTGCAAAGCTGTGTCAGTATAGAGTTCTTGTATTCTGTGCCCATATCCGAAATGAACGTCTTCATTGGACCGTATATAAGCACAAAATTTTCAAATATCGCTTTTGCGATCGTCTTAGCTGATTTATCTTTTATTGGTATTGTTACCAAGTATTTAGTTAAGTCACATATCATTGTGACTGCATATTCATTTCCATTAATTGACTTTGGAAATGGTCCAATTGTATCTACGTACACCGTATCAAAAGCCCTATTTGGTGTCTCCGTTATTGTCATTGGACTTTTTATATGTTTCTCCGTTTTAGCCAATTGACATTTATGGCATGTTTTCACATATTTGGCAATGTCTTTTGTCATATTTTTCCAGTAATAGTATCTCCTGATCTTTTCAGTGGTTCTATATATCGCACAATGTCCTCCTTCTATAGGATCATCATGGTATTTCAGCATTATCTCACGTATTGCCTTTGCATTCCTGTTATCAATTTTAGTTACTTCGTTTAATAGCGCTATTCTGATTTCATTCAGTGTTTTATTGCCCATATTCTCAAATTCACTTATCGAGACAAATTCGAAAATCTTCTCATGTGGTGAAATTTGAATCTTATTAATATTTAGTTTACAGGCTATTCGTTCTAGCCTAGGGAAAAATTGTCCTAAGTCAATATTCCCTTTAGTAAACAAATCATCTATTCTTATGCTAGCATATATGGATTTTCCCTTTTTGATGTAACATCTGTTGGGTAAAATCTTTAATTTATAATATCTTTTGACGTCTATATTATTCAATGGTATATATACCTTGGGCTTATTATTATTATTGATATTTTGCTGATTTACTACTGGTTTACTAATTTTCTCTTCTTTAGTCATCGATCTTGTCGTGACCCTTAAAACGGATGAAATCTTGTCGTTAATATCCTTTAAGTCATTTATTGTAATGCGCGACAGTGCGTCGGCAACATAATTATCTTTTACTCTCAGTTTTTGTTCATAGAAATTGTTGGTAGTAATTGTTTCAGTCCCTAAGCCAAAAATATCATTGTATTCTAAACAAAGCTCAGTTAAAATTGTTCTGAACTGTTCAGGAAAGTTTCCCTTCAAAAGGTCCAAAACTTCAGATTTTCTTTGGCTATTTTTATGTGGTTTTTGTTTTACTATTTCATAGTCAGACATTTTCTCGGTTTTTATGTTATTTTGCCTAATTGTTACTATTTTATGTGTGGTATTTAAAAAACGAACCAATGCGTTATTTGATTTTACCAGTGTATTTGGTACAAAGACACCTGGTACGATTTCTTGATTTGGTATTAGTACATCGTCTTCAAGCTTCGGAAACCTGATTTGACGAATCACTTCTGACCTTGGTGGGAGTGTTATTCCATTGAAGCTGTTCGTAAGTGGAATTTCTATTACATGCGACAGATTGGGTGGTCGTAGTACGAGGTAATCATGGTTCCCATTGAAATCTAGTATACATTTATACTTCTTAAAAAAATCCATTCCAAGGATACCGTCGCAAGGTATTGGAAAATTATTTTGCACTACTTGGAAATCATGTGGTATCAAAAAACCTCTAAATTTTAGGTCAATAAATACATTACCTATTGAACGAATTTTACCCTGTCCTATTCCACTCAATGTGGTTGTTCTGTTTCTGTTAATTTGTGTTTGATAAAAATGTTTAGTTTTTATAACCGAAATGTCTGCTCCTGTATCTACCAACAGTGTTACCGTGTTGTTCGTGTCGTTAATTTTTATATTAACATAAAAACTTAAGCTGAGGTTAAGGTTGTATATGTAGTTGGTATTGTTATTATGATATATCTCAGAGGATTTTAGCAGTTTTCCGAATCATTTTCATGTGACTCTGCTGCTCTGACGTAATTTCTGTTACGTGTGTGGTTCTGATTTTGTTGAACCCTGTTGTAAATAGGTTTTTGTTGGGGTCTGCCATTGTTACTGTTATTACTATTATTGCGTGGGTAATTGTACCTTCCACGATATTGTCTGTAGTTATTATTTCGGTTAAACTTCTGCCCGAAATACAATACGGCATTTTGTTGCCCTGTTGCTTCAGTGCAACTGTTTATGAATTTGCCAACGGCCTCATTGATGTTACTGAATTGGCCTGCTTCCATGATAAGTTTAACTTTATCGATGGTGCAATTTTTGGTTAGTGCCTTTACTGCAACCTGTGTTGAATATTTACATGCCAATTCGCTTGGCAAACCATCTGATAAATAGGCATTTTCTAATGACTTCGTTAAATTCTCTATTTCACTGCAATAGTTATTGGCAGTTTTATTGTTTTGTCGGGTATTCATTATTTTTGCTGTCAATACCTCAACCGACTCGCCCTTTACTGAGTTTTTTAGTTTATGTATTATCTCAGTAATGGTTTGTTCATTACCTATTAAATTTCTTGCACTCCCCTTTAACTTTGTTTTTATTAAAGAGACTGCGATAGATTCGTGGTCACCTTTGGTGGATTCTATTAACTGTAACGAGTCTATAAAGGAACGTAAATTTTCTGGTTTTCCATCAAATTCTATGATCAGCTTTGAAGCTGTGTTCAGAAAGTCAACGACTGTTTGTGTCATTTTTACTTCTGTATTTTCCAAAGAGGTTCCAATATTCTCTGAATTTTCAGTTTCTACTAAGAATTTTACCTCTTCGTGTAGTGTATCTGGTAATTTTACCTTAACACCCTTCTTAGACGATATAATCAGGATTCTAGTCTTGACATCTAAGAAAAAACTTTCAGCAGCTGTCCTATGTGGTGTCGTGAGTCTGTTTTAATTTGCATTTAGCAAAACCCTGATTTGTTCTAACTTTTCGCATAAGATTCTAATATGTTTTATTATTGTTTCCTCTTTTGTGCTTCTATCTATATTTAAACATTTATAAGATTTGTCGAACTCCTCTTTGATTAGTCTCACCTTCTGAATTATTTCTTGCCAATCCATGGGAAAATTATTTAAATTTTGTTTAAGTCATTGGCTCTGCTCAAATATTTCTTTTTTAATTTCTTGGTGTTTAAGGCATAAATATGTAATGCAAAATTTAAGCTAATCAGTACGGTTATTATTAGTAAACAACACTCAATTAATTTTAGGTCGATTGAGTCTTCTTTTATTTCAACTTCATTAATAACATTTGCATTGGGATTCTCTATTTTTGATTGACGACCTCCCATTTTCTTTCGCTATTTATTTTGCATATTTTCCTATTATTTATTTCTATTAAATATTTTTCTGACTGCCTCAATAATCTAACCGAATCTTATATCTTGCTAATTATATATCTTCCCTAGTAATTCATTATTTTTATCAATAGCTTATACTATTTTACATGCATCATTTTATTTATGTATATTTAATTTAAAAAAAAATTTTAATTTAATTTGTTTTTTTTTTCTCTCTTAAACAGCATAATTACAAAAGTTATTTTTTCTCTTTATATAATTGTATCAAGATTAAATAATAGCTTTTTATACAGAACAAATCAGATTAATTGAACTACATTCCTTTGTGGATTTTTATTTTTTTTTTTTTTTTATATCTCTTACAATTTTTTTCCCTCTTATAAATTATTGTGTTTTCTATTTATTTGTTTTTGTTTATTTGTCAAGAGCGGTTAACGCTTTCTGACCTACGGGTGCATAACGGGATGCTCCACTTTTTTTGTTTTTTTTTTTGTTTTTTTTTTTGTTTTTGGTAAAACTAGGATGAACCTGTTAGGGGCATATTGATGTGTATATTGATATATACCAGAGGTCTTTTGATGTGTTTTTCCTTCTTTTTCTGCTGGCCCGTCTTTCTTCTGTACTCTTCTATGAAGATATGTTTTGGCCCTTCCGCCATTGATTTTAAGCTCCACTGTCTTTAGGCCAGACAGTATCTTCCTTCAACGCAGCTGATGGATCGTTGTGGCTGATCCACCAGGACAAAATTATTATGTGTTTTTTTTTTTTTTTTTTTTTTTTTTTTTATTATTATTATATTCAGGATTGCTCAATTTAAGAGCATAATCCTTGAATTATATATATTTTCTGCAATGCTCATCTAAGGAGCACTGGCAGGATCGCCATATAGCAAACAAGATACTTTTGTGTTTTAAATAGTATTTATTATTATTATTATTTCAGCTCTATCTAGGAGCTAAACTATTAATTGATTGATTGATAAATTATTAATGAGTAATTGATTATAAAAGGTTCTTCTTTATATACATATTTTCAACCTATATTAACAACAACAATGTGTTACCTGCACTTGGGTCAGCATAAACATAAGTGTGCCAGCGTAACAACAACATACAATAAGAATATACGCAGTCATACAATGTTTTGCAAATGCAGTGGTCAACAATATTGATATTTGTTATTTCCGCATTTGCAAACATTGTACGCTATGCAGTGTGGGTATTATACAGCACACTACGAAAGTCGTGTTACGCTACAACTGCTAATGTTCATGTCATGACTTTAAAAATCCAACTTTTTGCCGTGACCGAAAGTCTGACATAAACTCAGCCATTTATTTGAGGTTTCATTTGATTTTGATGTTTAAGTATTTTAATATGGCGCAACTTAAATTAAATAAAAGCGAAATTATTAATTTTATTAATATATATCGCGAATATGATTGTTTACGAAACTACAAAAGTGAAACCTATAAAAGAAGGGATTTATAATGAGAAGTATCTCTTTCAAGGCATTGAGAACAATAGCGCATTTTTGTTGTTCACGGTTTAGAGACATTTTGAAAATGAAATGTCTAGACATAATTTGCCCATTTCGCGTTTTGACGTTATTATGTTTCTCTGACTTGAACATGAACATTGCCATGAATTACAGCTAGTCGAGACACCGTGTAAGGTGGAAGTACAGAACACGCGTCGTGGGGGCCGCATTCCAGGTTTCACATTCATATAGTATGATCGACTTTACGTTAAAATTATATATTTTGATCTTTACATGGCAGGAGAGTGTTGTTGATTTCCACACGTTGCCCAGACGACCAAAGGCTTGCTTAGCAGTTTTTATTCTATTTGCGATATCCGCACTAGACCCTCAAGCTTTCGTCAGGATACTACCTAAATAGCAAAAAGAATCGACCTCTTCAATGATTCTTCCCTTAATTCTAAATTCTTGGGATATATCCGAATTTATGCGTAACACCTTGGTTTTGGACAAATTTACCCTTAGACCTGCTGCAGTTGTTGAGTTGACGATTGCTTTCAACTTGGTCTTCATGTCTGTAAAACTGTGAAATAATAATAAGGTCCTCCAGTCGAGCTTGTAGACCCCATATTATTCCACATCCTTCTCTTGCAGCTCGCCTAACACGATATTAAAAAGCATTGGGGACATTACGCACCCTTGTCTTACACCTTTATATTAATGGATATCTTTCTGCTTAGGCTGTTCTCATGCAGGATCCGACAACTTTGATCTGATATATCAGCTTTCTGAGAACTTGCTATGGAGTACCAAATAACTTCATGCGGTAGCGTATCAAACGCCTTCTCAAAATCTATAAATATGAGGTACAATGGCGACCGCCATTCAACAGACTGCCCCACAATTACCCGAAGGCTGTTAACATGATCTATGCACGATTTATGTTGTTGAATTAGCTGGGGTCGAATCGTCGCATTCGTTATCGAAATTGTTCGATCGAAACTATTTTTTTATTTTCCAAGATCAAATACTGAGAGTAATTTTATTCTGTCACAGCTAACGCCTTATGGTCCATAGTAAATAGCAAAAGCGAAAAAAGGTCTGACGATTGTCAGTCTTCTTTAAATAATAAACCAAAATATGGAATTTCGATTGATTTTACTCGATATCGAATGCGACGATTTGCTCCCTGTAATAATTTTATTGCACCAATACACTCATAACTCACACCGTTTTTTCCTTAAGGCCTAGTTAGCCACACGTTGTTAAAATGTATCAGTAACGTAAATGTAACGTTATCATTTAGTGCAATTATAGAACGTAAAAAACGAACCAGCATGTTGCTGTGTAAAATAAACCAAACTTTATCAGCTGTTCACAAATGTCACGTACAAATGTAGCGAAAATCTATTTTTGCTCTAAACTGCTCTAAAAGCTTTTCATGTAACAGAAAAAAAAAACAGCTGACACGTTTGGTTACGGTTACGTGTGGCTAACTAAGCCTTTACTCTGTTTTTGTGATTGAATTGTGGAATAGATTTTTACCCCCTGAGCGTATACATGATTGCACATCAAAAAATTACTATAGAATGGTTCTGGTATTTACAGAGCCGTTGGATACCCAACCAGACAATTAGCAATGATAAAATAAGTTTTTTTTTTCGAAACGACCATAATACCCTTTTTTATGGGAGGACAAAATTTTTATTAAACAAACTAAGAATTTATATGTAAGATATGTAGATATGTGACAACAAACTGTTGCATTACTAGTTACAAGGTATTTTTATTTTTCTATTTATTTATTTTATACATATTATTTTATTGTAATTAAAGTTTAGTTTTGGAATTAGGAAAGATTTTAACAAATACTTTCTTCGAAAAAAAAAAATATGTTGCCATTTATTCTTAGTTGCCACCCAGATTACTTCAAAATGTCCATAAAATACCCCTATTGTCCAACAATCAGGTATCCGTTTACGTAATGTCATATTATTGTGAATTAGTGGGAAATTTTTAAACTTCGAAAACGGTAAAATATTATAACGAAGGTGTATTCTTTCATTCGGTAACACTGCCCTGTACTTACAGTTGAAAACGAAGACGGCCACATTGCCTGCAAAAATAGCTGTTTCGTAATCGGTGAGTGCATAAGTGGTGTGTGAAAATTTTCTTTCATTGAATTTTACCTGAAGATAAAATAAGAAAAACTAAAAGAAATTATTTTATTTCCATTCCTTTCAGGAGCGCGTTCACCTAATTTACTTTCTTAACGGGCATATAAAAAAATAAAAAAAAATGTTCACTGCTGTACGCTCGGCCCTTAATAGGTCGGACAAGAAAGTTATATCACTACTTGCCCAAACCCAACGGGAATATGCCAAGGCTGCCGCTAAAGCTGGCATTGCCAATGGCAAGATTGTTGCTGTCATTGGTGCCGTCGTCGATGTCCAATTTGAGGATCAATTGCCCCCAATTTTGAACGCCTTGGAAGTCGATAATCGTCAACCCCGTTTGGTGTTGGAAGTTGCTCAGCATTTGGGTGAAAATGTAGTACGTACCATTGCTATGGATGGTACCGAAGGTTTGGTTCGTGGCCAAAAGGTTGTTGATACCGGTGATCCAATCCGTATCCCCGTTGGTGCCGAAACCTTGGGTCGCATTATCAACGTCATTGGTGAACCCATTGACGAACGTGGTCCCATCGCTACTGACAAGTCTGCCCCCATTCACGCCGAAGCTCCAGAATTCGTAGACATGAGTGTCGAACAAGAAATCTTGGTTACCGGCATTAAGGTTGTCGATTTGCTTGCTCCCTATGCCAAGGGTGGTAAGATTGGTTTGTTCGGTGGTGCTGGTGTCGGCAAAACCGTATTGATTATGGAACTTATCAACAATGTTGCCAAGGCCCATGGTGGTTACTCTGTATTCGCCGGTGTCGGTGAACGTACCCGTGAAGGTAACGATTTGTACAATGAAATGATTGAATCTGGTGTCATTTCCCTTAAGGACAAGACCTCCAAGGTAGCTCTTGTGTACGGTCAAATGAACGAACCCCCAGGCGCTCGTGCCCGTGTCGCTTTGACTGGTTTGACCGTTGCTGAATATTTCCGTGATCAAGAAGGTCAAGATGTATTGCTCTTCATTGACAACATTTTCCGTTTCACCCAGGCTGGTTCTGAAGTATCTGCCTTGTTGGGTCGTATCCCCTCCGCTGTAGGTTACCAACCCACTTTGGCCACTGACATGGGTTCTATGCAGGAACGTATTACCACCACCAAGAAGGGTTCCATCACTTCTGTCCAGGCCATTTATGTACCTGCTGATGATTTGACAGATCCTGCCCCAGCCACCACATTCGCTCACTTGGACGCCACCACGGTATTGTCCCGTGCCATCGCTGAATTGGGTATCTACCCTGCTGTAGATCCTCTCGATTCCACTTCTCGTATCATGGACCCCAATATCATCGGTAATGAACATTACAATGTTGCTCGTGGTGTCCAAAAGATCTTGCAAGATTACAAATCCCTTCAAGATATCATTGCCATCTTGGGTATGGATGAATTGTCTGAAGAAGATAAGTTGACAGTCGCTCGTGCTCGCAAGATCCAACGTTTCTTGTCTCAGCCTTTCCAAGTTGCCGAAGTTTTCACTGGTCATGCCGGTAAATTGGTTCCTCTAGAAGAAACCATCAAGGGCTTCACCAAAATCTTGGCCGGTGACTACGATCATCTTCCCGAAGTCGCTTTCTACATGGTTGGCCCCATCGAAGAAGTCGTCGAAAAGGCCGAACGTCTTGCTAAGGAAGCTGCTTAAACACCAGTCCTAACAACATCATTGCTAAAGCCCATAAACATTAAGATCAGCAACAACAACAATATTTAATTCTATTATAAGAATGTGTTTTTTCCAGTAAAAAGAGGAGTGGTAACATTATAAAACCTTTCAATTTGTATTCGTAAAATATTCGTTTGAAACGATTACATAAGTGAAAAATTAATATTCAAGCTAAAAGTGAAATATAAATCAATATTAATAACAAAATAAAATAAACGAAAATCCTAAAAAAAAGTTACATAAACTAAAATCTTTTCATTAATCAGTGGAAAAATTAAATTAAAACTCGGACAAACTGTGATGTTATGCAACCATTTGCCATTTTCTTATGTTAGCTAAACTCCAGGGTGAGGTTATATGAACGAGTGAAAGAGACGGAGGGGTAGTGACATTTTTTTTTCATTGTGGCTGTATATAATAATTCTACCTAATCATATGATGGAATTCAGATATTAGTGACTTGTTCCAAATTATTCAAACGAAATTAATACAAGATTAATGCAATTCAATATTGTTACATAAAAAGTGATTTAAATAAAAAGTAAATTCGACTGATATAACAAATTCAACTGTTGTGGGTCACTTTAACTATGTATATGTATATTCCGATAAGAAAATTATATGTAGGTTATGGCTAGAAAACGCCGCTGTACAATTCTAGGTTATAAATGTTTTAATAATTGGAAATAAAAATCTATGGACATTTATTTCAGCAAAAATATTGTAATGAGATAAATTTCCATTTTTAAAGTATTTCGCATGTTATTTAGATTATTTTAGAAGCTTTTCAATTCTGTGAATTTTTGTTTGTTACACAACTCACGTATGTATGTACATACAAATGTGTTTATACATTCATTCATCAATAACAAATTTTCTACTATAGTAAACATAATTTTTGATATGAAAGTTAGTTTTAAATCAAAAAACTAATTTATGTTTTGTAGTATTTTTAAAAATTAATGGTGTAATTATGTTAGCGATATTTTAAAATACAATAATTTAGAAATTTTTTGCGACAGCAGTAAATAATTAGGTGAATAAACTTAAATTTAAATTCTATTTAAAAGAATTTGGGATGACTAGTACATCACTTGCGGGAGCAAGAAAAAACTTTCAAATTTATTATTATATTGCTAGGACGTTACAAATGCCTCAAAAACAAAGCGAAATATTGAAAGATGCGGAGCTGGTAAAAAACTTATCCAGTTACAGATAATCGCATGGTAACTTCAACTAAACGAGACCGTTTTAAAAACTAAAGCTATGTGCTATGAAATTGGGAATGTTATATCATCGCGATCGATCCGAAGAAAGCTAGGAAAGTTCCTTTACTTATACAGATTAATTTGAAAAAGAGAAAAAACTTTGCCATGGCTCATAAAACATGGTGCGGACCAAGAGGAGGAACTGCCATGGTTTGGGACTGTTTTTCTTGGGAGATGGTAGGTTGACAATGAATATATTTGCATACAAGGAGTTATTCGAAACTACCAAATGCTGAGGAAAATATGCCATTTATTTCAACAAACTACTCATCAAAATTGATGAGTGCCTGCTTCCGGGAACATAATTTGAACGTGATGCAGTGGCCAGTTCAGTCCCCTGATCTTAATTGAATTGAATCGAAAACTTTCTAATCTTCCCTGCGCTAATAGAAAACCATTATGGAAAAATATTTAAAAAAACATGGTGCAATATTCCGGTAGGGTTTTGTTGTAAACTAATTTTATTCAGGTCTTAGTTTATCGCAGCAGTCCTTAAAAATAATTGTGGATATGCCGGCTATTAACTCCCCCGACTTGATGTTTAGTCAAAACACTAACCTTCATGTACAAATTGTTATTTTATTTTTAGGTTATCTCATAATAGGTCTGTCTGCTTACTTTTCCAGTAGCAAATACTCAGTAACTTTTTTTGGGAGAGTAAGAACAATTTTACTCTCTCGGTTGAAAATATCTCAAAAAGTATGCAGACAGCATCCAGTGAAATCTTGCAAGAAAACAGCTGATCGGTGTGTAAACAAACAATTTGTCCCACAAAGTTCTGCTGGTTCTATCGGTTCTGTCATCTCCAATCCACTTGCATCACGGTCACACTGTATATTTGCACGTTTCTAGCATGAAGTAAAATGTTTTGTTTATTATAATTTATTATAACGTTAAAAATCAACACAATTCTAACTACTTACCTCTGCCATTGTTAAATTTCAATTTTTATTTTCATTTCACAAAAATTATTTCATTCAAACAGTAAATAAAAACAGCTGTTCAAACTAGTTGCAAAATCTTGCAAGCAGAAATTTCTCCAGCAACATTTTGCAAGTTCTCTAACTTTCAACTGTCAAAAAATTATCTTTTTGGATCTCTCGCTGCAAGAGATTTGGAGTACGCAGACAACATTTTGCAACATTTTGCACAAAATGATGCAAAATATGTGTACGCAGACAGACCTAATATGTAGTTGAAATTTGATGTTTATAGTTTGAAGTTATTTATTGAAGTGAAAAATATTTTAAGAACCAAAACTTAATGTTGTTTTGTTATTTATAAAAACATATAAAATACAAAACAAACAAGTAGTAACAGTATAAACTATTTAATTGTAACATTTAAATCAACATTTCCTCTAAATGTTACAATTTCAAATATAGTAAACAAAAATAATCATTTAACAATTTGACACACTTAAACAATTTCTTAAATATTCAAAAGTAGGTTTAGAAAGTGGTTTTGTTAAAATATCTGCAAACTGCTCCTTGGTATTTACAAAATTCAGGTGAAATTCTGCATCTCTAAATTTCTCTCGAACGAAATGGTATTTAACATCAATGTGTTTTGTCCTCTTATGATATTCTGGATTTTTAATAAGTTTAATTGTACTTTGATTGTCTAAGTATAGATTATTTTCTTAAATTTTGTTGAAAATTTCATTTACAAAACGTTTCATCCAAATAATATTCTTTACAGCTTCACATGCTGCAATATACTCAGCTTCTGTAGTTGATAAAGCAACCGTTCGATGTTGTTGTGATCTCCATGATATAGTACAATTTCCTAAAATGTGTCACCATTCCTGAAGTTGATCTGTCATTTTCTACATCTACAGCATAATCAGAATCAGAATATGTATTTAATATAAGTTCTTCTTTCTGGGAGTATAATAAACCATAATTCATGGTACCTTTAAGATATCTTAATGTTCTTTTTGCTGCATTAATGTGTATTTGACATGGATTTTCCATAAATCTGCTTAGCACTCCAACAGCGTAAGATATATCTGGTCGACTTATTATTTAAAAATATATTAAAGATCCAACCAACTCTTTGCATGGATATTTCTCTTGTAACTTTTCATTTTTAACATTAATCATACACCCAGCTTCTAATGGTGTAGAAACACTATTACAATCAAGCATATTAAATCGATTAAGTATTTTTTCTGTATATTGATGTAAAAATAACATTCCAGAATCTAAAATTTTCATTTCAAACCCTAAAAATTTATCAATTTTACATTCCTTCATTTCAAAATTGTTCTTGAGATGTATAAGTAATTCATTTGCTAATTTATCATCATTATACACCAACAAACCATCATCAACATAAATTGCCAATAGAAGTTTTGATTCTTGTATATTCTTTATAAAAACACATGTATCACATTGACTTATTGTCATATCAAATGCTTTGAGTGTTTCACAAAAGTTTCTGTTAAAACACCGTGGTGCCTGTTTTAATCCATAAAGACTTCTTTTAAGCATACAAACCTTTTTGGAATCTTTTATATATCCAAGTGGTTGACTCATAAAAACTTCTTGTAATTCGCCATACAGAAAAACTGTCTTAATGTCAAATTGTTTTATTTGCATACCTTCAGAAACAGCAACAACTAGTATTAATCTAATTGAATCATACTTCAAAACCGGACTGAATGTTTCTTCGTAATCGAAACCATATTCTTGAGAAAACCCGCGAGCCACTAATCGTGCTTTATACCGTTCAATAGAACCATTTAAATTTTATTTTATTTTATATATCCATCTACAATCAATAAGTTTTCTCCCTTTTAGTAAATCACATAGAATCAAAGTTTAATTTTTATTAGTATGTAATGTTAGGTTTAAGTTAGTTTTAAGTTTATTTTAAGAGATACACTCTCCTGCTATGTAAGCCCCAGATGCAAGGGCGTTGAAATTAAAATAGTTTGTTATACAATTTTCACTATATATTGAAAGCATGGCTGCAATTCCACAAATATTGTATTTAAGATATTACACTATAGTCTTAAGTTATCTTTTATTATTGTTGCTGTATCATTATATTGTTGAAAAAAATACTCAATAAATTTAAACTTTAAACTTTAAACTTTTAATAAGTGAACTATATTCTTCATCCATAGCTTCTTTCCATTTATTTGCATTGTTAGCGTTCATAGCTTCTTCATAGGTTTTAGGCTCTTCCTCTTCCATAACACATAAAAATAAATCATCAAACATAATTTTTTGTTTTGGGTTTGCTCTTAAATTATATCTTGTTTTCTCAGCTATTGTATGATCACTACATTGAAGTAGTGTTTCTGATAACGACTCTTCTCTAGCAATATCCAAAGAACTAGTTTCTAATAATAAATTTAAAGCATTTTGATCAGTTACTTTATCATTTTGGTTATCATTGCATTAACGTGTTCAATATTTAACTCAGTCTGATCTGCAATGTCACCTTCATTCAATTCAATGTTTTGATTGTAAGTATGTTGATTAGAATTTTTGATGCAATGCTTTAAGTGCCAAGGATATAACCATAAAGCGTCGGACTGTAAGAATGAAATTGTATGCTACAAATGCCATGGAAACCACAGAGGTAAAGATTGTAATTCTGAAGTAATCATGAAATGTATTAATTGCATGAAAGAGAATGAAAGACTAAATCTAGGACTTGATGAGAATCATGTCACCAATAACCGGGAGTGTCCGGTGTATCAAAATAAATTGAATCTTCGAAAGAGAAGGATGGGTTTATCAATCTAGCAACGAAACCAGATTCATGGTATATACACAAACATTCAAGGCTTGATTAATAACTTCAACAAATTAGAAATAATAGCAGCAATTAATAAACCTGAGTTCATAATTTTAACGGAAACGCATCAAACTGATGAAATAGATGAAAGTGAAATTGAAATAGACCAATACGAGCATTATAGCACCTTATCGAATTCATCTAGAACTGGGGGAGTAATAGTTTATTTCAAAAAACATTGGCATATAAAAACAAGTAAGAAAATTTAGACCGACTATACGATACCTATACCATGCGTTTAGGAACCCTATCTCTCAGGCCCAACTAACTGGATATAGTAAATAAGCATAAACCAAATTCGAGTGGGATTTTTATTAATTTTTTCGCTGCAGATATGAAAAAGTTCATATTGGATGCTATATCTATATGGGGACTAGGCCCAAAAATGGACCGATCCTGATCATGTTTGGTAGAGTCTCTTGTATTTTGCTAAAATTACAAGCAAAATTTGAGAAGAATTAGTGCAATATTTTTGTTTTTTGATAGATTTAAGTGAAGATCGGGAAGCAGCTCTATATGGGACCTATGACTAAGAGTTGTCCAATAGGGATCATTTTTGGACTGCTGATTAATGGATATAATATATACATACGAACCCAATTTGACTAAGATTTGTATGATAATTTGGATCTTATGGCAATATATGTTGATTTCATAGGGGTCATTTGTATGGGGGCTAGGTCTGAACATGGACCGATTCTCACCAATTTCAATAGCGTTCATCCAATGGCCGATATAGGATCAAATACCAAATTTCATCAAAATATATTTATATTTGCGACCTGCAGTTTGATTACAAGCTTTACATGGACACACAGACGGACGAACGGACGGACATCGTTAAATCGAATCAGATGTTGATTCTGATTCGATCGGTATAATTAAAGATAGGTGTAGGTCAAATATTTTTGGTTGTTACAAACAGCAGCACAAAGTCATTATACCCAAACCACATAGTGGTATAGGGTATAAATATCAAAAATAACATTAAAGCAGAGTTCAGAAAAAAACACACACTGAATAAAAACTCGTACATATATGTAAACAAACATAACTTAGACCAACACACACATATTTTTATTTTCATATCAATTACGTTTGTTTTTAAATTTTCTTCGGTGCCCAACACAACCATGACTGTGTTCGTTTTAATATTTCGTTATTTACACGAACATTTTTGTATCACGTACTTTTTGTTTCAATCACACATAAAGCACACATTTTTGAGTGTTGCTTTATTTGAAGTTCATGTTCTGGTACGTGTATGAAAAAAAAACAGAACATGTACAATAAACAGGTTCGAGTTCAGTTATATTTTAAGTCGTGTTGTGGCTCGTGTAGTAAGAAAAAACATAACATGTACAATAAACAGGTTCGAGTTCAGTTATATTTTAAGTCGTGTTTAAAGTCGTGTTACAGGTTCGAGTTCAGTTATATTTTAAACACGACTTAAAACCTGTTTATTGTACATGTTCTGTTTTTTCTTACTACACGAGCCACAACACGAAAACATTAATTGAAACTATTACGGCAAAAAATAATATAAATAATAAAATATCTGATCATGAATCCATTGACATCTTTATCGAGAGTGAAAATATGAAGCAAAATAATAATAAAGAAATAAATATTTTCAAATACAATAAAAACAGCTTCAAAAATGAAATAAGAGCAATATTAAATTATGATGAAACAAGTGATTTAAACGAATATGTACACTATTTTGATAACTACCTTGAAAACACAATAAAAAAATTTACTATTAAGAAAAAAATAACTGAAAAAAGTAAAAATAAGTGGTTTAACAACGAACTCAAATCATTAAAAAGAGAAAAAGTCTTTAAGTATCAAAATGCAATTACAGTAAATACAATTGACGATTGGAATAGTTATAAAATAATTAGATATATCTATAAAGCAAAAATTGAACATGAAAAAAATAAATATATTAATAATAAAATAAATAGTGCAAATAACCAAAAAGAAATGTGGAATAAAATTAAAGAACTAGTCCTAAAAAACCCAAATCTGTGATAAAAACTGTGATATATAAACAAATAGAATATAAAGACCATTTTCAAATAGCCAAAAATTTTAATGATTATTTTGTAAATAGTATTAAAGAAATCAGATATTCCATTGAAAATGTGCAGTATGAAAATCAAATACCTGTGATAAACTTTAAATTTAAATTCCGTGTAATACATTTACAAGAACTAAAGATTATTTTTAAAAGCATTAACAAAAAACCTGATTATAACAAACTATCAAGTGACATAATCCTAGATAATTGGGACAGAACAGGCAATATTATATTAAATATTATAAATAAATCACTAGAGACTGGCGTATTCCCAAATAATTGCAAAGAATCGATGATTTTTCCTATTGAAAAAGTAAAAAATACATTAAAATGTGAAGAATATCGACCAATTAACACCTTAAAAACATGTGAAAAAGTAATTGAAAAACAAGTAAGAAAATTATAGTCGGTCTAGACCGACTATACGATACCCTATACCATGCGTTTAGAGACCCTATCTCTTAGGCCGAACTAACTGGACATAGAAAATAAGCAAAAACCAGAGTTTAAAATTAATACTGTAGTAGTCGTGATTTGCTATAAATTTCATAATTTAATAGCAACGTGCAAGATATATTCAAACTGTCGGCACATTATGCTATGAAATTATTTCTTATGTGTATTTTGTTTTGATTGTGCGCTGTCACAGCAATAGCTGCACTTTATTTGTATAATTTTATAGTGCTGTCGTAGTTCATTTATTTGGTGCTGTGGAATTCATTTTTGATATTATGTGTTGGTATGAATATATTAAATATTTCTTGCTGCTGTGGTGAGCATATTTAATGAAATTATATTCAAAATCGAGTTGTTTTAGTATGGTGTATTAGATTAAGATCCATATTTTAACAAGATTGTGGTTTTATATGGTAAAATTTTTTTATCGGTAACATATAAACACCATTCAGATAATTTTTTTAATTAAGTATATTAAAAACAATACTTGGTAATACTGTGTATATTTATTATATTTTATTTAAATTAATAAGATATAAATAAAAAAATAAGACAACTTAAAAAAAGCATATTAAACAAATTCATAAGAAAAAAAATAAGGACAACAAAAAAATCTACGACCTGAAATATTTTCGCGAGAGACACTTGTTTAATACTAACATGTTATTCCTCTTTTATCTAAAATAAAATAAACGCGACTACTACATTAAAAAAATAAATGGGATTCCCCGAATTTTACTTTAATGCCTTGTACATACATTAATGAATAAAAACACAATATATACATGTATGTGTTGCCACAGCCACAGCCACAGCCACAGCAGCACAATATACAACATTAAATACTACCATAGAATAACAAACTATATATGTAAAGTGAATACAATATTGCAACATATATGACTACCACAGCACATATCAAAATACAAACAAAATGCTAATACTGCTGCGCCAGCACGCAACTGTGTAAGGTAAAATAATTTCGTAGCATGCTATCACCACAGTTGAATATATCTTGCTAGCAATGTGAGAAAAATTAATGTGTTGAATGAATATATCTTGCTAGCAGATATTCAACAAACATTTTTGATATGCTAAATTTTAAACTCTGGCAAAAACCAAAGTTGAGTGGGATTTTTATTAATTTTTTTGGCTGCAGATATGAAAAAGTTCATATCGGATGCTATATCTATATAGGGACTTGGTCCAAAAATGGACCGATCCTGATCATGTTTGGTAAAGTCTCTTGTATTTTGCAAAAATATATACAAACAAAATTTGAGAAGAATCAGTGCAATATTTTTGTTTTTTAATAGATTTAAGTGAAGATCGGGAAGCAGCTCTATATGGGGTCAAAGGGATCATTTTTGGACTACTCATTAATGGATGTAATGAACGCATACAAACCCAATTTGAGTAAGATCTATATGACAATTTGGATCTTATGGCAATTTATGTCGATTTCATATGGGTAATTTGTATGGGGGCTAGGTCTGAACATGGACCGATTCTGACCAATTTCAATAGCGGCCGATAAAAGCTTATGTACCAAATTTCATCAAAATGCATTCATATTTGCGACCTGCAGTTTGATTACAAGCTTTACATGGACACACAGACGGACGGACGGACGGACGGACATTGTTAAATCAACTCAGAAAGTGATTCTGATTCGATCGGTATAATTAAAGATGGGTCTAGGTCAAATATTTTTGGTTGTTACAAACAGCAGCAGAAAGTCATTATACCCAAACCACATAGTGGTATAGGGTATAAATATCAAAAATAACATTAAAGCAGAGTTCAGAAAAAAACACACACTGAATAAAAAACTCGTACATATATGTAAACAAACATAACTTAGACCAACACACACATATTTTTATTTTCATATCAATTATGTTTGTTTTTAAATTTTCTTCGGTGCCCAACACAACCATGACTGTGTTCGTTTTAATATTTCGTTATTTACACGAACATTTTTGTATCACGTACTTTTTGTTTCAATCACACATAAAGCACACATTTTTGAGTGTTGCTTTATTTGAAGTTCATGTTCTGG
Organism: Cordilura impudica; assembly: GCA_963682025.1. NCBI lineage: Eukaryota > Metazoa > Arthropoda > Insecta > Diptera > Scathophagidae > Cordilura > Cordilura impudica. The sequence continues at coordinate 82,913,172 of OY821519.1, read as the reverse complement.
TACGTGTATGAAAAAAAAAAACAGAACATGTACAATAAACAGGTTCGAGTTCAGTTATATTTTAAGTCGTGTTGTGGCTCGTATAGTAAGAAAAAACAGAACATGTACAATAAACAGGTTCGAGTTCAGTTATATTTTAAGTCGTGTTTAAAGTCGTGTTACAGGTTCGAGTTCAGTTATATTTTAAGTCGTGTTTAAAATATAACTGAACTCGAACCTGTTTATTGTACAGGTTCTGTTTTTTCTTACTACACGAGCCACAACATGACTTAAAATATAACTGAACTCGAACCTGTTTATTGTACATGTTCTGTTTTGAAAATAAATATGAAAATAAATAGCCAAAAATTTTAATGATTATTTTGTAAATAGTATTAAAGAAATCAGATATTCCATTGAAAATGTGCAGTATGAAAATCAAATACCTGTGATAAACTTTAAATTTAAATTCCGTGCAATACATTTACAAGAACTAAAGATTATTTTTAAAAGCATGAACAAAAAACCTAATTATAACAAACTATCAAGTGACATAATCCTAGAAAATTGGGACAGAACAGGCAATATTATATTAAATATTAAATAAAAAATAAAAAAAAAAAAAAAAATAGTAAAAAATCAATTGGAAGAATACATGGAACAACACAGGTTATTATCAGAATATCAATCAGGCTTTAGAAGAAATTATTCATGTGAAACTGCAGTAAATTGTCATAAACAGCTGGAAATGTAAAAAAGAAAAAAATAAATTATTAGCGATTTTCCTTGATTTTAAAGAGCTTTTGAAACGATAGATAGGGACATCCTATTGAAGAAATTAGCTAAATACGGTATTGAAGATACAGAGCTAAAATGGTTTCAGTCATATTTAACAAATCGTAGACAATTAACAAATGTTAATAATGAAATATCCAATGCAATAGAAAATGATTTTGGAGTACCACAAGGCTGATTTCTAGTAGCTCTACTATTTGTTATATGTATATATAAACGATATTGAAAATACATTAGAGAAATACGAAGCTGTACTATATGCGGACGATACTTTGATTTTCACAGAAGCAGCAACGGAGGAAATATGTCATGAAAATTTAAAGAATGATATAGATAATATTAATAAATGGCTAAAAATGAATAAATTAAAACTTAACGAAAACAAAACTAAATTCATGGAAATCAATATGAACACAAACATAACATTCAAAATAAATAATGTAATAATAGAAAAAGTGAATAATATAAAATATTTGGGTTTCTTGATTGACAAAGATTTAAGCTTTAAAGATCATGTCGAATACATATGTAAGAAAATTGGCAAGAAAATCGGGTTTTTTAAACGTTTAAGAAACAGGGTGTCAATATTAACCGCAATTAATATCTATAACACTACCATAAAACCTCATTTTGAGTATGGGTCAACCATATTATTTACATGCTGTTCAGACCAACAAATAACGAGGCTACAAAAACTACAAAATAAGGCTATGCGCTCAATTTTAAAATGCAATCGGTTTACTTCAATAAGATATATGTTAGACGCACTGAAATGGCTAAACATCCAACAAAGGCTGCAACTTCATACACTATTCTTTATCCAAAAAATGAAGATGGGAAGAGCACCAGATTACTTGATCGAACAAATTAGATATGTTGGAGATGTTCAACCCTATAACCTTAGGAATGCCTTAGACTTTAGACCACAGAGAGCAGATACAAAAGCAATACAAAAATCTTTATTTTACAATGGATTAAATCTTTACAACATGATGCCGAATGACGTCAAGAACGAAATTAATATAAATCTTTTTAGAAAGAAAACTGTAAATTTTATTAAAAATGTTAACTTTTAATCAGAATATATGATAATATTTGTTAATTAATATGAAATGTCATTTAAAGGTATTTAAATACTACTAATAATAATAAATTATTCCAAAACCATAGTTCATACAGCTTATGCTGCAACAGAGCTTATCCCATGGTTCGTACCAGGCATGAGTAATCTCTAGCATATGCGGACCTATGCAGGGATGGATTTATTTCTAATAATAATTTATTTCATTACTTTCAAAAAATAATTTTAAAGTATCATAACGCTCTTTATTAACAGTTTTATTTTTTACGTGTAACAACGAAAAATTGTTCGAATCTCTCGCGATTAGCATTTGTGCTAGCTATATTTTTTTCATGGCAGTATTCATATTCAAGTCAGAGAAACATAATAGTGTCAAAGCGCGAAGTGGGCAAATATGTCTAGACATTTCATTTCCAAAATGTCTTTGAACAGTAAACAACAAAAATGCGTTATTGTACTTAATGCTTTAAAAGAGTTGCATTTCTTTTTAAATCGGTTTTCATTTTTGTAGCTCCAAAAACACTCATATTCGCGATATACATATATTAATGAAATTAATAATTTCGATTTTATATTATATTTAATTTAAGTTGCGCCATTTTAAAATACTTTAACGTCAAAACCAAATGAAACTTCAAATTAATGGTAGGGTTTATGGCAGAATTTCTGTCATGGCAAAAAGTTGGATTTTTAAGTCTTGCCATGAATATTTGCGGCCTCCACTAGCCATTGACATGAACATTGCCATGAATTACAGCTAGTAGAAACACCGTGTAAAGCTTTAAAAATCGTGAGTTTAAGTGAACTATTGTAGTTTTAAATGATTTTAAACTATGTGATTAAGAGCAATAGTTTGGCTATTTTTGATTTAGGCAATTTTTTTAATTCGCGATTTTCGGTTGTTTCGATTTTTGATTTTGAGGTATTCTTGATTTTGACGATTTTTGTTTTCTTGAGATTTTTGTTATTAGAGATTTTCGATTAAGGCAATTTTTGTCTCTGCCGATTTTTGTTTTTGGCGATTTTTGTTATGTTTCAGAACTCTTGCTGTCGTAGTACTCCAGATATTATATGTTAAAATAAGATGCTAAAAATTCACTTTATATGGGAGGTGCCACGCCCACTTTTCCTCCCGGATAGGCAATTCCTACTGTAAAAATTTCAAGACGATCGGTCCAATGGTGTAGTATCTTATAATCCACAAACAAACATACAAACAAACGTACAAACATACAATATTCCATTTTTATATACAAAATAGAAATTAATTTTTTTAATTTATTTGTGAGACAAATTTTTCGCCATTCTGCCCATTATTGTTTTTAGCTGTGTTTACTATTGAAACTCGAGTTCGAATCAACGTTTCTCTTTTTTCATAGACTAACCGCATTGTCGAATCAGAGTATCAATAAATATATAAATAAAATAAATAAATAAAAATAAATAAAATACAATAAAACATATAAAAATTGTTTCAAAAAGAATCTTGAACATAAATTTATTATAAATTTATGAAAATTCAAATTCAAATTCACTTTTTCAATTTTTAATTTATTAAATTTTTCTTTTTAAATTTTATAACCACGACTCGAACCGATGCCAGCAGAAACCTTAAAAAATATTGCAGAATGAGTGTGTAGACCTAAACCTAAAAATTCTATATACTAATTTATTATTTTTTATTTTTACAAAAATAAACAAAATCTTAATTTCGGTCTTTATAATTTTTAATGATTGAGTTAGAAATTAATCAGGATCAAGATTAAATGTTTTTACATTAAATAAATCAAAAAATCATAGGCCCATTTGTTTAAAAATTTATCTATATTCTGCAAGATAGGCTATACATACAGCTGTTTCGAGTCGAGTCACCAACCCTCATCATTAACCAAAAACAGTAGATAGTTTGATTGCTAAAAAGTTAAAATCATATACCTTTGCTGAAACCAACCTAATGAGAATCGAAGCCAAGAGTTATACTATTTAAGCTTTTTCCAATCTAACAAACTAAAATATTGATCAATTATTGAAGCAATTTTTGTGCTCATTTTTTTGCTTTAGTTAAATTAAAAACATTTGATCTCGAGCCCGATTAGTACAATAATACACTTCCAATTTTTGAATTTTTATTTGAATATGTTTTTAGAATATTTAGGGGAATATTCCAAAAATATTATACGAGTTTTAACTCTAGAACACTGATAACTTTTTATAGGTTGACACTAATCATTAGTCGAATCGACTAACATTTATCTTAAAACGATTTTTTCTAAATCCATAAATGAACCACCAAAAGTTTTTTCAAAATTTTATATTTCGTTTTATTTTAAATGTAAATAACACAAAAAATTAAAAATTTTTTTTAGAAAATTCTTAAAGATTTTTTAAAAAGCTATGTAAGAAAATATAAGCCATGTTAGTCGAATCGACTAACATTAGTGTTCTAGGGTTAAAGTAATTTGAATCAAACTAAATTTTTTTATACCATATACCACTATGTGGTGTGGGTATAATGAGTTATGCTGATATTTTTAGGTACCAAGAATTTTATACCGACCGTCTCGGAATCACTTTCTAAGTCGTTCTTCCATCCGACCATCTGTCTGTCCGTCTGTCAGTATGTCCATGAAAACTTTGTTATGAAACTGCAGGCCTCAAATATGAACATATTCACCCCTGTTCTTGAAACCACTATCACAAAAAAAAAAAACTCGTAAATGAAAAAATTCTAAATCTACGAGTTTTTGCTGTTCTCTAATTTCAATAAGAATATTTTTTCTCGTTTTAATTCACATAGAAAAGGCTTTGTGAAATCAAATCAAATGCCCTTATTTTCTACTAAGCAGGTCTTAAGAGATAAAAAACTAATTGATATTTAAACTCTAACATGTTTTTTATTGAACTTTGTCATTATTTTAAAAAATTAGACATTAATTTTATGAAAAAAAAACGATTTTGAAAAATGTCTACATATTGCGCTGATTTAAAAAAAACTCGTAATAAGTGGTCGATGTTAATAAAACACACTTTTTGCGATGATGCTGTTCTATAACTATAATAAAAACTTTTTATTTACACAATCTATTTTCCATCATAATTTTTTCAATTTTAACATAGATTCTTTATGCACTAATTATTGCAAATAAAGGAATTAAAAAAAATTTTTTCATCAAATCACATATTTTTATTTTTTTGCATATGTTCGAAACAGTAGTGATGCCAGTCTAATCCAATTTATTTGAATATCGAAATTTTTTTGGTGATGCCTAACTTTTTAAAAATAGAAAAGTCATTTTTAATTGAATGAAATTGAAGAACAAAAACAATTAAATGAACAAATAAATTGTTATTTTAAAAGAAAATATTTTTCTTTATACTTTTTCTATAAACTTAAGAAAACACATGCACAAAATATTTAAAAGTTTTTTGTGAAACTGAATAAAGAACCATATGGCACCTCGGTTTCTAGATAACATATGTTCTTAACTCAAACATATGGTTCTTAACTCAAACATATGTTTCTATTAAATAAATAAAAAAAAGTGGTTTCAAGATACCCAAAATTTCATTTTCATGTGATTTTAAATTCACTCTTATTCAAATAACAACGTTTCAAGAACAGGGCTGATTGTGATGAAAATTGGCATATAAGCTTTTATCGGCCATATGGATATTCGTGAAATCGGTGTATTTTCTGACCTAGCCGCAATACATATAACACTTTTCAGATAGACTAAAATTTTCGTAAGATAACATTTGGTGCGTGTAGGTCCAAAAATAAAGCCTGTACCACCATTTATAGTTATAGCCCCCACATAAAGCTGTTTTCCGATCTTAACTTAAATCTATCAAAAATATTGCATATATTTTTTTTAAAATTTGGTTTATATATGTTTTTGAGAAAAGTAATATACGATTTTATATGGTAATGCTCGGTCCATTTTTCACCTAGTATCCATATAAAAATAACATAAGATATAAAATTTTTAATATCTGCACGCCACAAATTAATCATACCACTAAAATTTGGTTTACGAGTATGCTTATTTTCTATATACAGTTATTATTGCCTCAGCAAAGTGGAACCTATCTCGAAACGCATGGTATAGGATATTGTATATAATGTTCTTACTTGTTTTAAACTAAGGTTTGGCTGAGTGGGCAAGGCAGTGAACTGAGAAACATAAGGTCTTAGTATTGAAGCGCGGTCAGGGCAGAACATAATAATTAACGAGCATTATTTTTAATAGAAGATAAATGAAATAAATAATTGGAGGATAAATAAAGACAATTTGTTTCCTTTTTGTAATTAACAATTTTTTGACTTAAATGCATGCACAACTTAAAATCCGAAAGAAAAAGTTTTTGTTTAAAATGTACTCTTAATGTAATTTAGCTTACCCTTAATGTATTTTTTTTAGTCATGCTCATTTCATGCAGTTTAAGTAAAAATTCATTCACTATATGAATTTTTTTCTGTGTAGAAATTTTTTCAAATTTATAATATGTTGAAAATATTTTATTGGATAAATAAATGTATACAATTAAAAACTGTGACTTCAATTAGTTTTAAATAAGCTGTCAATTTAACATATTTAATAATTTATTGTTAACAAAAGTGGAGCAATTAAACGATCCGAATTTTCAATAAATAATGAATCATATAGGTTTTTTTAGGGTCTAGTAAACATGAATGAAATGGTTAACTGGTCAAGTTCAATGTCATTGTGATAAATATTTATGATTTGAGTTTACATTTAAATGGCTTGTAAATGAAATTATTTACTAGTGCTGGATAATATTTCCAAGTAAGAGGATTGATTTAAAAAAAGAAACTATAAACAGAATGAACACAATTTTAATATTCACATGTTCTCTGATACTGGTTTGTATTTTAGACATAACATTTAATTATTCAATTTTACTCATTATCTTATTTATTTTTCTTCAGCCTTTACAAGCTCAATGGATTCCTAATTATTCAAATACTAATTATGTAACCAATGGACCTTCAATAAATTTGAGTCCAACATTTTCCGATTTGGACACAACACCTCCTTATCCATATGCAAACGGTTACAATCAGAATTATAACACAATACGCGTTTGGCCATATAACGTTGATCAGTATAATCTATATCCTTACAACAACAACAATAACATCAATAATATTCGGCCAACTCTGCAAACGTACAGTGCATCTACTATAGCCAATCCTTGGCAGTTTTTGTATCAACAAAATTTAAACCAGCAAATAGGCAAGAAATAAATGTTTTATAAAATAATTTATTAATTTTAGTTACTTTATAAATTTCTACGTTACAACAAATTTGATTAATGCATACAATTTTAAATAGTGTAAGTTCGGGTATTGCGGAATATGCGGGTAATGTGGACCAGCCATTTATTTCGAAAACTATTGCTTAAATCTTGGTATATCTAGGTTTATATACCCGTTACATGTCGAATAATATTAATATTCCATTCGTAGTTGTGAAAATAATCATAGTCCTTAGTAGTTAGTTACTTCGAAAGCACATTTGGCTGCTTTTAAATATTTTTATTGAGTGTATTCAAAGCATTATTTTGTGCATTAATATTATAAATATACTTGCTTTGAAAACATTTTGTTTTAAATATATGAAATAGTACATACTTGTAATTAATTATTTCGTTTATTAATTAAGTTTTGTATTTTTTTGAAATTATTTTTTTAATTTTGCTGTCGACCTAGAGCTAACATTACTGTTTCACTTGTATGATGTTAAGTTTACTCTAATGTTATATACTATTAACATGATTACAAAAAATTAAATTCAGAATTGGGACAGAAAATATGCTGTAAAATTTATTAAGCATTTTAAAATGGGGTTTTAACTGACAGATAATTCTTGTCTTGTTCCCAGACTACAGTTTACAAAATAGTTTTTGAATGAAAATTGTGGTTTGTCTCATTTATAGACGTTCCAGTTTTCCGAAAATCTTAGGTTATGTATCCAACATTAACCTCCAGTTTTCTAAATTATATTTTTCGAGGTATATAAGCTTTTTCCTATATAACTTTTCTTTATGTTAAAATATAATTATTTCATCTTAAATATACACAACGGTATAGTAATTTCTCCGTAATTACTTTGGTGAAATCTTTAAAAATAAAATAGGTGGTTCACATTACCTGAACTTACCATCAACGTTTGAGTTCATTAGGGATGTCAACATGGACGTGGGACGTCGAATCGACAGATCACAAGGAGCGGCTGAAAACTTTAAATCCTTCAGAAGGCAACGGGAAACCACTGAAGTATTATCCCTTAAAAACCATACAATTATGAATGAAAACAACGACGAACGGCCCTCAATCTCCGGTAACACGAGGGTGCTAAGAATCCCCGGAGGTTAAATTAAACGAAAACTCACATTCATCAAAGAAAATTTAATCAACTGTTTAGATCGAGAATATATAGAGGAGGTCAAATTTGATGCTTGGATTCAGACTGACAGATGCACATTGAAAACAATCATTTTAAATGTGGATGACTTTGTGGAAGAAATGTGTACAGGATTGCTAAACTTGAGAACCCACGACTTTTTAGTCAAAGAGCAATGGTCATTCTTCAAGGATTTGAAGATACATTTGAAGTCTGGTGAATTCGTTATTTCATATGATTTCGCAGAAAACTATAAATATGTTCTTCAGGATGCCATACAAGCATTCCACTTCAATAACGACCAAGCAACTATATTCACAGTAGTTATTTATTACATGAAAGATGAAAAACTGGAACACAAAAGTATGGCAATCATATCCGACGATTTAAAACATGATACCGTTGCAGTTTATGAGTACCTTAAAATAAATGCAGCGAAGTATAGCCTCCAGTGCTCTCATCAAGATAGCATCTTAGATGCGACTGCTTTATTCCATTGGGCAAAGATTTATTGTAAAGAAACTAAAATAGTTTTTAGTAGCAAAGAGGATCATCAGGAAACATTGAAAACACTGAAGAGCAGATTCGATGCTGCGGTAACAATCGATGGCACCGCTCAATACCATGCTTTTATACCGCTTGTCGATGGAAGACTCAAGTTGAAAAAGTTTTCTGCCTCTATTCAATGCGATTTCTTTCCAAAGCCATCAAATAAACCAGCAGCGAAATCAACAGCTGAACCTAGTAACGCAAAGAAAGGATTGAAAAAACGCAGTAAATAAAGGCGACAAAAAAGCTGGATGAAAGACTGGGTATTTAAAAATTTACAAGACTTAAATACTTCATCAGCTATAATAAATTAAGTATAAAAATAGTTATGATATAAATGGATCTAATGTAATTAAGATTATCTCTTTATTTTTAATATTATTATTATTATATATTAATTTAATTATTATTGAAAATAAATAAAAATAATAATTTTTCAACATTTCTATAGAAAAAAAGTGATTTTTTTCCTGAGGTTAACATATTCTGGGTATTACAGTATCGAGGGTATGAAATTTTTGTTAGGTATGTTATATACCTTCGGAAAGGTTAATTTGTCTAGTTTCTCAGTATAAGTTTTATTTGTAAGGTTTTACACACAAATAGGAAAAAATTCAAAATAGTGCATTTGTGAAAAATTGTAAAACCGTTGTCTTCAGTTACAAAACATTGAAACATTTAGGCGACCAAAAGCTCTTAAAGGAAAAATCATAAGCTTTCTTATGAGCAAAAAAAAAAATGCCCTTTTTGAAAAAAGGCAGAAAATGCTTTGATTTAGCAAAAAAAGTCTATTTTTCCGAAATATTGAAGAAATAGCTATCTAAACTATTTGGCAGAAAATTTTCTAAGAACAATAGGTAATAAGTTACATGGATGAGAAAAAACACCTGTTTAGCCAAAATGTCAAATTTTGATCCCCTCTAACTCAGAGAGATCTTGACCGATCTTGTTGAAAAATTGTGTCTAAACTACTATCCAATAGGACTAACCTTGGTGCAAATTTCATCCCGATCGGAAGACATCGGTTTCAAAAGTTGTATCACTTGACATGAAACCCCCCATGTATATGTTTTCCTAAAATTATTTCAAAAACAAAAGACTTAAGAAACAACCTTTTTGTTATGCAACTATGTTAAAATTCATTTTATATTTTATTTTATTCGTGAAAATTCTACAAAAAATCTGATCCAATCAAGTTTCTAAGCTCTTTGCACAGAAACTTAAAATAAAATAATAAAATAAATAATAATATTTTCTATTCTTTCTTCTATTTTCTAATTTGCTACTTTTTTAATTGGTTTAACAACTTGAAACCGTTAAAGCATTTGTATTAACGTAAGTAGATATTATGTAAATTATGTTTATTATTTAAGCATAACTATAACAAAAGTTACAAGCTTTACGTTAATCGTTTATACGCAATAAATTTACACCTTTTGTTTGTATTGCCAAAGAAGCAAATGAAGAATGTTAATAGTTCTAAAAAAACAAATAAAACAATTGCTCAAATGCAATGCCGGTTAACGAGAAAAAACGACTATATAATAGTAAAAGAAGTCGAGTTGAGGTGGAACCATAAGGCTAAGTAAAACTTACTATTACAAAACGCATGCTAACGAGAACTAACTGTTGTCACCAAGTTGAAACACACGGTACATTTATGTGAAATATTTAAAAAAATTAACAACCAATATAAATGACAGTAAGAAAACGACGGTATAGCCAAGTGTTTTTTGTGACGCCACTTTGAGTTGTGTAGTGGGAAAATATTGTTTATGGCATTTCAAAATTAACACTTTGACGAGATTTTTATAAGATTTTTAAGTATTTTAAAATTTTTTGTGATGTACACAAATTGTTTTATAATTTAAAAAAAATATTTTTACGTGGTATTTATAACAATTCTTTATATAAAATCATTGGTGCGATTGTTTACAACGAACAATTTCGAAACCATAAGAGCCATCGCGCCATATGATACCATATGTTTGGCTCAAGCACTCTGGATTATTTTATTTTGGATCCTATGGAATTAGTGGGCGTGGCACTTCAACCCCCAAAGTAAATAGTTATCATCACATATCTAGAGTGTTATCATAGCGAGAGTTTTTAAATTCAGTTTGAATTCATAAAATATAAATGTACATTAGGGTGGCCCTTCATTATATGGAGGGAAAAAAGTGTTAGAACTTAAAGTCTCACCCCCTAGAAATATGCGAAGAGCAAAAAAACTTAGAAATACAAGGTTTTGGGTCAATCAAAAAAATTTTAGAGGTGCCTCATCGCGACTGATTTCAGATTTTACGAAAATTTCGTTCTATAGTTTAATTTTTTCAACAAGTTGTTATATGAATCGATATCACTACTATATTATCTCCCCAAAAAGCTATATAACATCAAAATCGAATAAAATCTCGCCAAGAAATGACAAATGCCCCAGACCACTTTTGTGCCAAAAAATTCTAGTTCATGATATGTGATGAACATTTTTTCAACTTTAACAAATTGATTAAAGCTATAATTTTTTGGCCTCTAGACCTATAAATACTAAGACATGAAGTATTATTTTATTACCACGTTGTTAACATATTGCAAAATGAGACCAAAGATGGAAATTTTTTTGATAAAATTTTAAACACTCCTTTTTTAAATTTTAAAAAATTTTCTTAAACAAAATTTAAAAAAATGAATCTGTCACTTTAAAGTTTTGTTAAATATATGTTAAAGATTAATTTTGTGAATTTTTAAGAAAATTCTTCTACCAAATTTTTTTTTACAAAGAATTTTTTTTGTTGCGGATTTCGAGAAAAATTAGTTTTTTGTGAAATATTCATGAAATTTTCAGTCGTGTTGAGGCACCTCTAATTTTTTTTTGATTGACCCAAAGCCACAGTGTCCTGGTGATAGTATAGATTGTCAATTCGTGTTTATACCCTACTAGCAGATTCCAGCGCTCGAAATTCGAGTGCAATTTCTAGGCAGCTTTATTTTTCAACCAACACTTTTATGGTTTATTATTATTGTGAATGAAGATAACAAACTCATTAACAAACACATTAATGAATTTAATAAAACACACATAGCATATGTATAATTTTATGTACGTGCTAGTAGCAACTTTAAATGCAATTTACTCAAAATAAAGGAAACGATTTAAAAATCTGTAAATCTGAAAAACTGCTAAAAAGAAATACCTTTCAAATAATATACGTTTGGTCAAAATCGGGATAAAACGGTAGAAGAAAACATTGGTCACAAGAAATCGCCAAGCCTATTAATCTTATAGATACCACTATGTGGTTTGGGTATAATAACTTTGAGCTGCTGTTTGTAACTACCAAAAATATTTGACCTAAAATCTTATACCGATCGACCCAGAATCACTTTCTGAATCACTTTCTGAGTCGATTTAGCGATGCCCGTCCGTCCGTCTGTCTGTCCGTCTGTGTGTCCATGTAATCCTTGTAAATATATTTTGATGAAATTTGGTATATAAGCTTTTGTCGGCCACAAGATGAATGCTATTGACATTGGTGAAAATTGGTGCATGTTCAGACTTACTCTCCATACAAATGACCTTTATGAAATCGACTTAAATTTTTATAAAAACCAAATCTATATATATAAAAATGAATCGTGGTTTGTTCGTCCGCTTAAAACTTGAAAACTACAGGACCAAAAGGGATGTTTTCTTCTGCGAGTTTGCTTGTAACTGCCACGCGAAGGTTTAGCAAAAAAGAAAAGTACAAAAAGTCTCAACAGATGGTGCTGTACGTAGTTATTCCATTTTAACATCATATATATTAAGTACTATGAGAGGGAGAGCTTTGTACATTTGTGTGAGGCTATATATTATTAAAATGGATAGTCATACCGAAAATGGTCAGTATCGGATAAGTGGGCGTGGTACCTCCCATACAAAATTAATTTTTAACATCATATATCTTGAGTACTGGGATGGAGAGTTTTGCAACTTTGTATGAGGTCATCTGTTATTGCTGCGAGTTGCAGTGAGAAGCCGTTGTAAGAATTAGTATTATCGGAACAGTGGGCGTGGCACCTACAAAAAAATTAATAACTCAATATCAGACTCAATATCATGACAGGGAGAGCTTTGATATTTTATGTAACGTCATTTGTTATTAGTGTAAGTACACCTGACGAAAATAGGCTGGATCGGATAAGTAGGCGGGGTACATCCCCTAAAAAGTACTGATTAAATATTATGTACATATACCGAGTACAATGATAGGGAGAAGAAGAGAAGTTCGTGCTCGGCAAAGTGATGAAGCCAGATCACAATGTGCAATTTTTGAACGATAATGTTGGCTATAACAAATTATTCAGGTGAAATTGAGCATGTACCCTTTGGTTATGAGCCCAACATTCAATACAGTTCGCACACATTGGTTCAATTCGGTATGTAGTTTGTGAGCATTGCAATGCAGTTAAATTTGAAAAAGAACAGCCTCGATTGTGTTGCGTGGGCGGAAAGATGAAATTGCCAAATTGCTTCCACCACCAGAGCCATTATGCACGCTGCTTTACGGTGAATCTCCTAATTCGAATTAAAGTTGGATCTATCATCCTTATGCCCCGAAACTATGCAATGGAACCCGACTGATAGTGACGAAATTAATGAGTAATGTGATAGTGGCAAGGATTTTGAAAGGGCGGTTCAAGGGAGATGCTTAGTTCCGCGAATTGCCTTGACTTCAACCAATTTGACGTTCCAGTTCAAAGGTGTTCAGTTCCCAGTGAAACTTGCATTTGCGATGACAATAAACAAGTCACAAGGACAGTCCCTGGAAGTGTGCGGCATAAATCTGAAAATGTCATGCTTTTCTCACGGCCAGCTATATGTTGCGTGTTCCCGAGTTAAAAAAAATCCACACTATTCGTTTACGCTCCGAAACAGAAAACAAATAATGTTGTATATCGTGCAGCATTAAATTGATTACAATCATTGTTCTATTATTATTTTTTTAATTAATACTTGATTTTATTCTATTTTCGCCAAATGTTGGACGGGACGAAGGCCGTCGGGTCAGCTATCAGTATAATTATAAGATATTGAATTTAACAGAATTCGAAAGGTGATGTATTCAAATTATATTATTGCGTCATCTGTTAACGGTCGCTAATTTTCGATAAAAAAAAATATCGAAATTATTTCAATCAAAAAATCTCTTTTGGACAAAGCGAAGTTTGCCGGGTCAGCTAGTTATCTTATAGATCTCAATGAAATTGGGTTTGTGTATGTTTATTACTCCCATAGTAGGTAGTCCATAAATATACCCTATAGGACAATTCTTATTCATAGCTCCCATATAAAGCAGCTTCCCGATCTTCACTTAAATCTATCGAAAAAAACAAAAATATTGCACAGATTTTTGACAAACTTGGTATTTATATATTTTTGGAAAAAAAAATAGGTGACCTTACCAAATATGGTCAGGATTAGTCCATTTTTTGATCTAGTCTCCATATAAATATAGCATCCGATATGAACTTTTTCATATTCAAAGGCAACAAAATTAATAATAATGTTACTCAAATTTGGTTTTCTTATTTTTTATATCCAATTAGTTGGACCTAAGTGGTAGGGTTTCTAAACGCATGGTATAGGACAGTGTTCCGCAAAGCGTGTGCCGCGGCACACTGGTGTGCCGTGGTCATCAGTTGGTGTGCCGCGGAAAAAAGTCAATTTGCATTTTAATTTGATATTTTTTTTTATTTTAATTTATTATTAATAGTACAATAACATAAAATGCACAATGAAAAAGTGTAACTTTTTCTACATGTTATGATATTTTTAATTTACTTTGTTTCTAATAGCACAATAATAGCACGGTATGTTTTTAGCAAAGCGGGTGTAAGTCGCATTGTATTTTGAAATACTTACATTGTTTTTTTAATATATACACAGAGAATACACGTACAAGTTTTTTGTTTTTTTTACGCTTATATTATAAATAGAATAGAATACTCGTAGATTTCTTATCGGCCAATAAGTCTATTATCATCTTTAAGCAAGGTACTTGAAAAAGTGATTAAGATTTTATTGATTCAGAAAATATTCTACCTATACAACAATTTGGTTTCCGTAAGGATCATAATACTACCTACCCACTTGTTAGAATTCGTAAAATAGTAAATTAAAATTTTAATACTGGGACATTTAAATAACAAATAAATAGCACATAATACGTGTATATAATGGATAAATTCGTTAAACGTACCGCAAGTTTGTCAAGTGAAACTAATGATTTCCAAGAAGAAGCAGAATCAACGAAGAAAAAACCTAAGCTTGTTTGGCGAAAATATGATGAGAGCTATGTAAATTATGGCTTTATATATTGCGGAGACGAATTATGTCCAATTCCAAAATGTTTTGATTGTGGACAATAATTCGATGGTGCCCAGTAAACTTTTACGACATTTAACTACTTAACACCCATCGATAGTTAAAAAAGACAAAGCCTTCTTTCAAGGCTTATGCTACCATGCCTAAAAATTTACCTGTTCCCTGCATACGTATGGATTTAGGCTGAATTATGCAATTTTGATATTATGCTCGTGTCTAAATAAGATTTGTGCCTACCTGGAGGGACCATAAGTCAATATTGTTCTTGACCATTTGTACTCCAAAGTAATTTTTAAGTGAGGTGCGTACCTGCGAATTTCAATGAGTAGTTTTTTGTGCATCCTGTGTCTGTAACAGAATATTGGGAGTAGACTTTGTCAGAGGCTCACAGGTAGACAACCGACTTAAAATGCAATTTTCAAACTATTAGATCCAACTACTATCAGTCAAAACATGTAAGGGATGCACGCCATACAATTTCTGCAACCATGTCTTTTTAAACTTTTTTACCCCTAGAAGCCAAACGGGCACGTACGGGCAGATAAAACCTTTTGAATTATGTAAAGAAATAATCAAGGAACATGTTTCGCAAATATGGCAAATATAGAAAAATATAGATTTTTTTTATTTTCCGTCAAAGTTGAAAAATAGTGAAAAAAACGGATAGTTTTTAAATAGTGATTTACCAGGAGAAACACAAAGCAAACAGTTAATTTTTTTTTTTTATCATTATACATTTAATAAATACATGAATCAATGCAAACAAAAAATAAGGCGATTCGTTACCTATTTTTCGTGATATTACACCTGAAATCGCAACAAATTGACTAAAAATTGTGTGTTTTTTTGAAAACCGAAAGTCGGTCGACTTTGAACGGTTATATCTTGTAAACTAAAAATGTGATATTATTAAGAGTAGCATATTTTCCTATAACATGGGTTTATTCAAAACTTCGTCGGCGCACATGAAAATTTTGAATTTTGCAACCTCGTTTGCTCTACGGGCGCCACTGTGCAACCAGTTTTTGCGGTAAAAGTCGACGAGTCTGCTGATATCATCTCATCTCAAATGTGAGATACACTGACGGATGAGGAAAAAAAGAGGACTTTTTATTTTGTCTGCCACCACCTGGTTATACCACAGGAGAAGAAATATTCAAAGTGACAGACCAGTACATCAGTGACCATAATTTGGAATGGCATAACTGCATAAGCATTTGTACAGACGGAGCAGCAGCTATGACGGGAAAAATTAGGAGCTTTGTAACCAAGGCTTCTGAAAAGACCTTAATATTAAAAATGTACATTGTTTTTTACACAAGGTAGCACTGATGACAAAGTCTCTGCCTGATAAATTGTTGTCTATCCTACAAGAAGTTTTAAAATTGTCAATTACATCAAGTCGCGACCGCTAAACTTTCGTCTGTTTAATGCAGGGTGTCAGGAAATAGGATTAGATCATCAGTCACTTCTGTTTCATACAGAAGTAGGATGGCTTTCTCGCTGAAAAGTGCTATCTTGGATTTACGAGCTAAAAAATGAGACCCAGAAGTTTTTAGAGGCCCAGGGTTCAGGTTTGGCTTCTGCGTTTAAAAAAGAATGGGTAGTAAAAATTGCATATCTGGCAGATAGAAAAATGCAAGGCAGGAATGCTAATATTCTAACATCTTCGGACAAAATTTAAAATTTTCGCGCTAAGTTGGTGTTATGGATCAGCCACGCTGCCAATGGCAGTAACGAAATGTTTCCAAATGTCATGGCTGCTCATTCAGAAAAAAAAGTGCAGGCTTTGATAGTGAAACACTTGGAGCTATTAGCAGAAAAAGTTAACTGTTATTTTCCTAAGTCTGACCTGCAATCTATCGACTGGGTACAAAATCCATTCTCGGATAACATTTTCCTTGGACACTTAACAAGCAGGAAGAATTCATGGAGTTAAAAACTTTTCGGACATTAAAACTAAAATTTTCCGAAGTAGAGCTGGCACATTTTTGGCTGCATATAAAAAATGAGCTTCCACTGCTTTCAAAGCGTGTTGTTGAAAATCTATTACCATTTGCCACAACCTACTTATGCGAATCGGGATTTTCAACTCTCACTACTATTAAATCGAAAAAAAGAGAACGCCTGAGCACGATCAATGAAGAGATGAGAGCAGCCTTATCAACGATTACTCCAAATTTTGATCGCCTGTGCTCAGTTAAACAGGGTCACATTTCTCACTAAACATCTTTTCATATTAGGTATATTGATTTTAGTAATAAATAAATATTAAATAAACATTGCTTCTTCTTTGGCGTACCTCTAAAATTTCTTGATTTGATAGGTGTACCTTGAATACAAAGAGTTTGCGGAACACTGGTATAGGATATAGTATAGTCGGTCTAGACCGACTATAATTTTCTTAATTGTTTTTTTTAATTTATATCCTTTTTGTACAGAATATTGAAATTATGTTATATTGGCATTTTTAAACTCTTATTTTAACTCATACTCTATCTCTCTCTGTCTGTCTGTCTGTCGTGGGTCAACTCCATTCTCCCTTATCTAATTGATCCGAAACTTGGCCCATAGTCTTGTTGTGACTACTGATTACTTTTGGGGTAGTCACGCACAGTCACGCATAGTCACGCACAGTCACGGAGTGATCTAAATGTCATTTCTCCTCATTTGATCGATCTGAAACTTGGTCCATACACTTGCTGTAAAAAAAAAATTAACTTTGGCTTAGTCACGCATGGTTACGCACAGTCACGGAGAGATTTAAAACGGATTTCCCCTCATCCAATCAATTTGAAACTTAATCAATATACTTGCTGTAAAGAACGATTAACTTCGACATAGTCACGCACAGTCACTCATAGTCACGCACAGTCATGGAGTGTTTTAAAACCCATTTCCCCTTATCCAATCGATCTGAAACTTGGTTGATAAACTTGGTTGATAAACGGCAGTAGTTTGATTTAATTGCCAAATTTAATTTGGTAAATCCATGTTTTTCTCATGGACAGCTATATGTAGATCCAGAGTAGAAACGCCGTTAAATTTGTAAATTTTTGCGCCGAATGAAAGGACAACAAATATTGTTTACAGCAAGCATTGAAATAAAAAAAATATATAAAATATATAAAAAAATTTGGTTTAATTGTGCAATACAAACTTCGAAGGAAAAATTGATTATGAAAACATACATGTCAATAAGTCTCGGTAAGTTGTAGCGAAGCACGACAGGGCATACTAGTATATTTATATTAGCGACATGTAGTCGATTGACAGGCACACGAGGCTAGTCGGTCAGATCGTTTAAAAAGAGTTATTATTAAAAAAATAATAATAATTTTGGTTTCCTATTAAGTGGATCATGAAACACATGTTATATTTTTCATGTAACAATGGGGAGAAAGAAAGTCTTGTTTAGCCACATGTTGGGAGAGAGACCAACAAAAAAAAAATATTAAAACAAATTACAGAGAGAAAAGTTTCAGAAATAAGTGTGAATTGAAGAAATTCTCACGTATACCAAAACGAAGAGAATATTTATGTTGTAAGGTGAGATTAAGTAGTGGTTTTAACTGATTTAACATGTTTGAAGAAGCTGGTAAATGAATCAGTCTTAAAATAAACCTTGAACAAAGTGGTACATTTCTTTCCACCAAACTTATAATTTAAGGAGAAAATACAAAAATAAAGTTGTTGTTAGTTCACTATTATAAACAAAAAAATTTACGCGATTGTAAAAGTCGAAAACTGGTGCATGAAAAATTTATAAATAATTAAAAGAAACAAAAATTTTTAATTGCTATAAAGAAAGATTTAAAAGTTTTCCATTAAAAATAATTCTATAAATAATTTGGAGGCTACTATTAAAAAAAAAAAACCAACAAATATTATGGTAGGTGAAAATACTAAAAGAAAACATTTAAAATTTTTAACACGACATATTTACTCTGACTTATTTTTGTTTAAAGAAGTTTATTGTCAAATAGTGAAAATAAACTTTGATTATTTGTAGTATCTTCAATGTTTTTGTTTAATTACCATTACAATATGTCTTAGCTTTATTTCTTGGCAAAAGTTTTTATATATTCATTTAAAACAAAAAACAATTTCTTTGTAATGAAAAGCTTGCATTAATAGGCGTGTTGTAAGATTTTTGGTATTATGGTTTCAAATTTTAGTACTTGTCATAATCTTTTTCATGTAACCGCTATTTGTTTATTTAACGTACTTACATATTTTTTTTTTGTATTTTATTATTGATAATACATGACATAATTTGACGACCCTTATTCAGTTAGTTCAAAGAAACATTTGAGACATAGATAGCTGTAACAAAAGAAAGATTTATTGTATTAATAGTGTATTTTATGTTACAGCATTTTTCAACACCACGTGTTTTAAAAGAAAAACAAATGGTAAAGTTGTTAGAGGTCTCATTTATTAAGTAGCAGATTGAACGATACATAATTTTATAATATAGTAAAGAATTTTAATTAAACAATAAATTTATCACTTAATTACTGCAAAAAGATTGAAGAAATACAAATATTTATTATTGTAAAGAATTTTATTTAATTTTAACTGCTTTTAAAATATTAAGATATAGATTTCTACTTTAAATATTTTAATAATGTTATTCGTGAAAATATTTTTAAGTATAGAAACTCCAGATGGAATAATTTGCTGAAAAGTCTTGATAAATCTTCCCCGAAATTTTGAAATATTTCTTAAATTATCCGAAAGAAGATGAAATACATTCGGAGCATCAAATTATTTTGCAATTTGTATACAACAAAAAAATTCAAAAATCTGAATTACTTGCACAAAAATTTCTTTCGAACAAATCTATCCCTACAAATTTTAGAGATTTCAGTACAAATGATCTCAAATATCACAAGCATTATAAAGAATTTAAAGAATAAAAAAAAGTCAGTAAAACACTTTTTTAGTAGATGTTTTCACAAAATGATTTCTTTATTTCCTACCTATAAATAATAAAACCAGGGACAGAAAATAACTGTTATTTTTAAAAATTTACATCAAAAAAGCACACATAAAAAATGATCGTAGAAAATTTTGGTTGTTATCATTATGATGTACATGGTGATGTACATGCAAATTTTTGTATGACTTTTAAATTTGTGCCTTTTTTGATAAAAGTCAAAAAATAACTTATAATTTTGACTTTTATTTTTTAAGGCAAAAATTAAAAGTTATTTTTGACTTTTATTATTTTACTCAAAAAATAAAAGCCATTTTTTAACTTTTAATATTTTAAGGCAAAAATAAAAGTCATGAATTAAATATTGCATAGTAATACTCAAGTCAGTGTAGAAAGGCCATTGTCAGCACTCAAATTGAATTTGGGGGATTTGAGATATAATTTATCTGAAGAAAACTTAGAATCAATTTTGATGGTAAAATTAAACAGCTGAACAAATATAATAATAATAATAACAATAATTTTTATAGACTTCTGCAATATACATCAATTACTATTACATATAAATTGGAGGCAATAAAACTAGCGTATTACTATGCAATATTTAATTCAAGACTTTTATTTTTGGCTTAAAAAATTAAAAGTTAAAAAATAACTTTTATTTTTTGAGTAAAATAATAAAAGTCAAAAATAACTTTTAATTTTTGCCTTAAAAAATAAAAGTTAAGAAATAACTTTTATTTCTGCCTTAAAAAATATAAGTTAAAAAATAACTTTTTTTTCTTGACTTTTTCGATAAAAGTCATAACAGTTACGGTCCCTGAATAAAACAAATTTAAAATATTTTTCTTTTCTTATGAAAAGCAACTAAAATTTGGATGAGACATTCGTTTGAATGCACTTTACTTAAATTATTCAAAAAAACTTATATAAGTTTGTCACACCGTTTGTAATAATTAGAAAAAAAAACCTGACCCCATAATATATATATATTTGTGATCCTTATAACAACCGGAGTTGATATAGCGATGTCCGTCTGTCCGTCTGTCCGTCTGTGGAAATCACGATAACGGCACCCTAGCTGCCCGATTGATATATATTGTTCTTGTTGTTATTCTAAGTGTTGTATTGTTGTCGTAGCTGGACTTGTTGCTTTTGTGGTCGTTGTGGTAATAATATAATTAAAACTAGCTCGATGTAAATTTTTTTATGAAATCTGGTAGAAAAATTTAAAAGTTTCCATTGTTTTGGCATCACTAAAAAAATTTATTAGATCATTTCTTTCATTGCCACGAGCCTGCCTGCAAAGTTTCAGATCGATTGGGTCACGGAAAAGGGGTTAAAATCGACCCAAAATTTTTTCGATAAGCAGACAATACGAGTTAATACCTATAAAGGGAGTAAAAATTCACCAGCATCTAAAGCAAATAATGCTAAAATACGTAGTTATTAAAAAAAAAACAATGTAAATTTAGCAAAAAAAAAAAACAAGTAAGAAAATTATAGTCGGTCTAGACCGACTATACGATACCCTATACCAAGCGTTTAGAAACCCTATCTCTTAGGCCCAACTAACTGAACATTGAAAATAAGCAAAAACCAAATTTGAGCGGGATTTTTATTAATTTTTTTGGCTGCAGATATGAAAAAGTTCATATCGGATGCTATATCTGTAAAGGGACTAGGTCCAAAAATGGACCGATCCTGATCATGTTTGGTAAAGTCTCTTGTATTTTGCAAAAATATGTACAAACAAAATTTGAGAAGAATCAGTGCAATATTTTTGTTTTTTAATAGATTTAAGTGAAGATCGGGAAGCAGCTCTATATGGGGCCAAAGGGATCATTTTTGGACTACTCATTAGTGGATGTAATGAACGCATACAAACCCAATTTGAGTAAGATCTATATAACAATTTGGATCTTATGGCAATTTATGTCGATTTCATATGGGTAATTTGTATGGGGGCTAGGTCTGAACATGGACCGATTCTCACCAATTTCAATAGCGTTCATCCCATGGCCGATAAAAGCTTATATACCAAATTTCATCAAAATATATTCATATTTGCGACCTGCAGTTTGATTACAAGCTTTACATGGACACACAGACGGACGGACGGACGGACGGACGGACGGACGGACATTGTTAAATCAACTCAGAAAGTGATTCTGATTCGATCGGTATAATTAAAGATGGGTCTAGGTCAAATATTTTTGGTTGTTACAAACAGCAGCACAAAGTCATTATACCCAAACCACATAGCGGTATAGGGTATAAAAATTATGTATTAATTTATTTAAAGAGAAAAACACAAAAATAAAGTTTGATGTTGTATTTTTTGTGTCTAATATTTACATATACATACATACTGCATGTTAGAAATAAATCGGTATATTATTTTATTAACATAAAATTCTGCAATATTTTGTTGTGGGGAAAATACATTTCTTTTGCATTAACAGAGTGTCACTTCATTTTGCTCAGCGTGACTATGCCACAGTAGATTTTTGTTCTAACTAGCTTTGCAATAGTTATTTCTATTTTAACATGAATGTCAATATTTTCGACTAGATATCATACAGAACAATGTTAAGAGTATACACGGGCTGGTCTTTTATTTCATACGTTTTTTCATTATTCTTTTACAAATATGAACATAAGTTTGGCATACTAACTTTTTGTTGTCTTTACAAAATAGAGTTACCGAGTTCATCAATGAGTTTTTTGCTTTCAAAAAAGTTCTACATAATTATATAGAATTGTTATTCTGCTTTTCCTACAAAATATCTGATTGCGATTACATCTAATTTTTAAAAATTGTTTATAATTACTAAAGCATTATTATTCACATAAATACAAAATTGCACTTTTTAAATTTTCCATTAAAATTTTAGAAAATATCACTTCTAAAAACTGGAATTAAAATTTCAAATTATAAATTAGAAAATATTAATTGAATTTCAGAAAATCTTATCATTAATATATAAATTTTATTCGTTAAACACAAATTGAAATTCCAAAAAAACACCAAATATGTTTACATTTAAAAAATGTTTACATATAAGAAAATATTGGCATTGGCATAATAGCCTTTCAGTAACTTCTTTTAACGATAGTCGAATCGTTAAAAAAAGGAAATATAAAAATTATCAGTAAAATTTTTAAACGATATACGCTATTGTTAAAGTCAGCTGTTGTTGTTATCTAAACGACAACCATTTTTGTGTTGTTTATTCAATCGATAAAAACTTAAATTATTAGGTTGAAATGTCGTCATACATAAATAAAAAACATAAAATAGTGAAAATATTTTGCTTCTATTAAAAAACTTTTTTTAAATAAATAAAAAAATTAAATAGCATATTCAATTCATTATTTAATTTTCAAATAAATAAACAGAAATATTAGCAAAAAAAAAATAAAGATATTAAACATAAACATAAAATCATCCTGTCAAACACGAAGTAATTTGATTTTTTCTATTCTTCTTTATGTTTTTCGCTTATTTTGACAGAGATGCGACTCGTTTACAATTTAAATAAATAGAAAAATAGATTTGTCGACTGTCGTTAAGATGTGTGTACTTAGTGAATAACTTAATCCTCAGTGCAAACAACAATAGCTGTCGATATATTTTGCGATTGTCGGATCGTTGAAATTTACAGAATCGGACTACAGAAAACATTAATTTAAATTCAATGAATTTTAGAAAACGTCAAATGATATTTAAGAATTGCGAACATAAAAACTGTTACATAAATAAACGCAATTTGATGAGAATGTTATTTATATATAAATTTTCATAACTTTTTTTGGATGAAAATTTGAAGTTTTTCAGAAAATAAAGATAACAAATTATATTATTTAAAATGTTTGGGACATTTGGTTGTTTGCGTTTGGCATCCCTAATTTAATTATTTATTATTATAAATTTATTCTCCAAATATGGCAATATTTTAATAAAAAAGTTGAGAGAGCTTTTTTTTTGGTTATTATTTTGTTACTCCATCCGACCTATATGGCCGCAATGAAGAAATATTTGGCCAGTTAAAAGAAACTATACAGCCATCTCCAATTAGCACGATTTAATGCATGTAGCCACCCTACACAACCATTACCTTTGCAATGGAGGTTAGGGCGAGCTATTTAATTAGCAAAAACTAAATTAAACGAGAAGTTATGTCATATAACCGGAAACACATGCATATAGGTATATAACCTAAATGCATGCCGATCAGCAACCACGATGGCCAAAAAGCAAACACCGAAATAAATACGGAATAATAGAAAAGACGAAAACCAACCCAAAGAATTTGCTGAAATAATTTGGTATTAAATTTAACAAATTGTTTACTTTTTCCAATATTTTGTTTACATTTATTATCAATACTCAAACCGAGGTGGAGGGTATCAAAGATTCGGCACAGCCGAATTTAACACTATTACTTGTTTAATATTTAGTATGTCTTCCACTATTTCTGTTAACAGACTAAATTCTATTTTAGATTGATTCCACTAATTTTGTAGCGTTGTAGCATTATCAAACATTTTTTCCCAGTTTCAAATAATTTTTCACCACAATTTCTGAAAGATTTAACAGTCCTGCAATTTTTCGGATGGAATACCTTTCCTTTTTTTAAAGAATTTATCAAATTCTTTTCCGTTTCATTAAGACGCTTTCCGGAACCTATTTCTTGAATATAATTACTTATATATTCTTGATTAATTAACTTTTATTATTTTTTACCTTTTTACTTAAAATGAATTTGTTTGTAACTGCGTTCAAAGGAATGTCTCACTAAAAATACCAACAATTTTACAAAAAAGTGCATATTTTCAATAAAAGAACTGTTACGTTAGTAATTGTTTTTGTGTTTTATAGTTCACTTATTAATACAAATGAAAAAATAAAAACAAATACTTCAATCTTAATAATGAGCAAATGACAGCAGTTTTATTAAAATATTTTTGTGCGTTCAGGCTGTATATTTAAACGAAAAGGTCAAAATTGGCTAAATTCTTTATATGTATATATAAAAATTATTGTGAATCTGACATATTGTTTTAAGCAAAAAATTCACTCTAATTGAATAAAATATTAAAATGTCTGCAATTATTAGATATAAACAAAAGACTTAAGAAACAAGCGAGATTATTAACTATATTAATATCGTGAATGATGATCAATGCTTAATTTATTTTTATGTATTCAAAATATAACAGAATTATATTCTGGGCAGGTTGTAAAAATAATATTATGAAATATTTGAAAAAATTTTGTATTTTATTGTAGTGCAACAAGGTTAACTGCCATAATGACGAACACTTCCAATTTATCAATGACTCCTGGCCAAGGTTCGGAAAATACACACATGAAACACACAATGTTCTGTTCAAAAGCAGCCAACACATATCTTTATTTTCATATCAATTATGTGCGTTTCTAAATTTTCTACGGTGCCCAACACAACCATGACTGTGTTCGTTTTAATATTTCGTTATTTACACGAACATTTTTGTATCACATACTTTTTGTTTCAATCACACATAAAGCACACATTTTTGAGTGTTGCTTTATTTGAAGTTCATGTTCTGGTACGTGTACTGAAAAAAAACACAGAACATGTACAATAAACAGGTTCGAGTTCAGTTACATTCTAAGTCGTGTTGTGGCTCGTGTAGTAAGAAAAAACAGAACATGTATAATAAACAGGTTCGAGTTCAGTTATATTTTAAACACGACTTAAAATATAACTGAACTCGAACCTGTTTATTGTACATGTTCTGTGTTTTTTTTCAGTACACGTACCAGAACATGAACTTCAAATAAAGCAACACTCAAAAATGTGTGCTTTATGTGTGATTGAAACAAAAAGTATGTGATACAAAAATGTTCGTGTAAATAACGAAATATTAAAACGAACACAGTCATGGTTGTGTTGGGCACCGAAGAAAATTTAAAAACAAACATAATTGGTATGAAAATAAAAATATGTGTGTGTTGGTCTAAGTTATGTTTGTTTACATATATGTACGAGTTTTTTATTCAGTGTGTGTTTTTTTCTGAACTCTGCTCCTGGCCCCTTAGAAAATTCGAATACTTTAGAAACTAATAAGCAAAAACTTGGTTAAACGTTTAATTTTTTGAAAAAAAATTTCTTTCCAAATATAGTTTCAAAAAATCACTCCAATTTTTAAAACGAATTGGTGATAAATTTTAAACCAAAAACTTTTTTCTCATATGTATTTGAAATTAAATTTTATTTAAGCTGATCTAGGTTTTTGAAAATACAATAATTTTTTTTTTTTCAAAAAAGATAAAAGGGATTGCTCCTAAAATTTTTGTAATATATAATGTTTGCGCAAAAAAAAAACTGTAACATAAAGGGTGTTATTTAAGCCCAATGCTACTTGAAATTGTAAAAAATAAAACAAAAAAAAATTTTAAACAAAAAAATTCTTTTATTCGAAAGATCAGTACATGACAATAACACTTGGAAATGATTACGGTCATATGGACCCTTGGCTGGTTGTATGTCACAAAAAATACGAACACTATTGGCCTCCAAGCCGTCAATTGCTGCTGGTTTATCACATGGCCTTGGAGGCCAACTGACAGGTCCATTTCTGAAAATCAGCATATAGCCAAATTTTTATTTCAAGAAGTCGGCGGTTGGGGTCGCCGTATGGCACGTAGTGTCATCTTGTAGAAACCACATCTTACCCGGATCAATGTCATCCATATTTTCAAACAAAAAATCATTGATCATAGTGCGGTAGCGATCTTCATTGATCGTAACGTGAACAACGATGATGCCACCAACGTGTAAACCGGTAGGATCAATGGAGTCCGTAGGGTCCGTTGTGCATTGGTCTCATACCATATCCGGCAATTTTGTGTATTAACAATCCCGTTATCGTTGGACACAATTTTGCGATAAACATCGGGTCAGTTTCCAACTACTCTAGAGTCCAATCGGCGAAAGAACGTTGCATATGATTGTATTGTGGCTTTAATTCTTGCACCAGATGAATCTTACCTGGGTGTAGGCCAAGAGTCCCAATTTCTGCGACCGAAAACGAATCGCTAAATTTGGATCTTCTTCCACACTTTCGTTTACAGCGGCGATATTCTTTGCAGTTCGTACATTCTTTCGAGGTGTTAGTGTTGTGTCATCATTTAAAATTATAAAAAAATAAGTTAGCAAATTATAATCGGTCTAGACCGACTACACACTATCATATACCATGCGTTTCGAGAGAAGTTCTTCTATCCAATTTTGCTGAGCAATAACTGGATATAGAAAATTGGCATACATTTTAAAGCAGCGCAGATGTACGCCACAAATTATTAACAATATAAAAAAGTTAATATCTAATAATATTTTAATACGGGGTCGGCACAAAAAATGGACCGATCATGATCACATGTAGTAAAGCCACTTAATTTTCTCAAAAACATATTTTTTTTTTTGATAATTAGATCGGGAAGCAGCTATATATGGGGACTATGACTACAGGTTCCATTTTGGGATTACTGATTGGTGGGTATAATAAGCACATATACACCAAATTTTGTCGATATTCACATGAAAATATGGATGTGATAAAGATATTTGTATGGGGACTAGATCGGAACACGCACCGATTTTCACCAATTTCAATAGAATTCTTGCTACAGCCGATAGAAGCTTATGTACCAAATTCAAGTTTCAGAAAATACACACATAAAAATCACAATGTCCTGTTCTAAAGCAGTCGACAAATATTTTTATTTTCATATCAATTATTTGTGTTTTTAAATTTTGTACGGTGCCGAACGCAATCATGAATGTGTTTCGTTTTAATATTTGGTTGTATACACGAACATATTTCTATCACGTATTTTTTGTTTTGAACATACATAAGCCCCACAGGTTCGATTATAGCTTTATTTTAAGTTCGTGTTCTTGCACGTATACTGCTAAAAAAACAGAACATGAACAATAAACAGGTTCGAGTACAACTTTATTTTTTTCAGTTTGTGTTCTTGAACGCGTACAGCTATAAAAACGACAACAAATTTATTACAAAAATCTAAAATAATTCATTAGCTGTTATAAAAAAAATAAAAATAAAAAGATAAATAATAAAATAGAAAACAGAGAAATTTTATGTGTTGTTTATGAATTAATTTCGTTTTTATTTTTTTATTTCTATTATTTTTTTAGTTTTATTATTATCTTTTTATTTTTATTTTTTTTATAACTGCTATGAAAAGTTTTAAATTTTTTCAATAAGTTTGGTTGAAACAATTGTTGTCGTTTTTATAGCGGTGTATCAGATTTTTCCGATCGCGTGTGGATAGTGTTTTAATTTTTAGCTGTACGCGTTCAAGAACACGAACTGAAAATAAAGCTACACTCGAACCTGTGTGGTTTATAGTTTTCGAAAGAAGAAATATGTGATAGAAACATATTAAAAAGGAACACATTCATAATTGTGTTCGTCATCGTATAAAATTTAGAAACACACATAATTGATATGAAAATAAATATTTGTGTTTGTTGGTCTGAGCTGTGTTTGTTCACATATATGTATGTACGAGTTTTTTATTCAGTGTATGTTTTTTTCTGAAATCTGGCCAAATTTCATCAAATATATTCATATTTTCGATCATAGTTTGACAAAAAGTTTTACATGGACAAACAGACGGACGGACAGACAGATAGATGGACGTATATCAATAAATCGATCCAGAAAGTGATTCTGAGTCGATCAGTGTAGTTGAAGGTGGGTCGAGCACAAAGTCATTATACCCTCACCACAACTCGAACCGCTGCCACGAAAAAAAAAAAAAACGTTGCAAAATGAGAGTTTAAACAAACACCAATAAACATTTTCAAATTGTATATAAAAATGTTGAGGATAACAAATTTTCCAAATTTTGAATCGGCCTGTAGAATATTTAGGAGGGAAGATTGAGAGTTTCAAGTTATTTTGAATAAAATCAAATTATTGGAATATTTTTTGTTACTGACCAAACGAATCTTGCTCAGGGCAGAACATAATAAAAACATTTTAGAATTTTAAATAGAATATGGTTGAAATAAATAAAACAGAATTGGAAGATGTGAGAGAATGAAAATAAACAAAGATTTATGTTTCTTAGCAATACGAATGAAGGAAGAGGCCACGTTCGTTTTCAAAATATGGAAAATGTCAAAAGAACTTTTATAATATTCTACCAAGAATTTTCTCACCAAATTCTAAACTGTTTTTTTTTTTTCGAAACAGGTTTTCATCAATTTTGTTATGTATGCTGTGACATTTTATTGTATGTTGTGGCAACTGGTTGTTACCAACCGTTTAAATCAGTTGCAGTAACGCAATTACTTGGTTCTAACTTTTATTGACACATCTGAATTTTTGTTATCTTATGCGAATTACTATTATAATAATATAATATTTTATTTTAATTAAAATTCATTAAGAAATTAACTATTTCCACGGTTTTTTTTTATCTAAATTACGAATAGCTGGTCCTGTTATATTTAACGTAAAGTACTTAATAGTCGAAAATATCACTGAAAAAACAACTATAGTCAGCGCTACTGTTTGATGTTGCTTTTTATGTGTATAGCTATAAAAAATATAAAATATTTGAAAAATTTTTAGTAGCAATATTTGATGAAATTTTATAATTAGCACAACATTAATTTTACATTTTTAATCCATATTTAATATGTATTAATAATAAACGGTATTGTTCATGATAGAATTTAAAAAAGATTCGTTGCTCTGAACACTCTTTCCACTTCAGCGTTTGAGTATGGAATGGTTAATATATCTATATAAAACGAAACTTGATAACTTAAAAACGGATATTCTTTGACAGACTTTATAAAGTTGTATACTGAATACTCACCATAATATCCAAAATAAAACAGTTATGCATCGATTTTTTCATTTAAAATCAAATCTGACTTATTTTTTCCATTTACTTAAGTTTTAAAATGTTAATACCATTTTCGTACTTTTCGATTTCTTTTTACTCCCTTTATACCCAGCAAAACTTTCCATTACATGTAATGAACTTTACAATAAGAAATGAAAAGTGTCCAGCAGTTACCTTTTCATTATGAAACCCATTATTTTAACAAGGGGGTTGAATTAGAGGAAAGGCCTTACCGGCACCTTACTAGGTGCTGTTACAAATAACTAGTTACTTTATAGATAACAAGAAGGGTTTTGAGTAATTTGTTGCATGTAGGGAGTAAGGTAAATTTCTGTAAAAACAACACATTGGTATCACACAATAATGTTGTAAATAATGTAATGTAAAATTTAACAGCTTCTGCTGCGTTTTTTGTCCAATGATGACTATCGCCGCGAAATAGTTTGTTTCATTAAATTTAACTTATTTTTTATAGTTTTTACTAATACAAACAGTGGTCATTACCAGTAAGTATTTACATAAATCATTATCAGGAAGTCCTTACATTTAGCTTGAAATTATTCAACGGTAATAACTAATAATTACCAAGGTGTTGCTGGCTCTTAACTCGTAGCGTCTGCTTGTCTGTCGACAAAACTTTTGATCGGTTTTCAACCCTTTTCCCGTGATCCAATCGAGCTGAAATTTTGCAGGCAGACTTGTGGCGATGATAAAAATGATCTAACAGATTTTTTTGCAAACAATTTTTGCATTGCATTTCAGTCAATCAATTATTTAATTACATGATGATAAATTAATTTACAAATAAAGGGAGTATAATAAAAACTTGGCTTTTATGAGTCGGTTTTTTTTTACCTTCTAAAAATTCTTTTATAAAATTATTATCTTCAGAATTTTTATACCCTATAATACTATGTGGTTTGGGTATAATGACTTTGTGCTACTGTTTGTAACTACCAAATATATTTGACCTAGACCCATCTTTTATTATACCGATCGAATCAGAATCACTATCTGATTCGATTTAACGATGTCCGTTCGTCCGTCTGTCTGTGTGTCCATGTAAAGCTTGTAATCAAACTGCAGGTCGCAAATATGAATATATTTTGATGAAATTTGGTAAATAAGCTTCTATCAGCCATAGGATAAACGCTATTGAAATTGGTGAGAATCGGTCCATGTTCAGACCTGACCCCTATGAAATCGACATAAATTGCCATAAGATCCAAATTGTCATATAGATCTTACTCAAATTGTGTTTGTATGCGCTTATTACATCCATTAATGAGTAGTCCAAAAATGATCCTTAGGGGACAACTCTTAGTCATAGGCCCCATATAGAGCTGCTTCCCGAACTTCACTTAAATCTATCAAAAAACAAAAATATTGCACTGATTCTTCTCAAATTTTTTTTGTATATATTTTTGCAAAATACTTTACCAAACTTAGTCAGGATCGGTCAATTTTTGGGCCTAGTCCCCATATAGATATAGCATCCGATATGAACTTTTTCATATCTGCAGCCAAAAAAATTAATAAAAATCCTACTCAAATTTGGTTTATGCTTATTTTCTATGTCCAGTTAGTTGGGCCTATGGGATACGGTCTCTAAACGCATGGTATAGGTTATCATATAGTCGGTCTAGACGGACTATAATTTTCTTACTTGTTTTACCTTCTAAAAATTCTTTTATAAAATTATTATCTTCAGAATTTTTTTACCCTATACCACTATGTGG
The DNA here is from genome assembly GCA_963682025.1 of Cordilura impudica. Classification (NCBI taxonomy): domain Eukaryota; kingdom Metazoa; phylum Arthropoda; class Insecta; order Diptera; family Scathophagidae; genus Cordilura; species Cordilura impudica. Next base: position 82,881,352 of record OY821519.1, on the reverse strand, counting down.
TTTGGGTATAATGACTTTTTGCTGCTGTTTGTGACTACCAAATATATTCGACCTATTATACCGTCCGTCCGTCTGTCCGTCTGTGTCCATGTAATCCTTGTAATCAAACTATAGGTCGCAAATATGAATACATTTTAATGAAATTTGCTATATAAACTTTTGTTGGCCATAAGATAAACATTATTGAAATTGGTGAAATTCGGTCCATGTTCAGACCTAGTCCCCATACAAATGACCCCTATGAAATCGACTTTAATACCCATAAGATCCAAATAGATCTCGGTCAAATTGGGTTTGTATTTGTTTATTACATCCATTTATCAGTTTTCCAAAAATAAATCCCATATGGCAATTCTTTGTCATAGCCCCCATATAAAGCTGCTTTTTCACTTAAATCTATCAAAAAACAAAAATATTGCACAGTTTTTTCTCAAATTTGGTTTGTGTTTATTTTTTCAAAATATAAGTGACTTTACCAAATATGGTCAAGATCGGTCCATTTTTCGACCTAGTCCCCATATAAATATAGCTTCCGATATGAACTTTTTCAAATCTGCAGCCAAAAAATTAAGAACAATGCCACTCAAATTTGGTTTATGCTTATTTTCTATATTCACTTAGTTGGACTGAAGAGATAGGGTCTCTAAACATTGGTATAGGATATCGTAAAGTCGGTCTAGACTGACTATAATTATACCCTCCACTCCAGTGTGCAGAGGGTATATATAAGTTTGTCATTCTGTTTGTAATAATTAGAAAAAAATTTTGGACCCCATAAAATATATATATTTGTGATCCTTATAACAACCGGAGTTGATATAGCGATGTCCGTCTGTCCGTCTGTGGAAATCACGATGACAGTAGCAATCGGGCAGCTAGGGTGCTCGTTGATATAAAAAATGATTCACTAATATCCTGAGAAGTTTGCTATTTAAAATCGTCCAAATCGGTTAATTAGGGCCCGAGATTTGAATTAAGAACTAAAAAAAGTCTTGAAAAATATAATTTTCTATGTTGTTCTTGTCACGATCATGCTCTAAATAGGACAGCTAGGGTCATCATTGTTAGTGAAAATGATTCACCAAACTCGTGGGAAGAGTTTTATTTAAAAAATCATTAAAATCGGTGGAACAGGTCCAGGGAAATCTCCGAAAAAGTAAAAAAAATGAAAAATATGATATTTCTATATTGTTCTTGTTGTTATTCTAAACGTTGTATTGTTGTCGTAGCTGGCCTTGTTGTTTTTGTGGTCATTGTGGTAATAATATTATTAAAACTAACCCTTTGTACAATTTTTTATCATCTCTGGTAGAAAAATTTAAAAGTTTCCATTGTTTTGACATCACTAAAAAATTTTATTAGATCATTTCCGTCATTGCCACGAGCCTGCCTGCAAAGTTTCAGATCGATTGGGTCACGGGAAAGGGGTTAAAATCGACCCAAAATGTTTTCGACAAGCAGACACTACGAGTTACCACAAAGGGAGTTAAAATTCACCAGCATCTAAAGCAATTAATGCTAAAATACGTAGTTGTTATTAGAAAAAAAAACAATGTAAATTTAGCAAAAAAAATTTGTATGTATTAATTTATTTAAAGAGAAAAACAAAAAAATAACCTTTGATGTTGTATTTTTTGTGTGTAATAATTACATATACATACATATGTACATACACATATTAAATATTACAAATAATAACTGCATGTTAGAAATAAACTGCATGTTAGAAATAAATCGGTATATTATTTTATTAACATAAAATTCTGCAATATTTTGTTGTGGGGAAAATACATTTCTTTTGCATTAACAGAGTGTCTCTTCATTTTGCTCAGCGTGACTATGCCACAGTAGATGGCGCCACAATTTTTGTTTGTTCTAATTTGCTTTGCAATAGTTATTTCTATTTTAACATGCATGTCAATATTTTCGACTAGATATCATACAGAACAATGTTAAGAGTATACGCGGGCTGGTCTTTTATTTCATACGTTTTTTCATTATTCTTTTACAAATATGAAGTTTGGCATATTAACTTTTTGTTGTCTTCACAAAATAGAGTTACCGAGTTCATCAATGAGTTTTTTGCTTTCAAAACAGTTCTATATAGTTATATAGAATTATTATTCTGCTTTACCTAAAAAATATCTGATTGCGATTACATCTAATTTTTAAAAATTGTTTATAATTAGATACTAAAGCATTATTATTCACATAAATACAAAATTGCACTTTTTAAATTTTCCATTAAAATTTTAGAAAATATCAATTCTAAAAACTGGAATTAAAATTTCAAATTATAAATTATAAAATATTAATTGAATTTCAGAAAATCATATCAAAACGTCGGAAATAATAATTTTAAATTTAGAAGTCATCAATTGCATCTTTAATATATAATTTTTATTCGTTAAACAAAAATTGAAATTAAAAAAAAAAAAAACACCAAATATGTTTACATTTAAAAAATGTTTACATTTTAAAAAAATATTGGCAGTGGCATAATAGCTTTTCAGTAACTTCTTTTAACGATAGTCGAATCGTTAAAAAAGGAAATAGCAAAATATCAGTAAAATTTTTAAACGATATTCGCTATTGTTAAAGTCAGCTGTTGTTGTTATCTTAACGACAACCATTTTTGTATTGTTTATTAAATCGATAAAAAAAAATTTTTAGGTTGAAAAGTCGTCATACATAAATTAAAATAATAAAATAGTGAAAATATTTTGCTTTTATTAAAAACATTTTTATATAAATAAAAAAATTAAATAGCACATTCATTTCATTATTTCATTTTCAAATAAATAAACAGAAATATAAGTAAAAAAAATAAAGATATTAAACATAAACATAAAATCATCCTGTCAAACACGAAGTAATTTGTTTTTTTTTATTCTTCTTTGTGTTTTTCGCATATTTTGACAGAGATGCCACTCATTTACAATTTAAATAAATAGAAAAATAGATTGGTCGACTGTCGTTAAGATGTATAGTGAATCACTTAATCCTTAGTGCAAACAACAATAGCTGTCGATATATTTTGCGATTGTCGGATCGTTGAAATTTACAGAATTGGACTACAGAAAACATTAATTTAAATTCAATGAATTTTAGAAAACCTCAAATGATATTTAAGAATTGCGAACATAAAAATTGTTACATAAATAAACGCAATTTGATGAGAATGTTATTTATATATAAATTTTCATAATTTTTTTTGGATGAAAATTTGAAGCTTTTCAGAAAATAAAGATAATAAATTATTTTATTTAAAATGTTTGGGACATTTGGTTGTTTGCGTTTGGCATCCCTAATTTAATTATTTATTATTATAAATTTATTCTCCAAATATGGCAATATTTTAATAAAAAAGTTGAGAGAGCTTTTTTTTTTGGTTATTATTTTGTTACTCCATCCGACCTATATGGCCATCTCCAATTAGCACGATTTAATGCATATAGCCACCCTGCACAACCATTAGCTTTGCAATAGAGGTTAGGGCGAGCTATTTAATTAGCTAAAACTAAATTAAACGAAAAGTTATGTCATGTAACCGGAAACGCATGCATATAGGTATATAACCTAACTGCATGCCGATCAGCAACCACGATGACCAAAAAGCAAACACCGAAATAAATCCGAAATAATAGAAAAGACGAAAACCAACCCAAAGAATTTGCTGAAATAATTTGGTATTAAGTTTAACAAATTGTTTACTTTTTCCAATATTTTGTTTACATTTATTATCAATACCGAGGTGGAGGGTATCAAAGATTCGGCACAGCCGAATTTAACACTCTTACTTGTTTTCTTACTTGTTTATTTTTATATTTAGAATATTTCAAAAGATTACAGCGTCAGACAAAAAAACAAAAAAGTCTTTACACTCGAACGTCTGAAACAAGAGACCAAATCGTATAGGTTTTCATTTAGAGATCTGGCTTCCTTATAAAAGGACTTTAAAGTTTTAAAGGATTACTTAACAAAATACATATGTTTATATTCTTATACTGATCCAACGATATCGATATTAATGTCAAATGAAAGTGGGGAATCCTAGAAATCTTATGAGATTTTTCATATCAGAACAAAAAGTTACTAAATCTGTCGGCGTTCCTAAAAGTATTAAAAGTATTCACCATTTTATATCGTGTTTTTTTGAATTACTGAAATGAAATTTCGTGAGACTTTTTTTTATAAAATTCATAACTTTGTTCAACAGTATGCAATATTACCCGAATTTTATTTATTAAATCAAAATAATACACTCCCTTTCATTTGTTTGCAACCAGAACACAAAGGTCGATAAAGCTCAATTTTTTTTGTCCAAGAAAAAATAAAACCACTAAATTTTTGAGTGCCATCATAAAAACTTGAATTTTTTTTAAACTATTATTGTTATCCAAATATTTTTTTTCAAAATAAATGTTGAAATACTATATTTCTCGAATATGCTTACATCAGATACATATAACAAAAAGAATTTATGAACGGGGCCATTGAAATGCATGAAAATGTGAGGCAGCTACTGCAGAGTTTCGTTTAAGTGAAATTGCCGCATTATTTTGTACAAAAAAAGAATTTCCAGAAAAAGAATTATGATGCATTTTATTTAACTAAATAATTCTTGACAAAACTGCATCATTATATTTTTGAATTTTACACTCGAAAAACGGACTTTTGGCCAGCAAAATCCCGCAGTGCGTCGTGAAGATGTTTCTACAGAGTTTTTGGCGATGTTTTACCGCAATAAAGCCGACTTTTTGCATTGATTCTTAACCATGGCTGAGACATGTGTCCACCACTTCACACCTGAGATATAGCAACTGTCAAAAAAGTGGACTGAAATGAGAGAATCGTGTCCAAAGAAAGCACAGACAGTTCCAACTGCAGGCAAAGTTATGGTCTATGTTTTCAGGGATGCGCTTGGGATATTTTTTATTGATTACCTTCAAAAACGAAAACCTATCGAGTGTTATTCTAACTTATTTTAGCGTTTAAGTGATGAAAGTAAGGGGAAACAATTCCGCATTTGGCGAAAAAGAAAGTGTTTTTTTTATTACGATGGACAAAATCCATGAATTAAAGTTCGAATTGCTTCATCACGCACCTTATTCACCAGATGTAGCTCCCACACATTATTTTCTATTTCCAAACTGGCTCGGTGGTAGAAGATATGCCAACAATGAAGACATGGGGTCTGCGATTAACAGGGTATCGAAGCTATTGAATATCGCTGGGAAAAGTGTATCGAGCTTTAGCAGATTATGTTGAAAAATAAAGTAAAGTTTTTCAAAATTGCTGTTTTCTTTGTCAGGTCAGGTTGTTCTGGGACCGCCCTCATTATTGTGAATAATATTTCTAACAGGAACTTTAATTCAAACATCTTATTGAAATCAACTCTGTAATATGTCATATCTAGGTCTTGAACCTATAAACTGCTCTAATCCTACTCATTTCTCTACCAGCAACAATACTTTGTTGTATCTTTTTTGTAAGCAATACTTCTAACGTGTTACTTTATGACCAAATTTCAGCATCATGTTTTTCCAAACAGGATTTAACTTTTCTTGCCTACGATTTTCATATTCAGGGAAAAACATGTATGTACTCATTAAGGTGGCCCTTCAATGTATGGGCAAATTTAAAACTCATCTGTCATTTTTGTGTGAGGTTAGGAGAAAAAAAATTTTGACAAAAATTTGGGCTCGATCGGTTGAAAATTCGCGTGCCGCACGAGAGTTAAAGTTCGTGAGAACGAGCAAAATTTATAAAAAGAAGCTCATAACTACTCAGGGGTCACCCCTATGGAGGTAAAAAGTAAGAGCGACCCCCATTATTTTTGTGTCCCAAATATTTCCCTAGAACAAACTTACCCTCTATCTCCAACCCTTAAGGGGGTTCCCATACAAAAAAAAAAAAAATGCACGAAAATCTATCAAAATAGAAAAACAAAATATATGAGCATTTCAACGAGAATTATTTCTATGGTCTCCGATTTTGATAAAATTTGGTGAGTGTGCTTGGAATCGAACGCATATTTCCAAAACATTTTTTTTTTTTTTTTTTTTTTTTTGGAAAACTGTGGCAACCCCGAATCTTTGAAATATTGTAAAATTATTTGTTAGGACATCATTCAGAAGGCAATAACTTGTTGTGTAAGAGATATTTAAAAAATTCTTTGTGTGTAAAAATAGTGAGAGTTTTGGGGTTCTGATATTTTATAAAATAAAATATATAAAATGGAAAAAAATTTTTGTGAAATATGCGTTCGATTCCAAACATACTCACCAAATTTTATCAAAATCGGAGACCATTGAAGTAAAATGGAAATGTTCATATACAATTATTGCAATAAAATAAAATGGTTTATTGATGCTATTAATAGGTTTATTTATGTATAACATAATTATTAATGCTTTAAATTAAATTACTTTTGCCATAACTCGGATATTTTTTGCGATAATCACTGACAACTTGAATTAAATATTGCTTCTCCTCTTCGTTCCTGCACAATATTTTATTGTAGTCCTCCATCATTTTCACACCTCTCTCGGCGATGTCGTTTACAACGTGAATTTTGTCGACAATTTTCAATGCTTGCTGAGAATCTTCACGCTGTGGCCACGTTTCCGGTGGATATCGTAAAAATTCATGCGGCAAGTTGAAGCGTTGGAAAAAGTTTTTAGTTTTTGAGGTTACGAAAGCGCTCAAGTTATTCGACAAAAATTGTTCATTTACTTCTGCAAATTTAAGCACAATTTTTTTCTTACTACGGATAGGGCCTTCAACATCTTCAGAGCCATCAGAGGTACCACAATCATCATCTTCTCCAGTTTCTTCATCAGTATGTTTTTGTAGTTTGACTTCCATTTCTTTTATTTCAAGGCTTTCTTCTCCATCCTCTATGTACATAGTAGCCAACATTTTTCGTTTTATGTCACACGAAACATCTGAATCAAAGAAGGCTAGAGCTATAGCCTCCTCCGCTAGATACCACAAATGTCTAATAAACTTTGTTACCATTATTTTCGACAATTTCTCATCTAAGTCTGCATACGAGTGAAGAGCTTTCAAAAAGTTCAAGTCCTGATTCGGCGCTTTGACAGCTTTAGTACAGTTATACCAGACTTTTGCGTACAAACAAACCATAAATATACAGACATCTCGAATTCCATCCAATTGTGACTTTGACAGTTTAAATTGGTCTCTGAACATAAATATTTTCAACGAGTAGATTGCCTTGGACATCCATCGTGCGTGGTGAATGGGTATGAGTTGTTTAAACTTATATGCGCCCAAATCACCGCCAAGGAATAAAACAACCAATTCCAATAGTTCCTTATAGTCGTTGCGACGTTGTCTTTTCTATAGTTTGGCCATGCAAAATGTAATGATGTCATCTGGTGCAGTTATTAATTTCGAAACAACGATTTCATCGCTTACTCCAGTTTCAAATGACTTTTGATAAACATTTTCCCAATTTAGCTGGAAACGCCGAAACAGGCCAACATCTGGCGCAGAAGTGTTTCCAATTTTTTCTTCGAAGACTGCTCTTAGCACCAATTCGTATATGTGATGTCGACACGGTAGATACATCAAATCTCTCTCTAATAACTGTTCAAGTAAAATTACAGCTCCTCCGAATTCACCAGTGTTTGACGATGTCGTGTCAAAAGACATTGCTTGAACTCGATTCGCAATCTTCCATTCTACCAGTAGGTGTTGAACAGCCGCTGCAATGTTTTTACCTTTTCCACAATCTAATTTTGGAACGCCTAATATTCGTTCCATTTCTCCATTAGTTACAATAACTGGAAGGCGATCAATCTTATTCTTTCCTGAAATCTCTTCCAGTATTTTGCCATCGCAATGCACTATAAAAAATGCTGCTTCCTTTAACTGTAATGAAAAAATATTTATATGAATATTGAAAATAAATAGGTATGAGAAGAATAATATTACATATAAGTTCTCCTTTACAAAACCAGCTATTTTTTGTCGATTTGCATTACGGTATCTTTGAATTGACGAGCGATTCAATACCAAATTTGATACGTTGTGGCCAAGGCCTTCAGCTACTGCAGTCATTAAATGCATTGCATTTCGGTCTGATATCATGCATTTGTCCAAAGCAGAAACGATCCATTCATTGATAAATGACTGTGTTCCTCTTTTTACAATTTTCGAAGTCGACGGTAGAGCGTCCAATTCCCATTCCATTCCACCATTGCCACCATTGTCTGACGATTCGGTAGATGATGTTACTTGCACTGTAGTTGAATAAATATTGAGTACAAATAATAAAATTGTGCGTCTTCTGCAATTTACAATACTTACCCGTTGATAAGGTATTAATTTCAGTAGTCGCTCGTAATCGCCGTTGTTCTTTTGTCTCTCGTTCCATTTTTCTTTTTTCATAGCCAACTAGAGCCATGTCAACGCCAATCATGCTGCCTGGACGACCTTTTTTCCTCTGCGCAAGCAAAAACTCTATATCCTCCGGTATTGTAATCGTTGTAAGTGCGAAGAGGTCGTCTAATTCTTCGACAAACTTTTCTTCTTTTACCTTATGAGAAGGTCCTCCTCTTGTTGCGCTCTTGTTTAACTTCCTCCAATCCTGGTACAATTTGCCAATTTGTTTTATGACGGCAGATTTGTCTCGCGTCGGAATTCGCGCCTTATCCCAGAAAACGAGCACTTCGTTTGCAGCCATTGTTATACTTTTTCGCACTTCCAATTTTAGTGTACGAGTGTGAAAAAAAAATACACCAAGAACTTCTTTTTTAGACGGCAATTTTGATCCCAACAGCTGCGGAATAACATGTTCAATCAAATAAATGCTGGGCTGTTGCGATCTCAAATTACTTTTTTTCATATATGATGCCATTGAAAATCAAATGCGCACCTGCTATTTTTTAATGTAGTTTTTATCTTTTAGTTTTAAATGTTTTATTTTCCTTTTATTTCACTTTTTGATTTCACATTTTCCTGGGTTGCTTTTAGTTTTACTTGAAAAGATGAATTATTCACTATCACAACACATAAAGAAACTTTAAAATAACACTGCTTAGCTTTAATTTTCCGCTCACAGGTTGTATGTTTTAATTGCAAATGTCATAGAACAACTAGAAGGTCAATATGTGTACATAAAAAACGTATCTAACATAAACAAAAAATTTAAACTATAATTCGGGGATTCCACAAACTAAAAAAGTATAACAATAAATTTAGCGATAATTCAAAGCTTCGGGGTTGCCGCAGTTTTCAAAAAAAAAAATTAAAAAATGTTTTGGAAATATGCGTTCGATTCCAAACACACTCACCAAATTTTAACAAAATCGGAGACCATAGAAATAATTCTCGTTGAAATGCTCATATATTTTATTTTTCTATTTTTGGTACATATTCGTGCATTTTTTTTTGTATGGGAACCCCCTTAAGGGTTGGAGATAGGGGGTAAGTTTGTTCTAGAGAAATATTGGGGATACAAAAATAATGGGGGTTGCTCATACTTTTTACCTCCATAGTGGTGACCCCTTAGTAGTTATGAGCTTCTTTTTATAAATTTTGTTCGTTGTCACGAACTTTAACCCTCGTGCGGCACGCGAATTTTCAACCGATCGAGCCCAAATTTTTGTCAAATTTTTTTTTCTCCTAACCTCACACAAAAATGACCTGCTTGTTTGGAAAATCGAAAAAAAAAAATAAGGGCCACCTTAGTACTCATACAGAGACTTTAAAAACTTAATTATAATTTACTATAAGAATACTTTGGACATATTAATTGGGAAAATATTTATTATATGCCCTCCGTAAATGATCAACTTTGGTTTCTTGAAACAAACATAAAAAGTTTATACGATGCTACTGTTCCTTTAGTAACTCGATCCAGAAAATCCAAAGCAAAGCCATGGATTACATCTAATATAGAGCAGTTAATTTCTCTCAGAGATGTATGTTACTCAAGGTGGAAGCAATTTAAAACTACTGCGCTCAAAAATGATTACCACACTGCAAGAAAAAAAGTTAAAGACAGCATTAGAAAAGCTAAATCGGTTTATTATTCAAGGCGTTTTGAGTCCGCTATGGACTCACGACAAACCTGTAAACACGTTCGTGATATTGGTATAGCGAAAGGCATTAAAAGTGTGGATAGCAGTATTGATATCAATGAGTTAAACTCAGTCTTCAGTAATTTACCAGTAGACACAACAATAACTCCTTATTTTAAAATTTTAACAATGATAATGACTCCATTAATTGTTTCTGAATTTTCGTGTGTAACTCATGAAGATGTTTATCTTAGTGTTGTTGGTGCTAAATCTAATGCAATCGGACATAATAATATTCATCCAGTATTTGTGAGGATTTTGCTGCCCTTTCTCTTGTCTTATTTAACACATTTCTTTAACTCAATTATAACCACAAGCACTTTCCCTTACAAATGGAAGCATGCCAAAATAATTCCTATTCCTAAATCTATTAATGAATACCGCCCCATAGAAATCCTTTGCTACTTTTCAAAAGTACTCGAAAAGCTCCTTCATAAACAAATGACCACTTACATAAATGAGATTGGTTTGTTATCGAATACACAATCAGGTTTTCGATCTAATCATAGTTGTGTTACTGCTTTGACTGAAGTAACTGAAAACATAAGGCAGGAACTGGATGATAATAAAGTTAATTTTATGGTCCTACTTGACCATTCAAAGGCTTTCGATACTGTCGACCACTTAATGCTACGTAATAAGCTGAAACATCTTTTTAATTTCTGTAAATCTGCTTCGATCCTACATATCTGATCATACCCAATCCGTTTACGTGAAAAATAAAATCTCAACACAGTTGAATTTTACGAGAGGAGTGCCCCAGGGATACATCCTAGGGCCTTTTCTTTTTTCTCTCTATGCTAATGATCTATATTCACAACTTCTCCATTGCAAAATTCATATGTATGCCGATGACGTGCAGTTATATTTAAGCAGTCCGACTGCTTCAATTAAATAATATCCATCGTTGGGCTATGGCCATCCAGCTCTTTTTAACCCCATTAAAACCTAATTGTTTGATGCTAAGTAAATGGTCTAAACAACCACCCATAGTTCCTGATATTACAATTAACGGCCAAAATATTCCTATTGTTTCTTCTGCCAAAAATCTAGGTATTATCTTTAACAGCTCTCTATCGTGGTCAAATCATATAAATAATGTAGTTGGGCAAACTTACGTTAAACTGAGATCTCTTTGGTCAACACAATATTTCATACCTTTGAAAGTAAGAGTTCTACTAGCCAAAACGTATATTATTCCTGGAATTTTGTGCGGCTGTGAAATTTTTGCTAATTGCGACTCCTCGAGCAAACGTCGACTCAATGTTGCATATAATAATATTATTCGTTATGTTTTTGGTTTAAGAAGATATTCTCATATAACTCCCTTCTCTGCAAGACTATTTGGTGTCTTTTGATAATCTTTTAAATACTAGAGTTAACATTTTTACGCACAAAATTATTTACACAAAAAAACCTAGCTATCTATTCGAAAAATTGCAACTTGCCAGATCTGATAGAGGAAGAAAGCTCATAATTCGTATTCATAGGACACTTGTCTCAGAACAGCAATTCTTTGTGCACGGAGTTCGTCTTTGGAATGTACTTCCAGAGACTTATCAACTAACAAGCAACGCAAGACTTTTTAAAAAACTAATTTTTGATTATTTTGCATAGTAAAATCTTCGAAATTTTTGGATTTTGTTATTTTTATATCATTTATATCAGCACATTGTACCCTTATAATTAATTAATCCTGTACTGTAATTATAAGAAAAATTTTCTTGTTGTACAGGAAAACACAAAAAATAAATAAATAAACAAATAAATAAAATTTTAACAGGGTTATGTGCTTAAGCACGTCAGTTATTTAAGACGATGTGTGTTATACATAAATTATTTGTAGACTTTGCCAATAAATAACATTGTGTGTTCTTAATAAACTACTTTAACCCACTTTTACTTTAGCTCACCAATATCTTTTATGTATTGAATCTATTCAATATAGCACAAATACTTTTAATTTTCATAAGCCACTATGTATTAACAAATTTAGAATATTTGTACGATTGTGTGTAAATCTTTAGAAGCAGAGAAATTAGTAAATTTAAAACGCCAGATTCTCTTTCAAAGTAACAAAAGAAAAAAAAAGAAAACACCGTTATTTTTATAAAGTTTTAATATTTCTTTTCTTATTTTTTCTTTATTATTTATTCCCAGCGCAATGTCAACAACGTGCGAATTTTTTAAAACACAAATATTTTTGTTTTGTTTATTTGTAACAACTTCATAAAACGAAAACCGTTATTATTTTGTTTTCATCTGTTTTTGTTGGCTGCTGTTATTGTGTGGTAGTTAAAGAGTTAAAAAATGTTTTTGTTTTAAAGAAAACTTTATAACAAAATTGGTAAGATGCCAAAAAAATAAGAAGTGAAATTGACATACAAAAAATGCAAAATATGTTTTTTTTTAAATAAACAAAAATTAAACAAAAATATTAAATACTAGTATAATTTTTAACAAATATTTTTTTAACATTTTTGACTCACTCAGTTGATTTGTTAGTATCTTCTTCAACACATGTTCGTAACTATAGTTGTGTTTGTATTTATCTTTACGAAGTCACCTAAGAAATTTTGCATAACTTTTTTTTTTCTTTCAGTTTTTGTTTTGTGTAGAAAAATTTTGTGTTAGCCATACATAACTCATATTTCTCAAAAGTCAGCATTATATAATAATACATATTGCGTTTACTTCACAATGGGCTAGATTTATTTTTTTCTTGAAAACTGGCATGACAAATGTTATACGCTATAAAGAATGTTTTTTGTTTTAAACATTTATTTTATTATATTTAATATCTGCGGTTTTCTAGAATAACCGCGTATGTCATAAAATCAAAATGTTCAGGGGAGCCAAAAAACGTTATATTTGAAATTATGGGCTCAATATAAAGATTTTAGAGCATTTTATTTAACAGCTCTGTAGATATGGGCAATAAATACTTTATATAAAATTTTGAGTCAAAAATCTAGAGAAGGTGTGCAGATAAAACAACTTATGTCGACAAACGTCGTTTTCTTTGAAAAAGAAAACTACCATGTAGACATAAGTTTTTTTTTGCTTGAAAATGGATTTTTTGTTCGTCAATAAAAAGTTAACGGGACTTGGGATGAGAATATAACAACGTTTCAAGAATAATATGACAAAAAATAACAGAAATAAACACACTTGGTTATAAACTGAAAACTAATCCAAAATTATTTTGCTTTTATTTCATTAATAACAACGTATGTCGCTATGTGTCGTTTTCTGAGAAAATAATTTGTCAGCGATCAAACGTAGATGGACATACGTCGTTAGTGCTGCAAATTAATTTAATAAACATTAAAGTTACGTTGTTATTTAAAGAAAAAACTCAGAAATGGTCCATACTTTTTCAAAAAAAATTTAACACATGTAAAGAGCGTTAAAAATTAATATATTTGGCATCGTTAACTCAAAACTGACAAAAATGGACATACGCGGTTATTCCAGAAAACCACAGATATATAAATGAAAGTATAAAATAATAATAAATAATTGCATATGATCCTTGATCTGCTGTGGTTTAAAGTTTCTCGAAATGTCTTCACATGGAATTCAGGACCATTTTTCTTATACAGGACTTTATTGCTCATTTAAGTTCCTCAAAACTCTTGGCTCTTCAATTATTTATACCGATCCTGGTAAAATTTGGTTTGTGAGTGTTTATTACGAGTACATCAATTTAATACTAGTCAAAAAATAAGCCCGGTTGGACATTTCTTAGTCATAGCCCTCATATAAAGCTGTTTCGCTATGCTACGCATTCTATGGAAAACCCAAAACTTTACACCGGCTAAATCGTATATAAGCTTAACTTTATTTTATGGATGCGAAATTTTTTTTAACCTATTGAATGAGTTATAATAATTTGGAGAAAGTTTACCATGCAATTCTAAGAAATGTTTTTGGCCTGAGGAAATGTGATCATATGTATAACTACAGTTTACAAAAAAATATATGGACTTACGTTTTGTGATTTGCTAAAAATATGAAACTTGATGTTTTTACACAAAATTATATACAGTGTTGGTAAGAACAAAAGCAACCAAAATCACTATTGACCTTTTTTTATATTTAAGCATGTTATTGTTGTTTTTCCAAAATCTTTATCATTTCTCACTCTTTATAACATTAAAACAAGTAAGATAATTATAGTCGGTCTAGACCGACTATACGATACCCTATACCATGCGTTTAGAAACCCTATCTCTTAGGCCCAACTAACTGGACATTGAAAATAAGCAAAAACCAAATTTGAGTGGGATTTTTATTAATTTTTTTTGTCTGCAGATATGAAAAAGTTCATATCGGATGCTATATCTATAAAGGGACTAGGTCCAAAAATGGACCGATCCTGATCATGTTTGGTAAAGTCTCTTGTATTTTGCAAAAATATGTACAAACAAAATTTGAGAAGAATCAGTGCAATATTTTTGTTTTTTAATAGATTTAAGTGAAGATCGGGAAGCAGCTCTATATGGGGTCAAAGGGATCATTTTTGGACTACTCATTAGTGGATGTAATGAACGCATACAAACCCAATTTGAATAAGATCTATATGACAATTTGGATCTTATGGCAATTTATGTCGATTTCATATGGGTAATTTGTATGGGGGCTAGGTCTGAACATGGACCGATTCTCACCAATTTCAATAGCGTTCATCCCATGGCCGATAAAAGCTTATACACCAAATTTCGTTAAAATATATTCATATTTGCGACCTGCAGTTTGATTACAAGCTTTACATGGACACACAGACGGACGGACGGACGGACATTGTTAAATCAACTCAGAAAGTGATTCTGATTCGATCGGTATAATTAAAGATGGGTCTAGGTCAAATATTTTTGGTTGTTACAAACAGCAGCACAAAGTCATTATACCCAAACCACATAGTGGTATAGGGTATAAATAAAAAGACAAAACTAAAATTGTAAACTAAAAGAACCGTTATATTTTTTTCTGCAAAAAACTTAAAATGACACTATTTCAGTTGGAAAAACAAAAGCAACATTTAACATTATTCAATATTTAGTGAAGAATCCGTTGTTTTTATAACTTCGCGGCATCTACGTGGCATGTATTCAATAAGGCGGTTGATAAGCGCTTCTTTTAAAGGTGGTTTAGAAGTGAAAGCCCGAGCAGCTACTCGCAGCTTTAAAATACCAAATAAGTCCTGAATAGGGTTCAAATCAGGTAATTGGGCCGGCCAAACAAGTGTTTGAACCCCATTTTTTAGCGAGTCACGCTTTTACCAGCTTCGAAGTATGTTTCAGGTCGTTGTCGTGTTGAAATATACAACGAAGCGGCATCTCCCACTCAGAGTGTCGCATCATAACATTAGCAAGAATGTCTCTATATTTAAATCTGTCCATTAATCCGTCGATTTCGTGGAAGGGTCCAATGCCAAAACCATATAAGCATGCCCAAATCATAATTGTTCCGCCGCCATGCTTCACAGTTGGCGAACAGTGCACATTCCGTCAGAGTTAAACAAATTAAATTTTGACTTGTCGCTAAATAAAAAAGTTTTCCATTTTTCAGGCATCCAGTTTTGATATTTTGTGCAAAATGAAGCCTATAAATATTGATATGCTAAACATTTTAGCGAAATATATTTGAAATGTTTCTTAGTGAACAGTATTTTTTTTGCTGGCCTGAAGCTTCAGAAACCTGCTTCTAATGTTCGGCGACGAACAGTCCTTGAATCTTTATTTAAATTTAACTCATTTAAAGTAGTTGTTGATGATTTAAATCGATATTTTTGCACAATTTGTATAATGTGACGGTCTGTCCTTTCATTTGTCTTCCGTGTTGCTCCTCCCAAATGCAATCTTTTTACAGATATTATAGATTTATTAATAATATGATTTTTAGCTATTTCTATTTGACTCTTTCCATTCAAAAAATCCTTAACTATTGCATTTTTTAAGTTTTCAGAGTATTTATCACGAGCCATGACGATTTGATTTAAATATGATCAATTTCTCAACGCTACTAACTGTCAGTCAACTTAAATTAAATTAAAAGAGAATGCAAAAATGAGCCGTTAAACTTGAAAGTAGAGACAATGCAATATGTTATTGCTTAAAGTTGCTTTTGTTTTGTCCAACTGCCATATTGCCCTTTTGAGATTTTTTTTGCAAAAAAATATATAACGGCTCTTTTAATTTACAATTTTAGTTTTGTTTTTTTATTTTTAATGTTATAAAGAGTAAAAAACGATAAAGAATATTTTGGAAAAAACAACAATAACATGCTTTAAAATACAATAAAGTTCAATAGTGATTTTGGTTGCTTTTGTTCTGATACACACTGTATAAGTGTGAACCTCCGTATCTTTTTAATACGCTTCGTGATTCAGATGACCAAATACAAATTAGACATCAACTTTGACGTCCGAATGGCAGTTTTATATCAATTAAATTCGATTTTGGAACTTGCTACCTTCAAACATGCAGTTCATAAGCAAATAAATGTGAAGTTTTTAATTTTTATTTTTATAATAATAATTTATATTAATTTAATATATACAGCCATAGTCAAAAGTATTTACAACACAAAAATTTTTTTACATATTCAATTAAACTAGCAGATTCCAGCCCTCGAAATTCGAGGGCAAATTCTAGGAAATTTTATTTTTTCATTAAATAAAGACTCTAAAGTTATGCTAATCAATTATAGCCAATGCAAAAATCAACACAAAAAATAAACTCATTTTTATTATAAACACATTAACAAATTTAATAAACACACACATAGCATTGTATAATTTTATGTGTGTATGTGTTAGTAGCAACTTTAAATGCAATTTACTCAAAATAAAGGAAAAAATTTAAAAATCTGTAGATTTGCAAATCGGCTAAAAAGAAATACCTTTCAAATAATATACGTTTGGTAAAAATCGGAATAAAACGGTAGAACAAAACATCAGTCACAAGAAATCACCTAGCCTATTAATATTATAGATGAGCTTTTTGTTGTTGTTTTTGGAAGTAAGTTGCAAAAAAAGTGTTGTTGTTGCATAGCTTGATCTATGCAGAAGCAAATTAAAGAGAATTGGAAAAAATAACGGTTCATTCGACAGAAATAGAAGCAAATGTACTGATGCTTAACAGTTGTCAAAAGTATTTACTCACATTTTATTTGCGTCAAAAGTATTTAGACAAAACTTTAATTTGATAATATTAATTTTATTTAATTAATTTTGAAAATTTTTTTATGGATACTTAATTAACATGAACTAATGTTTAGTAACACCACCTTTGGCATCAATAACTGCCTGCAACCTGGCTGGATTTAATGCAATCAATTCGCGCGAAAATTCAATAGTCAATTTCGATCAAAATTCCCTTATCTCAACTATAGTATCATCGCGTTTTCGATCTCTATCAATAGTCCTCTGCTGTTTTATGAAAGCCCAAACATTTTCAATTATATTAAGATCGGGAGGCCAAGGACGATCAGCTTTATTTAAATCATTTAAAAATTTTGTAGGTATCCATCCCTTATTAAATGGAGCATTGTTGCCTATTTCCTGACGGAAAGGCATATTCAGTTAAAACTCCAATATATCCGGACTAATTTAAAGTATCATTTATCTGTACCAAATCTCCAAATCTAATCGAATATTTACTCATGAATGTATAGAAATGGTTAGAGCGGTATTGCCACACTTTTTTTTTTACCGTTATCCCCAAATAAATGCAAAAAATCGCCAAAATGAAATAAAAAAAAGAATAAACAAGTAAAAAAATTATAGGCGGTCTAGAATAACTATGGGATAACTATAGCCTGAGTTTAGAGAACTGGTGTTAGTTCCAACTAATTGGGTATATAAAATAAGGATAAACCAAATCTGAGTGGTAATTTTATTAATTTTTTTGGCCGCAGATCTGAAAAAGATCATATCGGAAGCAATTTTGATATGGGGACTAGGTCAAAAAATGGATCGATTCTGACCATATTTTGAAAAAAACTCATACAAACCAAATTTGTGGAAAATCTTTGCAATATTTTTGTTTTTAATAGGTTTAAGTGAAAATTAGGAAGCGGTTTTATATGAGGGCTTTTTTTTTTTTTTTTTTTATAATTTATTGCTTATTTACAATCTATCTAATAAATGAAGATATTAAGTAAATTTGATTATAATTATATATGATAAATAATAACAGAAGTATTTACTACATTAAGTAAAATCACTAAATATTAATTAATTAAACTTGTATAAAATAGCAAGAAAAATTTCTATATGGCAAGTTAAGAACAGGCAGTCTTTTAAGTCTCCTACTTTCATTTGTTTCGTCTAGTAGACATATTGCTAGAACATTAGGGTGATAGTTTAATCTGTCTAGGTATCTTTGAGTATAATGCCGTATTTCTTCTTTAACAGTAGGAATCTTTATGTCGTTGTGGATTGTGTCATTGGCAACGTACCAGGGAGCATCAAGTATCATTCGTAGTGTTTTTGATTGGAACCTCTGAAGATTTTCTATATTCGAATTGCTTGCTCCTCCCCATAGATGAATTCCATAAACCCATATAGGTTTGAGTATGGCCTTGTAGATTCTTATTTTATTTCCAATACGAAGTTTTGATTTAGGTTTTAGCAACCAGAAAAACGTTTGAGTTTCATGTTTAGTTGTTCTCTTTTGGCTTTGATGTGTTGTTTCCAAGTCAATCTTCTATCCATGTGGATCCCAAGGTATTTAATACAAGTTTTATCAGGAATAACATCCCCATTTATATTGACTGGTGGACAATTTCCTTGCCTCATAGAGGACGTCATATGCTTCGATTTGCTTGTATTAATTTTAATTTTCCATTTTTTATACCAGAACTCTAGATTTAGAAGTTGATTTTGGATGGCAGCTGATGCGTCGTTCTTATCGGTATTAGCCGATAAAATTGCTGTGTCATCAGCAAAAGTAGCCAATACCACATTATCAGCAATAGGCATATCTGATGTGAATAGGGTATAAAGAAAAGGTCCTTGGGTACCTTGGTACCTTGGGGAACTCCAGCAGATATCTCATGTATGTCAGAATATACATCATTGTGTTTTACATAGAAACAACGATTGGCTAAGTATGATTTGAACAATAAAAAATATGGTGTTGGCAATAATCTCTTAATTTTGTATAATAATCCTTGGTGCCATACGCGATCAAAAACTTGTTGAACATCAACGAAAACTGCAGAAGAGTATTTTTTATTCTCTAGCGAATCAGTTATGTAATTTACAATCTGATGGCATTGTTCTGGTATCCCGTGTTTGTGTCGGAATCCAAATTGATATTCTGGAATAATGTCAAATTATTAATCTAATGGTAAGACTCTTCTAAGAAGTATTTTCTCAAATATTTTAGAAAAACTTGTCAATAAACTAATTGGCCGATAGGATGTTATTTCTTTTTCCGATTTATTGGGTTTAGGAATCATTACTATCTCAGCGCATTTCCATTGCATGGGATAGCGTTGAATATATATGTCAGTAATACTACACTCTTTTCTGGTTAAAATGATACTTTTCAAATAGATACTTTTAAGAATAGGTACATTTTAAAAAGTTAGTTATTTAGAAATGGGGTAGTTAAAAAAGTTTGTTTGTTTTTTGTACTTTTTCAAGAAGGTGTACTGTTTTAAAAAGTGGTACTTTATTTGAAGAAAGTATATTTTTTTCAAAATTTACTTTTTTGAAAAAATGTATTTATATAAAAAAGGGAGTTTTCTGGGAAAGGTTTTTTAAAAAAGGTAGGTTTTTATACACGATTTTTTTTTTAAAAAAGGTACTTTTTTAAAAAAAAAGGAAAATTTTGAAAACTTAATATTCTTTTAAAAAAATTTGATTAAAAAAAAGGGTCCTTTTTTTAAATAAGTCATTAGTATTTTAAAAAAGTCTATGTTTTAGAAAAAGGAATTTAAAAAAAAATTTTTTGTTAGTTTTTTACAAAATGGTATTTAAAAAAGGTAATTTTTTAAATAAATGTTACTTAAAATAAAATAATAATAATAAATAATAATAAATAATAATAAATAATTAAATAATTTTTTATAAACACTTAAAAAAAATTTATTTTTGGAGAAAGGATACTTTTAGAGGATAAAAACCTTCCAAAAAATTTGCTTTTTAGCGATTATATTTTTTGTTTCAATTTGGCAACTTTCTTTATTATATCGTGATAACGATCAAAACTATATTTCAGTACTTGCTTAGGCTAATATGACATGTGCAGTATAACCGTACACACATGCAGCAAATGCCACAACTACAATGTCTGCAACAATAAGAAGATTTACAACATATACATGTCTTAAGAAAAACAACAACCATATATTTTCAGTCATATCTCCTGACCTTTTGGACCGATTTTGATGATTTTAGACAGCAACTACTTCAGGATGTTAATAAACGAATTTGTGTAAAAACGAAAAATTTTGCTTTATTATTGAGGGTATGATTGTGATTTTCGCAGACAGACGGACTGTCGGTCATCGATAATCAGTTTCCCATGTTATAAGAATCATGAAAATTTATTGTTTTGGGGGTCTCCGGAAATTCTTTCGATGTGTTACAAATTGAATGACAAACCTACCCTATCCACAGTGGTGTGGAGGGTATATAAAACTTAATTTTCGACAATATGAAAATTATAAATATCTCCTACATATTACTTTACACGTGTAAAAATAGTCACTAGTTAATTGGTTAGTTCTGTTTTCACCAGTCACGACATCAGCACTTTCGTCGTAATTGAAATACATTTTTCAATGAATAACAATCAGATAAAAAAAAAACAAAATCAATAAGCCTCGCATAATACTAAAAAAGTGCCTAGGTGCCCTTATAAAAGGTCTGTTGTAAAAAGGTGAAGTTATAATTTTTTGATTTTTTTATTGATCATTTGATCATTTTAGCATTTATTTTATCTAAACCAGGCGATTTGGGTAAAAAAAGTTCAATAATTTCACTCATTATTTCCGAAGATGTGACAATTCTAATGGAGAAATCCATTGGGCAACTTGCAGTTAAGAATTCGTTAATATGATTTTCGTGATGTATGCCAGAATTGATATTAAAAGGAGTAATCATCATTTCCTGTTGGATTTAAATTCTCAAGAAATTCTCCTAATGATTTGTCTTTGAATTCTTGCAGGTATTTTTGGAGATCTTTGGTAGCTTTGTTCAAATTCCTTTTGTCTTATGGATCACAACTCCTTTGCCCTATTTTTCGAAAATGTCTTTTTCTTTTAATCTGATCTCTTATTTCTGTTGATATGAAAATTTGATTTGTGTTGAGATTAGTAGGCTCCGGTTTAGATAAAAAAGCGGATTCTACAACTATATTTCCTCATTAGATTTTAAAGATACATTTAGGTTGGTATTTTTTTCTAGCCAGTAAGCAGAGTTAATTTTGTGCTAAAACGTCTTTATAATGTAGGACTATATCTGCCACACGATGTGAAGAAAAGAGTTGCTTTGGCTTTGTGTCTGCCTTTATTTTTGTATGGATTAGAAATTTATTCAGGTATGTCGCAATACAATTTTTCGAAGCTTAGACAATGTTTTAATAGGGTAATCCGTTATATTTTTGGACTTCGCTATAGGGATCATACACATATGACGTCTTATGCAATGAATATCCTTGGATGCGATTTTAAGAGTTTTATTGATCTTAGGATAATGATTCAATTTTATAAAATTTTTAAATATGGAAATTCTCCGTACCTGCTAGAAAGGTTTAGATTCTGTCATTCGGCAAGGACACATTCCCTTCTTGTTCCAAGATATTCATCACTCATTATGAGTCGTTCATTTGTTGTAAGAGTGACAAGGCTTTGGAATTCTTTGTTGCCGTACGAGGAACGTAAGTTCTCTAAGTCAATTTCTGGATTTAAAAAGGTTTTATTGGAATATTTAGAATAATTACTAATAATTAAATATAAAACTAAATAGTAAAATATTAAAAAAGGAGAAGTTCTGTTACCAGTAATTTACCACGGTTTCTAATTAGTCTTGTTCTCAGTGCTTGTGCAAAATTGGGGGGATTTTTTTTTACAATATATATATATATTTTTTGTATTAATTATTTTATTCAGAAACTTTATTTTTAAGTTATGGAAAATATAAATATTTTGAATTGAATTGTAATAGTAATAAGTTTTTTTTCTGTTTTTTATTTTACTGCCATATGTATATTCTGGATTAATTAGGCCCGAAGGGCTTGTAATCTATTATGAACAAGTAAATAAATAAAAATAAATAAATAAATAAATGATTTAACATCGGTTTTTTTTAGTAAATAGTGGTTCATTTCGAGGAAGGCATTATATCGTGCTATAAGGAATTATCAATAGAGAGTGGTCAGAACTAAGTTCGAAACAATCATTTATATCGAGGTGATGACGAGGTATTCCATTAAATACAGCAAAATCGATAAGATCTGGTAGCTTTCTTGGGTCAGATGGCCAGTATGTTGACTTCCCGGTTGACAGTACTGATAAGTTTTCATCTTGAATAAATTTGAACAGTTATTTTCCTTTAGCATTTGATATTCTTGACCCCCACCAGGGGTGTTTGGAGTCAAAATCACCTCCAACTATAAATTTCGAGCCTAATTTATAGAAAAAGGTTTTAAAGTCTTGGTGTTTCAAATTGTAACGAGGCGGAAAGTATACGGAATCAAAAATAACAGGAGAATTACTACAAATAACTTTTATATATTTTATCAACAACGTCAAATTTGATGTTTGATTTAATTAAAATAGCAGAAACGCCGCGTGCAGTATTATTGGGGTTGTTCGAGTTCAATAATGTATAACCTTTTATCTGGAAATATGTTCTATATATGTTTCGGATATTAAAAGCATGTCTATTTTATGAACGTTTAAGAAAATTTATATTTCTTGCCTATGGTTAGACAAGCCGTTGGCATTCCATATTGCAAGTCGGATATCTAATTGCATAACTTATTAACTAAAAGATTTATTAAGGTAAAAAGTTTTTCAGTGAGATCTAATTGTCGAGGGCTATGACTTAGAATTATCCTATAGGATGTAATAAACACACAAAAATCCAATTTGACCGAGTTCTATATGATAATTTGAATGTTATGGCAATTTAAGATCCCATAGGGGCAATTTGTATGAGGACTAGGTCTGAACATGCACCGATTTTCACCAATTTTAATACTGTTCATACTATGGCCAACAGCACCTATTTTCATCAAAATACAATCATATTTGTGACCTGTAGTTTGATTACAAGTTTTACATGGACTCACAGACGATCGGATGAACAGACGGACAGACATCGCTAAATCAACTCAGAAAGTGATTCGAGTCGATCGGTATAATAAAAGATGAGTCTGGTTTAAATATTTTTAGTAGTGACAAACATCAGCACAAACTCATTATAACCTATACCACGATGTTTCGTGAAAGACATATTAGAAAAGTAAAAGATTTGTTATTAAAATAAAATTAAATATTGAATTAAATTATTTTAGTAACTGGAAAATTAATATGTGCAAAAATAGATGACTGCCACTCCAAAAAACTTATTCACAAATTATGACTTGACTTCTGAAAAAACCATGAATTTGTCAGAAGTGTTAATGCAAAATTGTTTCTCATTCAATTCTAAAGAAATGTTCTGTTATTAAAAATATTTTTACACACATCAAACATTTACCCATACTCAAACATTGCATTTTTGGGTGATCAAATGATTGCAGAGTACTTATATGACATATTTTGTTGTTCACTTAGTTCAGTATGGAGTAATTTATACATAAATACATATTCCGGAGTGGATAACACGTCGTGGACATATTTTCAATTAAAATTTGACTTTATTTATTTTTTTTCAAATATGACAAGAAAACCAAAATATGGTTAGGTTAACATTATTTTTTTCTTTATATAGTTTTTCCAACAGAAATTTATTCAGACAATTTGCATTCGGTTAGAAATTCCAAAACGGGATAAAAGTTTGAGTTTCTTTTGTTAAAATCGAAAAATAATTCTAATTAAAATTTAATTTCTGGTATTTGAACTTACAATTGGCAACACTTTTCGGTTTAAAATAAGTTCTTATAATATAAATAGTTATCGTAATCACCAATATTTAGTATTGATGAATGTTATACAGGATTTAATTAGGTTGCCTCAATTGAACAGGTTTACAAATTTATAAAAAGACTTTTAATGGTAAACAGAACCAATTTCGCAGTTTATGCTATCGTCAATCTATAAGAATTATGTTTAAATAGTACTAAAGGAAGAAAACAGAATTAATTTTAAATTACATCAGAATAACAACAAAAATTGTAATAAATTTTTCTAGTGGTAACTGATTTCCAATATATTTTCTGTGTGTGCTAATAAGGAAAGCGTAATTTTTTGGCTTTTATTTTAGCATAAATATCATTAATATCTACATATATTAATAAGAAGAAGATGATCCGCATACACTTTGTTACATATTAACTAACGTTTAAACTAGTTTTAACTTTTGTTAGTTTTTAAAATTATAAAAAAAAAATCGTGCATCATAATTTTTGGTTAACTTGTTTATTAAGAAAAAAAAGTGAAATTTTTCATAACAACTAAATTCACAAGGTTGAACAGAACCAATAATGATGTAATAATTGAGAGTGTAAAGAAAGTAAATATAAACAAATAAAACGATATCACTTAAAATTATTAAAAAGCTCAATCCAAGACATTTTAATGTTTAACCTAATTGTTTAACAAAACCAAAAAATGGCCCTATATAAATATTCATATACATATGTATACATATTATAATCTTCATGACAAAGAGTTAAATTTATGTTTATTGCATTGTTACACGTTTCTTAAAATTATTTGTTTTTAGTAAAATTGTTTTTGTGCTGTTATGTTCAAAAAACAAACTAAGTAAATACATTTAGTTAAGAGTTCATAATGTACAAAAATGTAAAATTGTCATTGTTACTGCACTCTTTTTTATGTAACGTATTTTGTTTGCAATAACAGCGGTCTAAGGTTAATGACAAGATTATAGGTCATGCCAAAAATTGTTGTTTGAATGACATTTAAATAAATATTACTAAATGTGTTTTACACCTTTTTTGTTAAAGCATATATGAATAAAAAAAATAATATTATAAAAACGAGTTTGTTTTCTAAATCGTAATGTGTACCCAAACATGATAAAATGTTACATATAATATCGCCAGTATAAGGTTAAACGATAAATATTAGCTCAAAAGATAATGAACTTACTTGCCATTACATGTACTGAACGTTTCCAGTTTTAAGTGCTACTTTATGACCAGTGCCATTGAGTTTTAATGCTAATCCACCAGTCAAAGAAGCACCTGCTTTAAAAAGGCAAAAACAGTGCCAGCTGTCTTTAACTTACTAACGTCACGAACGTATGATGTTTATTCGATGCGATAAGAAATGCAGTAAAATAAAATTCAGAATGGATGCTATGGATCTTTATTAAGTTTTGAGTCGATTTTATTCTTGATGTTTACAATAAAATTTCCTTAAAATACATTTTTAATCAAAAATTTTTTAATGCCCGGCCACATATGTATATATATTTTTACTAGGGATTCCAAAAGGGAAATCCGGTACCAGATATCCGGTGATTTTGCGAGATTGAAGTATCGGAATTATTAAATTGTATTTTTTATAACCGATACCACTATGTGGTGAGGGTATAATGGGTTGGTGTGCTGATGTTTGTAACTACCAAATATAGTTGACCTAGGCCCACCTTTTTTATGCCGATCGACCCAAAATCACTTTCTGAGTCAATGTAGCGATGGCCGTCCATCTATCTGTGTGCAAATATGAATATATTTTGATGAAATATACCATCGACCATGGGACGAACGCTATTGTTGAAAATGGGAGCACGTACTGACCTAGCCCCCATATAAATAGCTACCGTTTTATCCGATTTTGACCAAACGTATATTACTTGAAAGGTATTCCTTTTAGCCGTTTTGCAGACTTACATATTTTTTAATTTTTTCCTTTATTTTGATTAAATTCCATTTAAAGTTGCTATTAACACATACATAAAATTATACGTATTCTATGTGTGTTTATTAAATTTGTTAATGTGTTTGTTAATGAGTTTGTTATCTTCATTTACAATAATAATAAACCAAAAAAGTGTTGGTTTGTGAATTGGCTAAGTTGAAGAATTAAGCTGCCTAGAAATTGCACTCTAATTTCGAGAGCTGGAATCTGCTAGTTATAATTAAGGTTTCGTTTATTACCATACTCAATATACAGTGGGTGACAATACATTGGAGACTTTTACAAACTTCTGAATTTGCCAATGTTGTTTTCTAAAAATTTCCTAAAATTTGTTCTTTTTTTTTTTTTGCGAAATCACTCTTTG
This sequence comes from Cordilura impudica, assembly GCA_963682025.1. Lineage (NCBI taxonomy): Eukaryota > Metazoa > Arthropoda > Insecta > Diptera > Scathophagidae > Cordilura > Cordilura impudica. The sequence continues at coordinate 82,854,802 of OY821519.1, read as the reverse complement.
GAAAGATAATAAATTCACTCTCTATCGAAAGATAATAAATTTGTTACAAAGAATACAACAAAAAAAAGCTGTATAAATTGTTTAAATACAGTTAAATACAGTTGTATTTTTCAGTGTTTAAATTATATATTATAAAATAATGGTAAGAATAAAGTTTAGTGAAAATCCAAAAACCGGAATAACAGATGACTTTACCGCTGGTCCCAAACCAAATGATTTTATAAGAAATATTCTATGAATAAATTCATAATTTCAAAAATTACCAAGAAATATTGTGAAAGAGGTACGGTACATTTGGGTGCTGTCCCTGTAAAACAAGTCAGAGAGAGGATAATTTAATAGCAAGAGAATTAATTTTTTTTCTAAAATACTACCTAAAGAGGTACTTAACAGACTAAAAAATATGTACTCGAATCATTTACCGACGAGCAATTGAGGATGATATTGATCTTGATTTTTAAAAAAATCTCTAACTGGAATTGGATACAGGCAAATTGTAAATGACGTAATGTATCCATATGTGGAGGAAAATATGCCCTTGGTCTGGAAGTTACAACACAACAATGACCGAAACCATCTCCAAAGTTTAACCGAATTTATATATGAAAAATACGGACTCGAAATTATAAAAAAAGGCAGATTTCATAGAGGCAGTTAATTTAGAGTAGCAAAAAATTTCAATAGATATCATCAACAACTTAATTGACTCCATGCCTTGGCGTAGTGAGGCAGTACCCAACATAATATTTAGTAAAGGTTTCCAGTGTTTTGTCAACAGCATAAAAAGAATACTTTTATTGATTGTTATTTCTTTTATATAGTTAAGCTATTTTATGTTAATATTTTAAAATATTTTTTTTTTTTTCTTCATTCTTTATTTACAATCTATTTTACAATATTAAGCAAATTTGATAAAATAAAAATAAACTAACATTAGTTATTGATCTTCATTAAGATTAATAACACTATAAGTACATACGAGAGATCATAGTTCATTTATTTCTAATTAATATTTTTACAATAGAATATATATTTATTATTTTTACAATATGTACAAAAATCTTTATGTAATAAATTACATTTTTTGAAATTAAAAATTAAGTTCTGAATGGCAGATCAAGTACATGATGTCTATTTAGTCTTCTGACTTCTTCGCTTTCATCTAACAGCGATATGGCTAAAGGATTAACATGATCGCTTAATCTTTGTAAATATCGTTGGCTATAATTTCCTATTTCAGTTTTTACTTTCGGGATATCAAGGTCATTGTGTATGGTATTGTTAGAAACAAACCGTGGAGCATTTATAAGCATTCTTAAAGTTTTTGATTGAAATCTTTGAATAATTTCAATATTGGAATTACTTGTAGTTCCCCAGAGTTCAATCCCATAAGTCCAAACAGGCTTCAAAGTTGTTTTGTAAAGCACAATTTTATTTTCCAAACTCAATTCTGATTTTCGACCAAGAAGCCAGTACATTTTTTTCAATTTGTTGTCAACTTGAGTTCTTTTGGCTTTCACATGATCCTTCCATGTTAGCCTTCTGTCTAAACACATGCCCAAATATTTTACACTACTTTTTTGTGGAATAGGTGTACCATTAAAATTTATTTTTGGACAATCGCCTCGTCTTAGAGTAAACGTTACATGTGTAGATTTTTGTTCATTCACTTTGATATTCCAAGTGGTCAACCATGTTTGTAAGTTATCTATTTCATGTTGAATTAAATTTGATGCATCAGTTGCTGAGTTGTTAGAGGATATAAATGCTGTGTCGTCCGCGTAGGTTGCAACGGTTATTCCATTAACACAAGGCATGTCAGAGGTAAAAATAGTATACAAGACTGGCCCCAATACGCTCCCCTGAGGTATACCAGCTTCAATTTTTCGCAGAGTAGACATTTCATTCACCTTAACATAAAAAGATCGTTCCTTTAAGTATGACTTAAGAACAAGGTAAAATGGAGCTGGAAGATAATTTTTCAGTTTGTACAGCAATCCCGCGCGCCAAACACGATCAAAAGCCTGCTGTATATCCAAAAATACAGCTGAGCAGTATTTTTTGTTTTCTAATGCATTAGTAATAATATTGACTATTCTATGGCATTGCTCGGGGGTTCCGTGTTTATGACGGAAGCCAAACTGATACTCTGGGATTATGTTTTTGTTTTCTAGAATTGGAAGCAATCTCCGAAGAAAAATCTTTTCGAAAATTTTTGAAAATATAGCCAGTAAACTTATTGGCCTATAAGAGCTAACTTTGTTTTCTGGTTTGTTTGGTTTAGCGATCATTGTAATTTCGGCACACTTCCATTGAACAGGGAAATGGTGTAATCTGAGGATTGAGTTAAAGATTAATGTCAAGAAAATTACTGCTTTTTTCGGTAAAGATTTTGTAACTAAAGCATCCATTTTGTCATAGCCAGGTGATTTAGATTTATTAAGAATATTTATTTCAGAACTAACTTCAGTTGGAGTAATGTGAGAAATTGGAAGATCCATTTGGCATGCAGAGTCCAGAAAATTTATTATATGCGACTCATTTGAATTCAACGAAAAAGGTTTGAATGTTTCACTCAAATGATTTGCAAATGCAGTTGCTTTCTGAATATCTGTTCTACACCAAGAGTCGTTAGAATCTTTTATTGGAATATTTCTCTTAGCAGGTCTTTTCAAATATTTTGTTGCTTTCCACAGACTGTATTCATTATTCGGTGCATTTACATTAAGATTACGAAGATATTCTCCAATTTCCTTGTTTTTGTATTTTGAAATGCATTCTTTGAGAAGCTTGGTGGCTAAATTAATAAAAGAGTTTTTAATTTTCTGATGCAATTTTTGGTATTGACTGTTAAAGTCGTCAAAACATTATTTTGTTAAAAGATTCCATTATGTCTTTCGATTTTAGCAACACTTAAAGCGGAATGTGAATTTTTTTACGCCGAAAGATATTTGAGAATTTTTTGAAAGCTCGTCTAACAGATTGAATTCTATGCACAACTATTATTGGGGTTTGAACTTGAAAATTAAGACTAATAATTATAATCTTAACAACAATTAATGTTATTTAGTTGACTATTTAGAAGAGATTTATCTGGTTTTATGAAAATAAAGCCTTAATAAAAATTAAAAAATTATGTTTCATATTATAATTGCTTGAATGAAAAGGATTTCAGCAACCCCATGCCAATAATAAAAAATTGTCAAAAATTCTCAAAAATCTTTTCAGCCATAACAATTCTGCTTTAAGAGTTGCAGCAATAAAAAATATCTTTTGTGAAACATCCTAATCCTTGGAGCCATATATTATCAGAATATTAAAGTAAGTTAAGAACTTAGAGTTACTATTTGTATATCGTCCTTAAGCCAATCAAAGTTTATTTACCAAATTACATTTATCGTTACTCCTGCCATCTGTAGTTTGTTTCCCGAGTTATAGACAAGGAAAGTGATTTGGAGTCGATCAGTACTATAAAAGTTGGGTGTAGGTCAGGTTTGCCTTTGAAAGTTATAAACAACAGTAAAAATTCGTTATACCCTGACCACACAGTCGTATAGAATTATGTATTTTCAGATTTTATCTAAATATTTAAGTAAATTTATTGGAACGTATTATTCGATATTTTGACGACTAAAATAAAATATATAAAATTCGTTTTTAAAGTAGATAGATGGGTGCTAATTAAATGAACTTTGTTTCTTAAGTCTTTGTTAAAAAAAAATTATAATAATGAAAATTGTATATCGTGGCCTAAAATGCAAAACAACGTAACATCACTTTTTGGTATTCTTCAGGAGAAGCAAACAAATGCTAACAAATACATTTCTGAAAAAAAGTTATTTTTGTTAAGAATATGTGTTCCGTTATTTTGCAGTATCATCAGTTAGAATATTTTATCATATTTAAAAAAAAATTGTAACTACAAAATGGTTTTGAAATAAAGCTGTTTTAGGGCTTTATTAAGAAATGAATATGTTTTAGAATATATTTGTGATAAGATTTGTAGATATTTATTACATACATATATGCAAAATATATAATTCATTACAAAAAAATAATTTAAAGTATAAATAAGAAAAAACAAAAAATTTTTATCAAATAATATAAAAATAAAATTTTCAAATGGAATTTTATCCCAGAAATAAAAACGGTCTGTCGGAAGCAAAGATTTTAGTTCCTGAAAATTTTGTCATTTCTTTTTAGATATTTGTAATCTATATGAGTGTAATTATTTAGGTAGAGTATCTTAAAACTTTTGACAGCTCTTTATGGAAGAAGGTCATAATCATTTTCAATGTTGGTTTTAAAATACGAATCATATTAACGGTTGGATCATATAAAGGTTGGACCCCTAGCTTTTAATTTTACTGCTTGAGATTACAGTCGTAGTTTAGGAAATAATCATGCTATGATTGATGAACTTTAAGAGAGCCTGGATGTATATGTGAATATTTTATAGGGTCAAAATTTAGTGATAGTAAATTATTTTGCTTGTTGGTTATTATACCCTATACCACTATGTGGTTTGGGTATAATGACTTTGTGCTGCTGTTTGTAACTACCAGAATCGCTTTCTGAGTCGATTTAGCGACGTACGTCCGTCCGTCTGTCTGTCTGTCCGTCTGTCCGTCCGTCTGTCCGTCTGTGTGTCCATGTAAACCTTGTAATCAAACTACATGTCGCAAATATGAATATATTTTAATGAAATTTGGATGAACGCTGTTGAAATTAGTGAAATTCGGTTCATCTTCAGACCTAGTCCCCATACAAATGACTCCTATGAAATCGACTTAAATTGCCATAAGATCCAAATTATCAAATAGATCTCTATCAAATTGGATTTGTGTGTGTTTATTACATCCATTTATAAGTTATCTAAAAATAAACCCCATATGGCAATTCTTTATCATAGCCCCCATATAAAGCTGCTTCCCGATTTTCACTTAAATCTATCAAAAAACAAAAATATTGCACAGATTCTTCTCAAATTTTGTTTGTATATATTTTTGCAAAATACAAGAGACTTTACCAAACATGATCAGGATCGGTCCATTTTTGGGCCTAGTCCTCATAAAGATATAGCATCCGATATGAACTTTTTCATATCTGCAGCCAAAAAAATTAATAAAAATCCCATTCAAATTTGGATTATGCTTATTTTCTATATCCAGGTTGGGCCTAAGAGATAGGGTCTCTAAACGCATGGTATAGGGTATCGTATAGCCGGTCTAGACCGACTATAATTTTCTTACTTGTCCATTTTTTATTTTTTATTTTTAACTTTTCATTTTTTTGTTTTTCATTTTTCATTTTTTATTTTTTAGCAGCACAATACAATCATAAGTCACACCGATTTTGTCTTATGTCTTACATAGTTCATTGTACAATACCATATGATAAAATGGATTTGAATAAAAATATGTTATTTTTCCACCAATTTAAAATAATACTATATTCGCATATGTAAATGATGTCCCAAAATTCTGCTAAAATTTCTATTCCTTTGAGATTTTCTAATAGGAAAAAGAAGCAGTGGTAAGCACTTGAATGCTTCTTGGATTTGGCCTTGAATACATCCTGGAACTTTTCATAAGCGGGTACATAATATTGCGGTTAATCATACAAAAGACAATTCTTAATATAAATTTTATATGTCGCACTCTAACCAATTATATGTTACAATATCTGTTAGAATATTTTCGATTTGAAATTCATTGTTAAAATAGAATTGGGAGTTGCAGTCGCCAATAATTATGATTAACGCATATTATTGTTGGTTTGGTGAAAAGACATTGATTGGCAAACGGGACTAATATTGTTGGTGCAGATATCTTCATTGTAAAAGAATTGTGTTTATGTGATAATTATAAAAAATATCTATTGTATTTTTAAATATTAAAGAAATACATTAAAAATTCTTAATTCTTTAACGAATTTTTCTAACTGTAACAGAATTCCAACGAATCATTTTTTTGTGTGCAGAATGAATGATTTTGAAATTTATGAAAATCGGTGTATGTTTAAACAAAGTACCCATACAAATGAGCTCTATGAAATCGACTCATATAGAAATTACAACAAAGCTCTGTAGGACCATTCTTAGTCATAGCCCCCATATCAAGTTGCTTCCTGGAGGCAAATCGTTGCATGCGATATCTCGTAAAATCAATCGAAATTCCATATTTTGGTTTACTATTTAAAGAAGACAGACAATCGTCAGACTACGTTTCACTTTTACTGTAAACTATGGATCATAACTCGTTAGCTGTGACAGAGTAAAATTATTCTTTGTATTTTATTTTGGAAAATAAAAAAATATTTTCGATCTAAAAATTTCGACAACGAATGGGACGATTCAACCCTTTGGCTTCACTTCAATCCATAAATAAATATAGTTTATTTAAATATAGTTTATTTAAATTTTTTTTTATGTTTTTCCAACAAATAAGTGAGTTTTCTAAATATGGCCATGTTTGGATCAATTTTCCGATCTAGTCCCCATATAAAGATAGATTCCAATATGAATTTTTTCATCTCTGCGGGCAAACATATTCATAACAGCACCACTCAAATTTATATCCAATAAGTTGGACCTAAGGGTATCGGGTAGTCCCTCTAAACCGATTATATTTTTTAATGTGATATAAGAACGACAAATTAACTTCAATAAGTAAGAAAGTTTTCGTTGTAGGAAGACTTAGGATACCCTAAGCCATGAGTTTCTAGAAAGTATGTCATAAATGACCAGTAGTTAGTTTAAGCTTAATTGGGCTGTCCACAAACTGTTAAAATATTAAAAAGTGATTAATTTCGATGCAAGAAATTACAAAGAACAACTTTTTGCATAAATAAATTTTTCTCGAGCGGGGTTACATAACCACAACATATATGACCTACAAATATAAAAAATTATGTATACACAATGTGTATTACACATAACAATTTTATACTTTAAACGATTTTTCTTTATTTTCTAGATTTTTACAAGACTATTATTAATAGCATTTGCTTTAAGCAGTCTAACAACGGTCTATGCTGGTAAACTGCTCAATACAAAAACAAATGCCAATGCCACAGAAATTGAGCCAACGAAAACGGAGTTATCAAGCGCTATTGTTCATACAGAGAAATCATCTGAAGAAAACGATGAAGATAATGTGGCAGAAAAAAATGCCCTGAAACCAGCCGATGATACATCCTTAAGTGTTTGGAGTATTGTAAGAGGTGTTTGGAATTGGATTAAAGATGATATTAGTGAAAGCTTATTTGGTGATAATAGTGCCACAAACACTGGAGGTAAATAGATAAATCACCTTTATGTTTCTAATTAAAGAAATTGTTAATAAAAAAAGTATATAATTACGAAGAGATTGACGCAAAAAATTATTTAACATTTTATTTTTTGTGTTTTCAAGTCAATGAATTAATTGGATATATTTTACGGTCATGATGAAAGATTTTAAATATTTTATGGACACTATGTCTACGTTAAATGGGAAGTCATGTTTAATTGATGTAATTATAATGTCTCAAAGATGTCTAATGTTAACATTAGGATTTGTTATTATTTGTCCGTTTTGTTTTAATATTATTATTATTAATTTTTTGTTGGTATTTGTGACCTACAATTGTTAGCCAGCATTATTATTATAATTATCGCATTATGTTATATAAATGTAATAAGTGTGTCACAAAAGAGTAATATGTAATTAATATTTTCTCATAAGCATTACATTTGTTCGGAGTACGCATAATTTTTTGCTCAAATTTCTACTGAAAAGTCTTCGAATTTGCTAAAAAAAAAAATGTAACGAGAGAACATAATTAGAGAGTAAAGTTTCAGTTTGTTGAAAGAGAGTTTCAAGTTTTTACTGGTAGAATTTTACAACTGTTATTTTGTGCCTAAACGTTAAATAAAAAATATCAGTGAATTAAAGATGAGAAAAGAAAGTATAAGTAAAGCTAAAGGTACAGAACATGCTTTTAATGCATCAGCGCTTTTTGGACTATTGTCAAAGAAAGTTGAAGTAGGGTATTTTCGTAGAGTGAGATACAACATAAAAATTTTAAAAGGGGTACTAGGAAAATAGTTCGTCAATTTAAAAATTTTTCAATCGTTATATCCTGTATGTCAGCTGACACTATGTAACGAAAAAAAAATATCAAAGATATCCAAAAACCTTCGATATATAAAATGCTATGGATAAGTTTTGTTTTAATTTTTTTTTTCCAATATATGGATTTTTGAAGAGGATGTTCCACCAATTAATCATAACTTGAGAATAACTTGACCAATTTTGTCCTAAAGAATATCAAAACATTTAAGTTTATATTACATCTAAGTTATGCTAATACAATTTTTTTTTATATACTCAATGGCTTTAGAGTTATTCAGAATGAAATGAAACGAAATTTTTTGTTCGTCCTCAGAGAAAATTGTGTTAGCGATGACCTAATAAAAAAATATTTTAAATCTTTAGAACAGTGGTGGCCATCGAGAGAATTGAGTTAGTAATAGTGTTTATGTGCATGTGTTAGTTGTACTACACTGATCGAAATCCATGGACGTAACACAATGCCGGTATTAAATGGGTTTGTGTAGATTTTGTATGAATGTTTATATGAATGACTAAAAGGGAAAATAGTTGAGTTCACGAAGAATATGGTAAAATTTTAAATATAATTTGTTGTTTTAAAATTTTAAATCTTACATTCTGAAAATGTAAAACAAAATATGAAGAACATTTAATCTCTTTTGTCCATAAGTTTGAAGTTTATTAAATCAAATAAGTAATAATAAGTAATTGAATTCTTTAAAAAACAAAAAAAAAAAAAAAAAAACAAAAATAGCAAAACTTAAAAAGATAACAAATTTCAAAGGTTAATAAGTTAAATTTTTTCAATTATATATTCTTCCTTTATTTACATATTTTAACAAATTTGATATTTACATATGAGATCTTATATATTGCAACCAATAATATATAGGATCTAAAGACATTAAATAGTTTTTATTTTATTTTTTAATGATTTTTAAAGGAAAATGGGAGGGAAAAAACCTTTATATGATTTAATAAATTCAAATACTATCTGAAAGTATTTATATGCTTATAGAAGGTTTATTAGAAATAATAGACCTCTATAAGCATATAATTTTCAATTTGGTGATTTCTTTTTAATTTTACGTTACTTCTCTACATTCTCTTATCAGTGGGTAAGAGGAATTTTCAATTTTGGCAAAATAATTGTTGTTAATCCTTGTTATGAAATCGATAATTTTTTCATAACCTGTTTCTTCATGAAGAAGATTTGTAGGATACCTCCAGGGCTTTTTATTTATCATTTTAAGACATTTGTTTTGTATAATTTGTAAGCGTTTTAGGTGGCAGTTGGCAGCGTCACTCCAAATAGGACACGCGTATGTTAATATTGGCCTTATAACAATTTTGAATAGGAGATTTTTGTTTTTGGGGTTTAGAAATGACCTTCTATTTAGAAGTGGCCACAATGCTTTAAATGATTTTATAGCTTTTTGGCACGTAGTCATAATATGTTGTTTAAAAGTAAGCTTTTTGTCCAAGACAACTCCGAGATATTTGACATGATTAACTACATTTATGGTATTATTTCCAATATGAAGATGACGTCTTGGCAATCTTTTGGGAGATTTGTTGAACGGAAAAATAATTGCTTGGGTCTTGTTTGGATTAATTTTGATTTTCCATTTGTGAAAATATTTACTGCAATTTACAAGTCCCTTTTCCATTTTCTTCAGGAGTGCACTTGTAAGTTTGTTTGAAGAAATTAACGCAGTATCATCTGCGTAGTAAGCAACTTTCATATACTTCGGAACTTTGAAATCGGATGTATATATCGAGTAAAGTAATGGCGACAAGACTGATCCTTGAGGTAACCCTGTGGTGATGGTTTTTGCAGATGATGTTTCATTATTAATCGCAACTTTAAAGCTTCTACTGTGAATGAAATCTGAAATAAGTTTGCATAAATATTTTGGTATGTTTGCATCAAGAAGTTTAAATACTAGGCCATTATGCCAAACGGTGTCAAACGCTTTTTCGATATCCAACAATATTAGACCCGTTGAACGTTTAGTCTTTTTATTGGTGATTATTTGATTTTTAATTCTGTTTATTTGGTGAGTAGTGCTATGTCCTTTTTTAAATCCAAATTGTTCTTTAGCAATAATAGAATTGGTCGTTACAAATTCACTAAGACGAGAATGTAGTATTTTTTCAAATATTTTACCTAAGTTATTTAATAAACTAATAGGTCTATAGCTATTTGGGTTATTTTTTGGCTTGCTAGGTTTATTGATAGCTATAACCCTAGCGTTTTTGAAATGGTTTGGGAAATAGTTGAGTTTGATGCAGCTGTTAAATATTATAACCAGTAATTTTAGAGCTTTGAGTGGTAGTTTCTTTAAGAGCAGGTTGGGAACATTTTCAAAACCAGGAGATTTTGAGGGTTTTATTAATGAGACAATATTCATTACTTCTTCTAGAAATGTATAAATTGCTGACTCAGAACTGGGATTTTCCTTCTTAAAATTATTTACTGTTGTATTTATTACTATATCCGCTGAGTGGTTGTAATTCGAAGTGAGGTTATTTGCTTTGACAAATGTATTTGCCAGGACTTCAGCCTTGTCCTTATCAGATGTTATCCTTGTATTTCCAACCTCAAGGTGAGAGATTTGATTTTTTCCTTTTCCTCGCAAGTTCCTGCTTATTCTCCAAAATGATTTATCACCTGGTTTTAAATTGGATAATAATTGAGACCATTTCTTATTGCGCTCCGAATTAATACTTTTATCAATCATGTTACTTAGAAACTTAGTACATTGATTATAAAAGTTGGCTCGGCTATATTTGAAGATCGTTGGCTTTTTCTTTTAAAGCTTCTTCTTAGTGTAATATATTTCACAGTATTTTCTGGTAATGTGTAATTATTTTGTTGGTTTATTTTAGGTGTAGACGCATCCCTTGCTTCGAAGACTACATTTATAAATTTTTGTATTTCCTGATCAATTACTACCTTGGTATTGTATATATCCGAATTTAACGTGATTTTATTTTCTAAAAAATTCATATAAATGTTCCAGTTTGTTGCACTATAATCATAATAGTTGAGGTCAACCTGCGAGGCCACTGATCTTTTAAGTGTACAAATAATGGGGCGATGGTCTGATGGTATTTCGTAATCCATTGTCTTTACGTCTATATTTAAAGCGGTATTGCTTAAAATAATATCGACTGTGGATGCTTCGTGATTGTGTTGATGGGGGAATAGGGTTGGACTATTAGGATAGTGTATAAAAAAATTGCTTGATTGCTGTAGATTGTTGAGTGCTATTCCTGCAGTATTATTTGAACGGCAATTCCAAGAGCAATGTTTGGCATTTAGGTCACCAAAAACTATGTATTCTTTGGTGGAAGGTGTTAGGTTCAAGATATCAGCACAGAAGTTATGGGTATATCTTGGTGAATATTACGAAGATACAACAATAGGTCTATTATTTATAATAACTTCAATTGAGATGTTTTCGATTGATGAAGTGTTTGATATAAAGAGGTTTTTATGAGCGACAGATTTATGAATTAAAAGAGCTACTCCTCCTCCTCTAGCATCTGTTCTGTCAGTTCTATATAAATAATAATTTTTAAAAAAGGGTCTATGATTTTCGGAAAAAAATGTTTCATTCAAAGACGCTATTTTAATATTTTCTCTTTCAATTAGTATTTCAAATTGTTTTAATTTAGAAAAGTTTGAATACTAAGTGAAGCATTTTGAATTCGTTTAAATTATTAGTATAATCCATGGGCGTATTTTACCATTGACATTACAACTTTGATTTGTTGTACTTTTGAAGTGCACCTATGCAAATCATCCATAGCTGTAGTGAAAATATCAAAAAGCTCATCAATGCTAAATAAATCGTTGTTTGTTTTCAGCTGATTAGCATATATAGCTTTGCTGTTATTATTGATGTTATTGTTACAATTTGTGTCGTTGTTTCTTAAATTAGGAAAATCTCCCACATTAAATTGAAATGAGTTATTTTGTAGTTGTCTGCTTTTATTCGGACTTTTAGAAGTAACTCTTGTTCTAGTTTCCAAATAGGGAGAACGTAACGGAAAGTTGATATCGTTTGCAGAGTGATCAGTTCTCTCTTTTCCTTGTTTTTTGCAATTAAAGCATGTAAAAACAGCTGGCCTTTTTTCATTTGTGTTAAACGGACACACACTTGTATGATGTTGTTCTGCACATATCATACATGCAGCACTTCGATGGCAATGTTCACCGCCATGGCCATACATCAAACAGTTCCAGCATTGAGTTGGTTTGTTCTTGGATTTCGATTTGTATTTTTTCTAAGAAATTATAATATTAGAAATTGTTCGTACATTTTTTAAAGCAGTTGGATTAAAATTTTTACGAACAAATTGAACTTTATAAACTGCATTATTGTTTGAACTGAATTTGGTGACTTTTTCAGTTACGGAAGAGGGGGATAGGTTGTAGTTTTTTAGGTCCTTGGAGATTTCCTCGGAGCTTATGCGGGGTAAACCGTGTAAAAAGGTGGTGTATAACCTATTTTCTTTGGAGCCATAAGAATGAAACTCCATCTTATTCTCTTTAAGTATTTGCTTGTAGCATTCGTGCATTTTATTACTAGGAGCAAAAATTTTGGTACCAGTTGAAGTACGTTTGAAAATGCAATCCTTACAAAGCAGCTTTTGTATTTCTGTGAATGAAGCGTTGGCTTCTACAACAATGGGTGGAGGTTTGTGTTCCTTAACATCGTTAATATTTGATACGGGAGTTACGTCCATATCATTGAGGCCAGCAAGCAGGCTAAATCTGTTGCTTGAAGTTGACGCCATGTTCGGGTTAACAAAACCCGGAGGAAGTTTTGTCATCTTCTTATTCACAAGTTTTCTTTTTGATGAAGATTTGGCCCCTCGGGCCATCGCAAAATTTTTATTCCTGTTTTAAGCTGGATTGTCTACCACGTGAGTTCAAATGAGATCAAGAATAGGCAATTGCAAAAACAAAAATATACACTTGTTTTTAATTTTAATAGTTATACCCTAAGCGCTTTGATTTTTTACACAACCGTTCGTAAAGAGAGTTAGATTCGAACTGGAAAGGTTAATAAGTGGTATGATACCAAAAACTAAAAAAACTTGGCAGCCTGCAGTAACTGGATATTTTTTAAAATTAAAAAAAAAAAATGCATAAAAGACAAATGGAGGCGACGTATGTAAAATGTTTAATTTATATCATTAATTTATATAATTTAGTCTATCAAGTCTTCGAAATTTTCTCAACATATTTGGTTTTTTTTAAACAAATATTCTCTGTGTACCTATTAAAAAAATATATATATGAATTTCAAAAGGCAATGCGACATAGACCTACTTTGTACAAAAGCTTTCATAAGACTGAATGAAATTGTTGTTTACTTTTACTCTTTGGTGAGTATTTTTGTTTTCGTTCGGCTGTAGACATATAAGAAGCCGAGCACTAGCGTGTTTGGTATGGCCTTCACAGCTTTAGAATTATGATAAGGCAAAATGCAATCATTTTAAATAAGTACGAGTGTTAAGTTCAGCTTTGACCTTCCATCCGTATTCTAAAATAAATATTTTAACCAAGGTTATCTACACTAAGAGGCAAAAAAAAAGGCTAGATTTCACATTATAATGGCTAGATTTTTTTACAATGATAATTAAAGTTATTAAGAAAGATATTTAACAAAAATTTTAGATATTTTCATGTTTTTGTGATTGAAAGCAATTATTAATTGCAATAAGCATAAATGAAAACACATACAATTTCATTAAATAGACTAACAGTGTGTTTACATCAGGAAAATCTAGTAGATTTTAGTTGAAATCTATTTCAAAATCTATACCGTTTACATCTAACTTTTTTGACATTTTGTGAGATTTTGTTTCTCCAACAATAAACAGCTGATTAAAATAAAACATATAAACTAGAAATACCACAAGTAAACAAAACAATAGGAAAATGGAGATATGGAAAATTCTAAAAAGGAACAGATTTTATAATTATATTATCCATCAAAAATGAAAAAAGCACAAACTGAAATAGAAATTTTGCGAAAAAAAAACATCAGCAATTGTTAAATGTATTGTTTGAACAACAAAAACAATTCACTTTGCACAATTATTATTTAGCAGATTGGAATGGGCACATGTCAGTGTAAAAAGTCAAACCTTTTCAATTACTAAATATTTTTTTATTATAGAATAATTGTGTATGCATCGCTTATACACTCCGTTTCTATTAATATACATTGACTGAACTGTGCTTGTTTTATACTATTTTGTTAATCTTCCTATCCACATTCTCTGCAACAAAACTGAAGCTCTCAGAATTTACCGTTACATTTTTCTGTTCATATCATTTTCGTTTGCTTCAAAGTCTAATGCATTTTCTGTTTCACTTGAATAGCACATTTGCGTTATAGTTTGATTTACGTCGTGCAGATCATCGGCAAGATAAAGTAAACCATTATTTTGAATATATTTTAATATTTAATAATAATGGGTCGTAGTACAGCCTTAACGAAGAGGAACAAAATAAAATAAAGACTTATCAGGAATGTGACCTCTCTGTGTCTGAAATAGCAAAAAAAAATCATGTGAGTCCGATCACAGGGGAGATGTGTAAACATCTGGTAATAAAAAAAAATGCGAAAAACAGCGACAAAAAGATTATTACATATCATAATTTTTTCACCAAACAATCATGTCACACCGATTTGTCTTAATGCTTACATGTTACGCGTAAGATCTTACATTCACATATTACGCTGTTTTTGTGATTGTATTGTGAATTAGAAATTTACCCCCCTGCGCGTATAAATGTTTACACATCAAAAATTGGAAGAAGTAGAAAAGTCGTGTATAATTTTATTCAGAACAGCTCAAATTATGGAAAAAATATGAAACGTCGTGTAATAGTGTACTTTCAAATGCAGATAAGCGGTCTATACTGCGCGAGGCTTCCAATTCGCATGACTCTGTTGACAAAATAAGAGCAAAAGCTGGAGTTAACGCAAGTAAAACTACTGTGTGGCGGGTGATTTCTAAAGCTAAACATCTGAAGCAAAAAAAAAAAAACACTTACCGCTCTACGTAAAGAAGCTCGGCTTAGTTTCTGTAGAAACTACATATCATGGAAGACAGTATGGCAGCGCGTTGTATTCTCTGATGAGATAAAAATTTAATTTCGAGGGCCCTGACGGGTATAACTATTACTTCCATGATTCAAGAAAGGAGACCCAACAATTGGAGCGTCTAGATAGCAGAGTTGGCGGGATTATGGTCTAGGGAGCCATATCCTATTTTGGTACATGCGAGCTTCAATTTTTGAATCCCAAGATGAACGTGCAATTCTACAAAGGAGTTTTGGAAAAGGCTTTCCCCCACTAGAAAGTCTTTTTGGGATTTTGCCATGGACTTTTCAACAGGAGAATGCGCCAATTCATACAGCCCGTGTTGTCAAATCATGAATCGAGTCTAAAAATGTCAATCTCTTAACCTGGCCTCCATACTCGCCAGACCTTAACATTATCGAAAATGTTTGGGGGTGGTTGGCCAGAAAAGTTTATGAGTCAGGGATACTGTTTTCTACCAAAGCTGAGCTAATTCAGGATATTCGGGGCATGGGCTTTAATTTCCCTTTACTATGTTAAAAAGGTTTATGATTCCTTACCAAATAGGATTTATGAAGTTATTCTAAACAAAGGAGGTTCTACCCATTATTAAATTAGATTTATAAATTAATAATTTATATAATTAACCCAAAACAAGTTGTTTAAAACTAACCAAATAATATTTAATATAATTTATAACAAAGTGTGCTATTCAAATGAAATAATATGTACGCGCTATTTTTAGGTTATTTACTTTGTAAGCCCTGTAACTTGAAAAATACTCAATAAGTCTTGGTTTTGTTTATTGCTAATATAAACTAAATACTTTAACTATAAATGCAAGCCAAGAATTATTCTTCTTTAATTTCATTTGTTTAAAAGCTATCGTGAAATGAAATGCATCTTGCCAAGTGTGCTATTCAAGTGAAACGGGGTGTGTATTCGACATGCACATGTTCTGTTACGTATAAACGTTTTCACTGTTTTTAGTTTTATATGGAATTGGGTCTAGATCTCCAAATTCAACACCAACGTGCACGAAATAATAATAAACAATACTATCCTACTTTTACCTAGATAAATGTTTATTTTGGGAATGAGCGTGATTTTAACAGACAGATGGACAGACGGATAAACGGACAGACGGTACGCGGTTGTATATAAATGTATAAAAAAGGGATTGACAAACTGCTTTATATTCTTTGTACAGTGGTGTGGAAGGTATAAAACTTATTTACAATGGTTTCACAAAAAATATGTTTACTCTTGAATAACTATTAAACGAAAATGCAGCAAAAGTAGGGCGAGCTATTTTTACTTTCTGTTGTATCAACTTTCAGTCTAAAATATTCTATTAAGAAATTATTATCAACAAATATATCAATGCCATTTTGCAGTCTTAAGCATTTGAGGGCTACTATTGAAAATTTTCGTCTGATGATTATGTGACTTTCAGCGTGGATTAACTCAAAAATTGTATGCTGAGCAGCTTGCTTTGTCTATTGGGCCCAGTGTTTTGCTAGATTGCCGAATATAAACGTGGCCGTCATAGGCTGAAGGCCTAACTCCATGAACGTCGTTTAACCTTCATATGATCCTCTAATCTGACTTACATTAACGTTCTTTGGGTCAAATTTGACCCAATTAGAAAATTCGATATGAAAACAACAATTTTCTGTTGAAAATTGTGCCCTTGGCAACGACTTTCGCTGCTTTATATAGGGCGTGGCAAGCTGCAATCCTAAATTCTCCAAAAAATGCCGACGTTTGACAAAACAGTTCTCATTCTAACCATTATGAGCCGATGTGAATAATATAAAAGCATTATAAGCTGATATATCTAAAATGTTTCTAAATACAACTTGAGGCCATCTATAAGTCTTCCCTTTGCAAGTGTAACATGAAACAACCTTCTCCAGAATATTAACTCCTCCTTTACATGTATTATAGTCAATTGATAAGAAACAAAAAAGTTGTCTGCAGTTACATTATGACCTTTTAGGCCAATTGCCAAAACGATAACTACTCGCATACCTTGATTTCTTTCGGACATAGCTCCAACTTATTTGCCTGTATACGGTTGTATATTCCAGACGTAACTGGTACTCGAATCGCAGAGTATCCAAATCTTTTTACCATACTTCGCTGGTTTTGATGGTATATACTGCCGGAATGGACGCCTTCCTCTGAATACGACTAATTGTTCATCTACTGTTGCATCTAGCGATGGATTGCAATATTTCAACCCACATATTCCATAACTCACGTATCGGTGGAAACTTATCTAAAATTCAACGTTCACTGCGACCAATCTTATCGTCAAATCTTATCACTCTTGAAAGACTTTTGAATCTTTTCAGTGGCATGATTGCTCTAAAAATTGGACTTCCTTTCTCAGAGTCCCATAAACTTTCCGTACTTTGATTATTTGATCTATACACGCCAGCTAACAAAAGTGTACCAATAAATGCGAACATTTCGGTGTCGTCAACCTCGGTCCAATTAATACTAAATACACATTTACCTTCATTATTGGTATATTTTAAAATAATGTTCATCACAGGCGGCGGGAAAAACAATTAAGAACTGGAAATTTCAATTTGATTCTCGAACACGAGTAGCGGGTCAAGCTTGATGTCATGCTAATAACGTTCTCGCTCCGGAATGTTCCTTGACTATTTGTAAGAGGTTGTTTGAAATATCTTATTCCACCAATTTTTGACATCATTGCTGCAGTTGCCAGTACATCAATTTCCGCTGCACTAGAACTGTTAGATGTCTCAGCGCATTCCAAGTTATCTTCATATTTTGAACAAATCTCCTCTTCATCCGATAATGCACTTAGCAAATTTTATGTCTCACTAGTATTCATTTTCCGACAAGCAATACTGACTCGACACTTTATAACGTTGATACGTTTGATCAGTTCCCTGTTTATTCTATGACTGAAAGCAATTTTGCAATAAGAAAATAAGCTTTGCTTTTTACATGGGGATTCCCATTTTTCATACCAATAATGTTCAGCAAGAATAGGGAGACAAAAGGAGACAGATATATAGATATAAATTAAATATTTATTTTATTAAAAAGTTAAAAAAATATTTTTTTATGTTGCTAATTAATTTTAGCAACAAACCTTTATTATCAAATTCTTCAAACTGACTGCAAGAATTTACAATTAAAACTTCTAAATATAATAATAAAAATACTGAAAACTGCTGATGTTGTGTTTCCCACCATCAGGCCACTTGTTTGCTGCGCGTGTGGCTTAAATTTCGTCTGGGAATTTACTGTTGGGCAATTCGTTATTTGTTGCAGTTGTTGTTGTGTTGAAATATTTGTGTTTGTTGAATTGACAAATTTAGCGTTGGCACGTTTTGTAGTTTGTTATCTGTTGTAGCTGTTGTTGTTGTTTTTTTTATGGTTCTATAATATTTCTGTTGTTAACTTATATAATTTTATAGACTTACCCAGGGTTTATATTAGATAATGCTGTATTGACAGTAAAGACTCGTTCACACTTTTTCACTAATACATGTATACTTTTTGAATAATCTCGGTTGATGTCTTGAATATTATATAGAAATGTAAAACACGGAAATCTTGATGATATTGACTTGCTATCCTTTTATTATTTTTTTTTTTTTAATTTTAGAACACATAATTTTAGAAACGTGTATTCTCATGAATGATTATTGTCTGGAAGCCTGCAAAAAGGAGACAGTTATCAGCACTTTTTACAGCTAATACACATTATATGTAAAACACATTTGACATTCCTTTTGACAAAAAAATTATTTTAACAAAACTATGCGTAACAAAAACTCAACGATTTTGTTCCTGGTCAAATTTGATCCGAAGATCTTAAGTGCTATAAACTGTATAAATTTTTTTTTTGCCAATATTTTTTAAAAAAAATCAAACGCAGTTATTAACATTTAAAATTAAATAAAAGTCATAAAATATCTAAAATCTAAACCCTCTACTTAAAGAAAAAATTCAAATTTTCTTCCAAAATGGGTCAAATTTGACCCGAAGACCCTATGAAAGTTAAAGTCAATCGTCGACGTGCGTCATGTGTCTTATCGTAAGATTTCAGCAACATTTCGACTTTCATCTACTTAATACTAGCAGATCCCAGCCCTAGAAATTCGGGTGCACATTCTAGGAAATTTTATATTTTCATTTGATAAAGACCCTAATGGTATTATAATCAATTTTAGCCTCTTCACAATTCAACACTTTTAAATATCGATTATTGTCGTATTGGTTTATGTCCAAAATTATTTTTCAATTCAACACAATTATTATTGTGAATGATGAAAACAAACTCACAAATATATTAACAAATTTAAAAAACTCACACATAGCATTGTATAATTCTATGTATGTGTTAGTAGCAAAAAATTTAAAAATTTAAAAATCTATAAATCTGGTGGACAGCTTAAACGAAATACCTTTCAAATAAGATACGTTTGGTCAAAATCGGGAGAAAACTGTTAATATTATAGATTGCATGAAAATTTCGTTGCCAAAATGATTTGTTTGTGTTGGATTCCATATAATATAATAATCATTCAAAAAAGTTTCGTGACGACTGTTGCAAGTTAATTTTGAAAAATCAAAAATAAATAGCGTGGTCAATTTTTTCGTATAGCTGAAGAAGCGGTCAATGTGTTTTGCATGCGAGTTTTGGAAGTACCTCAATTGTTAAGGCAATTAATTAAAACGCTTTCAAAAGTGCAATAATTATAAAAAATTTTTCTAATTTATTTTTCGCAAATCTTAACACGCAACCCAGTTATAATTTTAAAAATATTTAAAATATAATTTTAAATATATTAAAAAAATACTAACTGTTCAACTCTAATAATGCAATATATTTTGTTTGAAATAAAATCAGTAAGCCCCGGTTCACACTATGAAATTTTTCTTTCTGAAAGTGTGAGTTTATAGGCGCTTTCATGTACTCGGAAGTTCTCTTGTGTTTTTTAATTCGTAATTATCAAATTGAAGTTATTTTACGTTTTCTTTCATTTTTGTTTTCGTTCGTGATTGTCACAGCAAAAAATTTGTGTCCAAAATGATAATAAATTGAAATAAATTACAGTTAACTTCAATTATATAAAACTTAAAAATAAAAAATTAAAAAGAAAAAATAAAATCAATCAACAAAAAGCAATTTAAATTAAAAACTATATAAAAAGTTTTTCTTCTGGAAATGTCAAACAAGAAAAATAACGTTAAAGTAAACAATGAAAAATCTTGAAATTCATTACAAAAATTTCAGCGGATGAAAGTTTAAAAGATAATTAAAAACAGTTTCAGAAAGAACAATTTCATAGTGTGAGCCGGGACTAACAAAAAAAAAAATTCGAAATAAACAAAATCTACTTATGGCAGAAAACGTAAACATTAATATGTCTCTAATCTAGGTTAAAACAAAACTTTGTAATAATGATAACTGTTTTAACTACTTAAAATTTGGAGGGCCAACCTTCACTAAACGGACCATGACAACAGACAGTGTGGGTGTAATTTGTTTAGCAAACAAAGAAAACGGAGTTAATTTCGAGTTTCTAACTTATTACAAAGAAGTGCAAAATTTAACACTTTCTCCATCAGAAAAGTGATGTTGCAAAGATATTACAAATCATTTCAAGAAAATGTTAAGTAACAAACTAAAAAAAGGTATAATTTTAAAAATTTTCAGCTTCTATTATACATTTGACTTAGCTTATGTAAAATAAACCTGCTAACTAAATAAAAATAAAACTTTCAAATTGTATTATCAATCATATAGCTAGAGTACATAATTTTCAATTCACTTTTTATTTTCACTTTCATTATTAATTCAGTTTTTTTTAACATGATACTAGCAGAAGCGAAGAAAAATAAGCGTTTATTGACTTTGTTATATCTAAAAAATCATTGCCATAGACATTTGTCTATTATACGTATGTTTTTTTTGTTATTTCTAAATGCCCAGTATATAAAATAATTGGCTGCAGTTTCAATTTCAAGTGCAAATAAAAGTAGACATATATTTATTAAAAGTTTTGAAGAAAAACTCTAATTTGTTCAGCTCTAATAATGATAGATATTTTGTATGAAACGAAATAACAAAAGAAAATAATCGACAAGTGTTAATAATTTGTAAAAGAGATAAGCAACTTTTTTTGCATGGGGGCCGAAGGGAAAAATTATTTTCAAATAAATACAAAATTTTAGTAAAAAAAAAACATGTAAGAATATTATAGTCGGACTAGACCGTCTATACCAGCCATGGCCAAACTACGGCCCGCCAACATATTATGTGTGGCCCGCTGTGTATAATATAAAAACAGTTTATATGGGCCGCTTAGTTAATAAAAATTCAAAATATGATATTCTTTTTTATTTTACAAAATAGAAAAAAAAATTTTTTTTTCCAAAACTTCTAGTACAATTTACAGAAAAAACGTTAGAACTCCCTAATATTAGCAATAGTATCATTGAGACATGTTTTATGAATTGCATCAATATTGAACTTGAAACTGAATATGGAACTTGAAATCAATATTGAACTTGAACAAAAAGAAAAGTCGATAGTGAGTGTCGTGTATTCAATGAATATTGGAAATTAAAATATTTTTTCACGGTGTTTAGATATTAACCATTATGCCTAGTTTGTCGAGCAACGGTTGCAGTTATAAAAAAGTACAATTAAAAAAGACATTTCTCTAAATCTGAGTGATGAAGGGCATACAGCCCATGCCAAGAATCTCGGAAATGTATTGACAAGCTAGCAAAATATTTTCACACGGCAAGATAAACTGCAAGAAGCAGCTACAAAAGCTAGCCTTTTTGTTTTTACAATATTACGAAACACGGTAAACCCTTTTCAGATGGCGATTTTATAAAAAATTGTATGGTAGGTGTTTCAAAATTTCTGTGTCCACAACTAGGTTCAAAATTTGAAAGTATGTCCATGTCAAGGCAAACTGTTCTGCGAAGAATTGAGCAAATCAGTGATAAATTTAATGAGCAGCTGTCAGAAAAATTATAAAATACTGTGCTATAGCTTTCGACGATAGCTGCGATATAAAAGATATTGCACAACTACTGATTTTTGTTCGATCAATTAATGAGGAACTTGAAATTACACAGGAGCTGTGAAATATAGAGCTACCGGTGCAGAACTTTTTAACGAAGGTTAAAAATGTCTTTTGAAATATAATATTAAATGGGAAAATCTTGTTAATGTAACTACCGATGGATTTCCAAACTTAACGGGTTCAAATATAGGCCTGCTGAAAAGAATTTAAGACAACAAATAAACAGCTTATTATCATTCAGGTATAAGACACAGACAATTTATATCTTTGTTTGAAGAGCTCGACGCTGACTACTCAGCCATGTTCGATGGTTAGGCTTTAGTAAAGTTCTGCGACGGGTATGGGATCTTAAAGAATAAATAATAACCTTTTTATATTAAACGTACCTTTTATTAAATAAAAGTACCTTTTCTTAAATAAGCATCTCTTCTTAAAAGAGTACCTTTACCTAAAAAGTATAATTTTTTAAAAAGTACCTTTTATCAAATAAGAATCTTTTTTAAAAAAGTACATTTTCTTTAAAAAGCGCATTTTCTTTAAAAATATAATTTTTTTAAAAAATACCTTTTCTTAAAAACTTTTCTTAAATAAGAATCTTTCTTAAAAAAGTACATTTTCTTTAAAAAGTGCTTTTTCTTTAAGAAGTACCTTTCTTGAAAAGTTAATTTTCTTTAAAAATCATCATTTCTTAAAAAAGTACCTTTAGGGTACCATATCATTTTTTTAAAGTATTTTTTAAAGTGCATTTTCATTAAAAAGTAACTTTTCTTAAAAGCTATCTATCCTTAAAAAAGTACCTTTACTTACAAAAGTGCCATTTCTTAAAAACGTAACCTTTTTTAAATAAGTGCCTTTTTTCAAAAAGTACTTTTTTTAATATGAGCCTTTTCTTTAAAAAGTTGTAGCGTGATTACATTCCTAAGGTGAACGATGACTTTAGTTAGTCACTGATAAACGTATTTCAGTTACGACTAAATGTCATCGTCCAAAATATAATTGAGTCGAAACATTTGCTGATACGACAATTTGCCTTTAGCTATCGCCCAAATTTCAGATAGACCTGAATATGTCATCCTTCATCATGACAACGAACCAAACATTCAGCGAAAATCGTCAAGGAATGGCTTAGTTAACAGGTTGTCCTTTTTAGAATCTTTTTAGAAACTGTATAGGATATTGTATAGTCGGTTTATAGCACGACTACAGTCGGTTAATGTATTCTTATTATGTGTTAAAAATTGTTGCTTTAATAGTGCTTTCTAAAGGTGCTTATTTTTGTGCTTAATCTGAATAGAATTAAACGAACTTTATTAAGATTATTTATACAGACTTCATATAGACTTTTCTATTTATACATGAAATACTATGTATTATTCTTTTCATTGCAGAAGTTCGTACATTCGGAAAAATACGTCGCTTAAAAATGGTCCTCATACCCCTCGTTTTCAAAGTCGGTCTCCTCACGGCTATGGTAGCTTTTCTTGTCATGTTGGGTCTTAAAATATTATTACTGGTAAAAATTTTATTCCTCATGAATGCTGCAGTACTGCTAAGTAAATTCTTTACATTGAAATCAAACATTGGTCATAAGGAACATTTTGCTGCACCACAGCAAACATGGAATTGGACTCCTTATATGAATAGCGGTTGGCAATCAGACTCAGAGGAACCAGCCGCAATCCATCCAAGCAAAGAAATTCATTTACACATACATGGTGCTCAGGGGCAACCACAAATATCGGCTCATTCTCCCTATGGCAATGTACAAACTAGTCAAAACAGTGGATGGGAACGTAGAAGTGATCCTTATAGATCATACATTACATTGGCTTTACAGCCTAAGCAAAATGATGCTCAAAATGAATTAACAAATGCTGGCAGTGTACAGCAACAAGCCAATGCGAATTATCCCTCAAATCATCGATTGGCGTAAAGAGAGTGTAATGAAATTCCTAACTGATCTTTAGAAATATATGAAACTAAACTTAGGGAAAATATATTAACAAAGGACAGCTTTATATTTATTTAAATAGAATAAGTTAATACAATTGTGAGAATATTTAGTTATGACATTAATTTACTACCTATAATAATAATAAAAATGTAAATTATTTAAAATTTTTTTATAAAAAAAATTGTACAAAATTTAAGTTGAGAGATTACATTTTCATTCAATCTAAAGAAAGTAATTTTGATATTGTAAATAACTTTTACATACCAAAAGCAACAAACATCTACGAGTACCCTCATTTACTTGTGAACAACATGGGTGTAATTTCACTTTTAAATATTTTATCTATATATATGAAAACGAAAGACTGAGTCGTTGTTTGTTTGTTTGTTTGTAGCTTATAGGAGGCTAAACCATTGGTGGTTCTTACTGTGTATCTGGAAGGGCGTGGCGCCTCCCATACAAACTGAATTTTTAATATCATACATCTCGAGTACTATGACAGAAACAGCATTGCAAATTTGTGATCTAATATTAATGTGAGTAGTTAGACAAAAATGGGCGGGATAGGGTTATTGAGCGTGGTACTCCCCGTACAAAGTAAATATTAAATGTCATATATCTGGAGTACTGTATTAATGAGAGCCATGGGGCCTTCTGTGAGTCCATAAGTTATTCATCTGATTAACGAAACAAAAAGTGGGCGTGTTCAAATCGGGGGTCATGGCAGCGCCCGTACAATATAAATATATAATATCATGTAACTGAAATACTTAAAAAGGAAAGACTTGACACTTTGTACGAGTCCGTCAGATATTAATGTGAGTAGAAAAATAAAAATGGGCGGGATAGGATTAGTGGGCGTGGTATCTTCTATACAAAAAAGTATGAAGTACTATGAAAGCGAGAGTATTGTAATTTTTGTCAAATACATTAATTACCAACGTGAGTAGTCGTGGAAAATATGGACAGAGTTGCAAAATTCAAAAATCGCCAAATTCAAAAATTGCCAAAATCAAAAAGCGCGAAAAACAAAAATCATCTAAACCAAAATCTTAAAAAATCGCTAAAATAAAAAATTGCCAAATTAAAGGGTAAATTCAAGGCCAATCGTTAAATGTTGCCGGCTTCAATTTGGAATATCCATGATTTACTCCTGGACAGCTATATGTAACTTGCTCCAGAGTAGGAATGCCGAAATTTTTGATAATTTTTGCACCGTATGACAAAACAAAAAATATTGTATATCAGGAAGTATCTTATATATTAAAAGAATTTATGAATAAACTTTGCATTCAAGATTTTTTTCAATATTTTTCTTCTGTCAAACCTCTATAACTAGAGTTCTAATTAACGTAGGCTGTGGACATAGGTCCAAGAACACTCAGTGGATCAATCTCCTTCTTTTGAGCTATTAACATCTTAAATTCGTTGGGTTTAGGGAAAGTTATGCGTGGACAATCAACTTTACTTTTACTGTACGTTAACTTTTCTTGACATATTTTGGCATTACTGTACGTTAACTTCTCTGGGCAAATTTTGGTATTATATTATAAAAATTCATATAATATAATATAATGCTGCGGAGCAGCAGGGGTCCTCTAGTTAATTATAAATAATATTTGAAGATGTACACAATGTACAAAAAATAATCTTATTATGGCACCTTACTACATAGATTAAAGATACATAATTGACTCCCAAAAACGGGACTTGTTCTACCTGAGGCTTTTGTTTACCTCGACAAAAAAGCAAATTATTCAAAAAATGACATCCCAATCTTTTATCAAATGTGATACCAACAGATCAAATAAATTAAATACCAACAAATTTTGGTTGTTATATGTATAAATTAATATATTTCCTATTTTGTGTTATTTTATTCCTTGACTATTTTCTCTGCTACAAGAGCAATGTTTTTTAAAAAAAACTTTCATTGAAAAGATTATTTATTTATTGTTTCATTTTAAATTATATTTATTGCAAAACCTTAATAATTATTATATTAAAAATATAAACATAATATAATATATTATAGTATAATCTATAATAATAATAGGCTAGGCGATTTCTTGTGACCGATGTTTTATTCCACCATTTTATCCCGAGTTTGACCAAACGTATATTATTTTAAAGGTATTTCTTTTTCGCCGTTTTGCAGATTTACAGATTTTTAAATTCTTTCCTTTATGTTGAGTAAATTGCATTTAAAGTTGCTACTAACACATACATAAAATTATACTTATGCTATGTGTGTTTTATTAAATTTGTTAATGGGTTTTTTATCTGCATTCACAATAATAATAAACCATAAAAGTGTTGGTTTGTAAATTGGCTAAGTTAAGAAATTAAGCTGCCTAGAAATTGCACTCGAATTTCGAGTGCTGGAATCTGCTAGTTATAATTAAAAAAACTCTAAGAAAGTTAATTTGGGATAAAACGTGCCTTTATTAAAATAGTACCTTTCATAAAAAGGACTTTTTTCATAAAAAAATACCTTTCCTTAAATTTTTTAAAATTTAATTTTCTTCAAAAGTACATTTTTAAAACTTTACACTTACTTAAAAAGTACCTCTCTTTAAAAAAGTATCTTTTCTTATAAAAATAATTTCCTTTACAAAATTACATTTTCTTAAAAAGTACATTTTCTTAAATAAGTACTTTATTAAAAAAAAAGTAAAATTTTCTTTAAAAAGAGGATTTTGTTTAGAAAGTACCTTTTCTTAAATAAGCATCTCTTCTTAAAAGAGTACCTTTACCTAAAAAGTATAATTTTTTAAAAAGTACCTTTTATCAAATAAGAATATTTTTTAAAAAAGTAAATTTTCTTTAAAAAGTGCATTTTCTTTAAAAAATATAATTTTGTTAAAAAAGTACCTTTTCTTAAATAAGAACCTTTTTTTAAAAAGTACCGTTCTTAAAAAATTAGCATATCTTAAAAAAGTAACTTTTCTTAAATAAGAATCTTTCTTAAAAAAGTACATTTTCTTTAAAAAGTGCTTTTTGTTTAAGAAGTACCTTTCTTGAAAAGTTAATTTTCTTTAAAAATCATCACTTCTTAAAAAAGTACCTTTAGGGTACCATATCATTTTTTAAAGTATTTTTTAAAGTGCATTTTCATTATAAAGTAACTTTTCTTAAAAAGTATCTATCCTTAAAAAAGTACCTTTACTTACAAAAGTACAATTTCTTAAAAACGTAACCTTTCTTAAATAAGTGCCTTTTTTCAAAAAGTACTTTTTTTTAATATGAGCCTTTTCTTTAAAAAGTTGTAGCGTGATTACATTCCTAAGGTGAACGATGACTTTAGTTAGTCACTGATAAACGTATTTCAGTTACGATTAAATGTCATGTCAATTTACAATAAAGTCAACGTCCGTATTTTATATATGGAAATGTTTATGTTTAATCAATTGCCGATACAAAATCATGCTTCACATAAATGTTCCTATGTTGTTGTTTTTAGTTATTGGATATTAACAATAATAATAATAGTATAATGAGAAGAGAAAACTATATTCGCATTTTGCAAGAAAATTTGCCTTTAGCTATCGCCCAAATTTCAGATAGACCTGAATATGTCATCTTCCATCATGACAACGAACCAAACATTCAGCGAAAATCGTCAAGGAATGGCTTAGTTAACAGGTTGTTGGTTCAACCCGATCGAAAATACGTGGGCTTATTTAACACGTCGGCTGGCAGAGTACGAAGAGGCCCCGAAGAGCATTAATGAGATGTGGGAGAGGGTACAGGCTGAATGGAAACAAATTACTGTGATTTATGTATCAAATCTGTACAAATCCATTCCAAATTGAATGGCTCAGCTGAAAAAAGTAAAGATATATTGGATAAACTATTAAATTTAGATAAACAGAATCTTGCTGCAAAAGTGAGGCAATGCCCCGAATTTGGAAATTATTAATTTGTTAGATACTTAAGTTATGAATTAATTTTTTTTATTGTTTTTTATTTAGGATTGATATTTTTATTTATGTACATAGTTTTTCATTTGTTTAATAAATGACCATGCAAAAAATATAGTTGATATTTTTATTTCAAACATTGCCTCACTTTTGCACCAAACTGTAAGCTTTTGTTGGTCATTGAATGATACAAAGGGCCACTATGAGATCAACTTAAATTGCCATAAGATTCAGATCATCATAGTAATCATGATAAAATTCTGTTCATGCGTGTTTATTACACCCATTAAACAGTAGTTCAAAAGTGAAGTTCCTAGGACCATTTTTAGGCATTGTCTCCATATAAAGCTGCATACTGATCTGCATTTAAATCTATCAAAATTTGATTTATTTATGATTTTGAGAGAGATAAGTGACTTTTCTAAATACGGTTATGATAATTTTTTTTTTGGATCTAGTCCTCATATAAAAATAGTATCCGTGAAGACTTTTAATATATGTATCTGTTGCCCACAAATTCATAAAAATGTCGTTTAAATTTGATTTTTGCATATTTTCTGCGTCCAATTATGACCGAAGCAAAGTTGGACAAAAGATCCTTTTTAGAAACTTTTTAGAAACTTTTTAGAAACTGTATAGGGTATTGTATAGTCGGTTTATAGCACGACTACACTCGATTAATGTATTCTTATTATGTGTTAAAAATTGTTGCTTTAATAGTGCTTTCTAAAGATGCTTATTTTTGTGCTCAATCTGAATAGAATTAAACGAACTTTAACATTTTGTTTAATCTTAACATCCTATAGACTTTTCCATTTATGCATGAAATAATATTTATTAATCTTTTCATTGCAGAAGTTCGTACATTCGGAAAAATACGTCGTTTACAAATGGCTCTCATACCCATTATTTTCAAAGTCGGTCTCCTCACGGCTATGGTTGCATTTCTTGTCATGTTGGGTCTTAAAATATTGTTACTGGTAAAAATTTTATTCCTCATGAATGCTGCAGTGCTACTGAGTAAATTCTTTACATTGAAATCAAACATTGGTCATACGGAACATTATGCTGCGCCACATCCAACATGGAATTGGACTCCTTATATGAATAGCGGTTGGCAATCAGACCCAGTGGAACCAGCCGCAATCCATCCAAGCAAAGAAATTCATTTACACATACATGGTGCTCAGGGGCAACCACAAATATCGGCTCATTCTCCCTATGGCAATGTACAATCTAGTCAAAACAGTGGTTGGGAACGTAGAAGTGATCCTTATAGATCATATATAACATTGGCTTTACAGCCTAAGCAAAATGATGCTCAAAATGAATTAACAAATGCTGGCAGTGTACAGCAACAAGCCAATACGAATTATCCCTCAAATCATCGATTGGCGTAAAGAGAGTGTAATGAAATTCCTAACTGGTCTTTAGAAATATATGAAACTAAACTTAGGGAAAATATATTAACAAGGAACAGCTTTATATTTATTTAAATAGAATAAGTTAATACAATTGTGAGAATATTTAGTTATGACATTAATTTACTACCTATAATAATAATAAAAATGTAAATTATTTAAAATTTTTTTTATAAAAAAAAAATTGTACAAAATTTAAGTTGAAAGATTACATTTTCATTCAATCTAAAGAAAGTAATTTTGATATTGTAAATAACTTTTACATACCAAAAGCAACAAACATCTACGAGTACCCTCATTTACTTGTGAACAACATGGGTGTAATTTCACTTTTAAATATTTTATCTATATATGTATATAAAAACGAAAGATTGTGTCGTTGTTTGTTTGTTTGTAGCTTATAGGAGGCTAAACCATTGGTGGTTCTTACTGTGTATCTGGAAGGGCGTGGCGCTTCCCATACAAACTGAATTTTTAATATCATACATCTCGAGTACTATGACAGACACAGCTTTGCAAATTTGTGATCTAATATTAATGTGAGTAGTTAGACAAAAATGGGCGGGATAGGGTTATTGAGCGTGGCCCTCCCCGTACAAAGTAAATATTAAATGTCATATATCTGGAGTACTGTATTAATGAGAGCCATGGGGCCTTCTGTGAGTCCATAAGTTATTCATCTTATTATCGAAACAAAGAGTGGGCGTGATCAAATCGGGGGCATGGCACCGCCCGTACAAAATAAATATATAATATCATGTAAATAAAATACTTAAAAAGGGAAAGACTTGACGCTTTGTACGAGTCCATCAGATATTAATGTGAGTAGAAAAATAAAAAATGGGCGGGATAGGATTAGTGGGCGTGGCATCTTCTATACAAAAAAGTATGAAGACTATGAAATCGAGAGTATTGTAATTTTTGTCAAGAACATTAATTACCAACGTGAGTAGTCGTGGAAAATATGGACGGAGTTGCAAAATTCAAAAATTGCCAAAATCAAAAAGCGCGAAAAACAAAAATCATCAAAACCAAAATCTTAAAAAATCGCTAAAATAAAAAATTGCCAAATGAAATGGTAAATTCAAGGCCAATCGTTAAATGTTGCCGGCTTCAATTTGGAAAATCCATGATTTACTCCTCGACAGCTATATGTAACTTGCTCCAGAGTAGGAATG
Source organism: Cordilura impudica (assembly GCA_963682025.1). Lineage (NCBI taxonomy): Eukaryota > Metazoa > Arthropoda > Insecta > Diptera > Scathophagidae > Cordilura > Cordilura impudica. Next base: position 82,824,021 of record OY821519.1, on the reverse strand, counting down.
CCGAAATTTTTGATCATTTTTGCACCGTATGAAAAAACAAAAAATATTGTATATCAGGAAGTATTTATATATAAAAAAATATAAAATAAATAAAATAAAATGTTTTACTGTACAATACAAACTTCGTAGAAAAAATTGATTATGAAAACATAGTACATAGCAATGAGTCTCGGTAAGTCGTAGCGAAGCACGACAGGGCATACTACGTTTTACATAAATAAACCTGACACACCAAAAACAAAAGACTTAAGACACAAACTTCTATCTATAATATTACGTTAGTGATCTTATCTAGTAATATTGTTTTGTTGATTTACTAATAGTAATTTACAACAAAACAAAAAAAATAATAACAAAATATTTGAACAAAAAAACAAAAATTGAAGCTATGATTGATTATTGTTACCACTCAACATTGTAGTAACAGTGTCATATCTGTGCTTCAATGAACAAGCAATTTGTTTTACTCCCATCTAATTTTATGACAATAACCATTTATCATTTTGTTAGGTTATTAACAAATAACACTATCTATTTAGGAGAATTCTTCGCGAAAACGTGTGTATTGCAAATCTGGTTTAATTAGTTTAAAGTTTCTACTTTCGTTTTTTTTCTATATATGGGGGATAGAATCATCATTAGATTTAATGAAATTGTTTTCTCTTTTTTGCAGAATTGAAATATTTAACTTTTTGAGTATAAGCTTCAGACATGATGTAACTTTTATATGAGTCATGATTTTAGGAAATTGAAATTTCTATACAGTAAGTCACACAAATATTTTGCCTCTATATACATAAAAAATTTTATTTTTTTAATAAGGAATTTTTAAAAGGAATGTATATATCTGAATATTAAATATTGGAAACATTGACTTTCATAATCTTATATAAAAAATTAGAAACCATTTCTTTTCTAAAGGTTAATGGTATGATAATCAATTTCAGTATATTCACAATTCAACACTTTTAAATATCGATTATTGTCGTTATTGGTTTATGTCCAAAATTATTTTTCAATTCAACACAATTATTATTGAGAATGATGAAAACAAACTCACAAACATATTAACAAATTTAAAAAACACACACATAGCATTGTATAATTCCATGTAGCAAAAAATTTAAAAATTTAATAATCTATAAATCTGGTGGACAGCTAAAAAGAAATACCTTTTAAATAAGATACGTTTGGTCAAAACTGTTAATACTATACATTGCACGAAAATTTAGTTGTCAAAATGATTTGTTTGTGTTGGATTCCATATAATATAATAATCATACAAATTAAGTTTCGTGACGATTGGTGCAAGGTAATTTTGAAAAATCAAAAATAAATTGCGTGGTCAATATTTTCGTATAGCTGGAGAAGCGGTCAATGTGTTTTGCATGCGCGTTTTGGACGTACCTCAATTGTTAAGGCAATTAGTTAAAACGCTTTCAAAAGTGCAATAATTATAAAAAATGTTTCTAATTTATTTTTCGCAAATCTTAACAGGCAACCCAGTTATCTTCTTAACTTGCAATCAGAGTTTCTATTTTAAGCGCAAAAATAAACAAACATTTACTAAAAATTTAAAAAATCCAAACTGTTCAACTTTAATAATGCAATATATTTTATTTGAAATAAAATAAGCACGTCCCGGTTCACACTATAAAATTTTTTTATCTGGAAGTCTGAGTTTATATGTGAGAGGGGAGAGAAGAATGGCGTGGGGTACATGCTCAAAAGTACTCGGAAATTCTATTGTGTTTTTAATTCGTAATTGTCAAATGGAAGTTATTTTACGTTTTCTTCCATTTTTATTTTCGTTCGTGATTATGACAGCAAGAGTTTGTGTTAAAAAAGAATATAATTTGAAATAAATTTCAGTTAATTTCAATTAAATAAAACGTAAAAACAAAAACTTAAAAAGAAAAAGCAAAATCAATCAACAATAAGCAATTTAAATTAAAAAATAAATAAAAAGTTTTTCTTCTGGAAATGTCAAACAAGAAAAATAATGTTAAAGGTAACATGAAAAACCTTGAAATTCGTTACAAAAATTTCAGTGTAGAGATACGGATGAAAGTTTAAAAGATAATCAAGAACAGTTTCAGAAAGAAAAATTTCATAGTGTAAGCCGGAACTAACAAAAAAAAAAAAAAAAAAAAATTCGAAATATACAAAATCTACTTATGGCAGAAAACGTAAACATTAATATGTCTCTAATCTACTTAAAATTTGAAGGGCCAACCTTCACTAAACGGACCATGACAACAGACAGTGTAGGTGTAATTTGTTTAGCAAACAAAGCAAACGGAGCTAATTTCGAGTTTCTACTTATTACAAAGAAGTGCAAAATTTAACAATTTCTCCATCCATGCAAAAAAATTACAAATCATTTCAAGAAAATGTTAAGCAACAAACTAAAAAAGGTATAATTTTAAAAATTTTCAGCTTCTATTATATATTTGACTTAGCTTATCTATACTAACTAGCAGATTCCAGCCCTCGAAATTCGAGTGCAAATTCTAGGAAATTTTATTTTTCATTAAACAAAGACCCTAAAGGTATGCTATTAATTATAGCCAATTCACAAATCAACACAAAAAAAACTCATTTTTATTACAAACACATTAACAAATTTAATAAACACACACATAGCATTATATAATAATATTGTATGTGTTAGTAGCAACTTTAAATGCAATTTACTCAAAATAAAGGATAAAATTTAAAAATTTGTAAATCTGCAAAATGGCTAAAAAGAAATACCTTTCAAATAATATACGTTTGGTCAAAATCGGGATATAATGGTAGAACAAAACATCGGTCAAAAAAAAATCGCCTAGCCTGTTAATATTATACATCTAATAAAGAGGTAATGTGTATATTTTTTCTTGTTTGTTTGTAGGATGTAAACTCCGTAACTGCTCATCTGATCTTCCTGAAATTTTCACAGAATCTTACTGCGGACATGGGAAGTGCTATAGGCTATGCAATTTTTTAATATTTTTAGTGGGCGTGGCACTTTACATATAAAGTGAATTTTTATATCATAGATATTGAGTACAACGACAGAAATAACTTCGCAAATTTGTGTGATGTCACCTATTATTTATGTTAGTAGCCATGTCGAAAATGGTCGGGATTTGATAATTGGGCGTGGCTCCTCCCATACAAAAATTACTCAATATGGTATATCTCAAGTACTACGACATACACAGCTTTGCAAATTTGTCCTAGGTCATATATTATTAACGAGAGTAGTCAGATCAAATACGGGCGCGATCGGAGCAGTGGGCGTAGTACCGCCCATACAAAGTAAAGATTTAATATATATCTGGTGTGCTATAAAAGGGAAAGTTTCGACACTCTGCAAAAATCCATCAGATATTAATGTGAGTAGTCTGAAAAATTGGGCGGTATAGGATTAGTAAGCGTGGCACCTCCTATACAAAAATGTATATTAATTACCAATGTGAGTAGTTGTGGAAAATATCAAAAATCGCTAAAATAAAAAAATTGCCAAATGATATTCTCAATTCAAGGCCAGCGTTAAGTGTTACCGGATTTAATTTTATAAAACAACATTTTTCTCATGGGCAGCTATATGTGTCTTACTCCAGAGTAGGAATGCCGAAAAATTTTAAAATTTGTACATTGAATGAAAAAACAAAAAATATCAGAAAGCAATAAAATAATAAAAAAAAAAATATGTAAAATAAATTAATTAAAATGTTTTAATTGTACTATACAAACTTCGAACGAAAAATTGATTATGAAAACATACATGTCAATTAGTCTCGAAAAGTCGTAGCGCAGCACGACAGGGCACTCTAATGTAAAATAAACCTGCTAACCAAATGAAAACAAAACTTTTAAACTTTAATCAATTTATCGAAGTTAAAAAAAGTGCTGTCAAATTTCATGATTTAGTGCTTTTTTGCACAATAGTGGTCTGGGGCATTTCCTATTTCTTGGCGAGTTTTTATTCGATTTTTTAAAAGATAATTTAATACTGAAAACAACTAGCCGAAAATATTAACCTATGGAACGAAATTTTCGTAAAATCTTGAAATTTTCAATCGATTTCCGGTGCGACTTTTCTTTATCCGATTGTCCCTAAACTTTATTAGTTTTGTATATAAAGGAAACAAACTGGACCCCAACACTCCCCAAAATCGCATTTTCACTTTTAAGTACCACTCTAATATAAAACAGCTTGTACAAAAATTATTGTAAATAAAATATTGAATTGAATTGGTAGTGACGAACAGCTGCACAAACTCATTATACCTCACTCATACTGTGTAAAAATTCCAATCTTAGATACAGATATAATAAATACATATATTTGTTTAAATAAAAATCCTCGAAGTATGCTATATAATTTTAAATATTATATGTTAATTGTCCATGCATAAAACTAGACAACGCTTTTTATGCTTATAATGTGTTGTTAAACGATGTGTTGTAAAATGTTATAACAGGGCGGTCATGAGAAATAAGTGTGAGGAACCTCTAAAATACCAGTAAAATTTGCTAATTGTAAATAATTCATAGTTTTTATTTTTTAGAGTTGATTATAGTTAGGTACTTTAAAAGTTTTTAAATTAAAAAAACTGTATCAACAATATAACTTAAGTTTGCTAGAGAATAGTTTTAATTTTCTTTAAAGTAGATGACAGACAAAATATTATTTTATTAAATTTACCTAGGAACAGCGTAGCATAAAATCGTGTGACGTAAGGTAGTGTGGCGTACGAACGCAAACGCGCTGTAAATAAGATAAGCGATAAGCTCTTTGTAAATACATATAACATTGCTTAAAAACGGGGCTAAAACAAAACATTATTATTCAGTTGGTTATAAAGTTTGTTTAAAGTGAAAAAAAAGATAAGTAAAAAAAAAAATTATAAATAAACAAGTAAGAGTGTTAAATTCGGCTGTGCCGAATCTTTGGTACCCTCCAGCTCGGTTTGAGTATTGATGATAAATGTAAACAAAATATTGGAAAAATATGCATGCATTTCCTATATGCATGCGTTTCCGGTTATATGACATAACTTCTTGTTTAATTTAGTTTTTGCTAATTAAACTGCTCACCCTAACCTCCATTACAAAGGTAATGGTTGTGTAGGGTGGCTATATGCATTAAATCGTGCTTTTTTGGCTTTTAACTGGCCAAATATTTCTTCATTGCGGCCATATAGGTCGGATGGAGTAACAATATAATAACCGAAAAAAGCTCTCTCAACTTTTTTTTCAAAAAAATATTGCCATATTTGGAAAACATACAGAATAAATTTATAATAATAAATATTCAAATTAGGAATGCCAAACGCAAAAAACCAAATATCGCAAAAATTTTAAATAAAATAATTTGTTATCTTTATTTTCTGAAAAACTTCAAATATTCATCCAAAAAAAAATTGTGAAAATTTATATATAAATAACATTCTCATCAAATTGCGTTTATTTATGTAACAATTTTTATGTTCGCAATTCTTAAATATCATTTAAGGTTTTCTAAAATTCATTGAATTTAAATTAATGTTTTCTGTAGTCGGATTCTGTAAATTTCAACGATCCGACAATCGCAAAATATATCGACAGCTATTGTTGTTTGCACTGAGGATTAAGTGATTCACTAAGTACATACATCTTAACGACAGTCGACAAATCTATTTTTCTATTTATTTAAATTGTAAACGAGTGGCATCTCTGTCAAAATAATCGTCTGATGATGATGTCTTCTAAATTTAAAATTATTATTTCCGACGTTTTGATATGATTTTCTGAAATTAAATTAATATTTTATAATTGGAAATTTTAATTCGAGTTTTTAGAATTGATATTTTCTAAAATTTGAATGGAAAATTTAAAAAGTGCAATTTTGTTTTGATGTGAATAATACTGCTTTAGTAATTATAAAGAATTTTTAAAAATTAGATGTAATCGCAATCAGATATTTTGTAGGTAAAGCAGAATATTAATTCTATATAACTATGTAGAACTGTTTTGAAAGCAAAAAACTCATTGATAACTCGGTAACTCTATTTTGTAAAGACAACAAAAAGTTAGTATGCCAAACTTATGTTCATATTTGTAAAAGAATAATGAAAAAACGTATGAAATAATAAAAGAGCAGCCCGTGTATACTCTTAACATAGTGCTTTATGATATCTATTTGAAAATATTGACATTCATGTTAAAATAGAAATAACTATTGCAAAGCTAATTAGAACAAAAATTGTGGCGCCATCTACTGTGGCATAGTCACGCTGAGCAAAATGAAGTGACACTCTGTTAATGCAAAAGAAATGTATTTTCCCCACAACAAAATATTGCAGAATTTTATGTAAATAAAATAATATACCGATTTATTTCTAACATGCAGTTGTTATGGATATACATATATAGAATATATGTATTTTATTTGTATTATTTAATATGTGTATGTATGTATATGTAAATATTACACACAAAAAATACAACATCAAACGTTATTTTTGTGCTTTTCTCTTTAAATAAATTAATACATAACATTTTTTTTTTTGCTAAATTTACATTTTTCTTTTTTAATAACAACTACGTATTTTAGCATTATTTGCTTTAGATGCTGGTGAATTTTTACTCCCTTTATATTAATTCGTAGTGTCTGCTTGTCGAAAAAATTTTGGATCGATTTTAACCAATTTTCCGTGAGCCATTCGATCTGAAATTTTGCAGGCAGGCTCGTGGCAATGACAGAAATGAGCTAGTAAATTTTTTTAGTGATGCCAAAACAATGGAAACTTTTAAATTTTTCTACCAGAGTTGATAAAAAAATGCACAAAGGGTTAGTTTTTATTATATTATTACCACAACGACCACAAAAACAACAAGTCCAGCTATGACAACAATACAACATTTAGAATAACAACAAGAACAATATAGAAACATCATATTTTTAATTTTTTTTTTACTTTTTCAGAGATTTCCCTGGACCTGTTCCACCGATTTTGATGATTTTTGAAACAGGAATCTTCCCATGAATTTGCTGAATCATTCTCACTAAAAATGATCACCTTAGCTATCCTATTGAGGGCGTGATCGTTTCAAGAACGAAATAGAAAATTATATTTTTTCAAGACTTTTTTTAGTTCTTTATTCAAATCTCAGGCCCTAATTGACCGATTTGGAAGATTTCAAACAGCAAACTTCTCAGGATATCAGTGAATCATTTTTTATGTCAACGAGCACCCTAGCTGCCTGATTGATGCCGTCATCGTGATTTCCACAGACGGACAGACGGACAGACGGATATCGCTATATCAACTCCGGTTGTTATAAGGATCACAAATATATATATTTTATGGGGTCCAATTTTTTTTTCTAATTATAATTGTTGGATCCAACTTTGCTGAGGCATATATCTGTACGTAGAAAATAAGCATAAATCAAATTTTAGTGTTAATGTTATTAATTTGTGGCGTGCAGATATAAAAAAGTATGTGGACACTCAGCGATGCCAACTTAGCGATTTAGCCTATTTTACCTACCCAAAAAGCGAATTTGTGCCATTCGGATCCTAAATTGGCGCTTTTTGTTTTTTTTTTAATTGCTTCAACGACTTTTAGATACAATAGCTAACGATAAACAAAATTGTACATATTTAAACAACTTCTCTCCAACTTTAATCTTTTTAGACAAAGAGACTCAATATCGGTTCTCTTACACTTCAGTAAGACAAAAATTATAAAATAAGATATATAACTTGATTAAGGGGGGTGGTAAGGTCTTAAAAGTTAAAAAAAGTCGTATTTTCATAACTCTTTTTGAAGATATGAATAATGTTGAATTATTTATTTCATATACACGTTATACCATAAAATTTGAAGAATCTTTGAAAAAATTTTAATAAATAAGTCCGTGGCAGCGAGCCTTCGGAGGCGTTGTTGTTTTGCTGTGAACATCATAACTCGTTAACGGATCATTTGAAATAAAAAAAATCAAAATACGTTTAAAATGGGACATGTTTCCTGAGGTAGTGGCGAAGAGTTTTTTTAATTTTTTTTTTTTTTTTTGATGATTGAGTGTGAAATTATTCAGGCTCAAGATCAAATGTTTTTACTTTAAATAAAGCACAAACATTGGCACATTTGTTTCAAAAAATTGATCTATATTCTGCATGACAGGTTATACAGCTGTTTCGGGAAGAGTCACCATCTCATCAGTAACCAAAAGCAGTAGATAGTTTATTTGGTAAAAAGTTAAATTCATATATATTTACTGAAAACAACCAAATGAGAATTCAAGCAAAAGTTATACTATTTAAGCCTCTTCCAAAACAACAAACTAAAATATAGAACAACTTTGAAACAAATATGTTTTGTATACGAGTACCCATTGCATACTACAATATACATGTTTGTTTTTATCTTGAAAAAACAAGAAAAACAATTTGTTTTTGCTAAACTTACATTTAGCGTTAACGGCGTGCCCTCCGTATTTTTAATTTTATTATTTTTTATAAAAATAAAAAATCTTATTTTCGATCTTTATTATTTTAATGATTGAGTTTGAAATTATTCAGGCTCAAAATCAAATGTTTATACCCTATACCACTATGTGGTTTGGGTATAATGACTTTGTGCTGCTTTTATTATACCGATCGAATCAGAATCACTTTTTGAGTCGATTTAACAATGTCCGTCTGTCCGTCTGTGTGTCATTTACTTATGCAAATTTAAGCACAATTTTTTTCTTACTACGGATAGGGCCTTCAACATCTTCAGAGCCATCAGAGGTACCACAATCATCATCTTCTCCAGTTTCTTCATCAGTATGTTTTTGTAGTTTGACTTCCCTTTCTTATATTTCAAGGCTTTCTTCTCCTTCCTCTATGTACATAATAGCCAACATTTTTCGTTTTATGTCACACGAAACATCTGAATCAAAGAAGGCTAGAGCTATAGCCTCCTCCGCTAGATACCACAAATGTCTAATAAACTTTGTTACCATTATTTTCGACAATTTCTCATCTAAGTCTGCATACGAGTGAAGAGCTTTCAAAAAGTTCAAGTCCTGATTCGGCGCTTTGACAGCTTCAGTACAGTTATACCAGACTTTTACGTACAAACAAACAATAAATATACAGACATCTCGAATTCCATCCAGTTGTGACTTTGACAGTTTAAATTGGTCTCTGAACATAAATATTTTCAACGAGTAGATTGCCTTGGACATCCATCGTGCGTGGTGAATGGGTATGAGTTGTTTAAACTTATATGCGCCCAAATCACCGCCAAGGAATAGAACAACCAATTCCAATAGTTCCTTATAGTCGTTGCGACGTTGTCTTTTCTGTAGTTTGGCCATGCAAAATGTAATGATGTCATCTGGTGCAGTTATTAATTTCGAAAGAACGATTTCATCGCTTACTCCAGTTTCAAATGACTTTTGATTAACATTTTCCCAATTTAGCTGGAAACGCCGAAACAGGCCAACATCTGGCGCAGAAGTGTTTCCAATTTTTTCTTCGAAGACTGCTCTTAGCACCAATTCGTATATGTGATGTCGACACGGTAGATACATCAAATCTCTCTCTAATAACTGTTCAAGTAAAATTGCAGCTCCTCCGAATTCACCAGTGTTTGACGATGTCGTGTCAAAAGACATTGCTTGAACTCGATTCGAAATCTTCCATTCTATCAGTAGGTGTTGAACAGCCGCTGCAATGTTTTTACCTTTTCCACAATCTAATTTTGGAACGCCTAATATTTGTTCCATTTCTCCATTAGTAACAATAACTGGAAGGCGATCAATCTTATTCTTTCCTGTAATGTCTTCCAGTATTTTGCCATCCCAATGCACTACAAAAAATGCTGCTTCCTTTAACTGTAATAAAAAAATATTTATATTAATATTGAAAATAAATAGGTATGAGAAGAATAATATTACATATAAGTTCTCCTTTACAAAACCAGCTATTTTTTGTCGATTTGCATTACGGTATCTTTGAATTGACGAGCGATTCAATATCAAATTTGATACGTTGTGGCCAAGCCCTTCAGCTACTGCAGTCATTAAATGCATTGCATTTCGGTCTGATATCATGCATTTGTCCAAAGCAGAAACGATCCGTTCATTGATAAATGACTGTGTTCCTCTTTTTGCAATTTTCGAAGTCGACGGTAGAGCGTCCACTTCCCATTCCGTTCCACCATTGCCACCATTGTCTGACGATTCGGTAGATGATGTTACATGCACTGTAGTTGAATAAATATTGAGTACAAATAATAAAATTGTGCGTCTTCTGCAATTTACAATACTTACCCGTTGATAAGGTATTAATTTCAGTAGTCGCTCGTAATCGCCGTTGTTCTTTTGTCTCTCCTCGTTCCATTTTTCTTTTTTCATAGCCAACTAGAGCCATGTCAATGCCAATCATGCTGCCTGGGCGGCCTTTTTTCCTCTGCGCAAGCAAAAACTCTATATCCTCCGGTATTGTAATCGTTGTAAGTGCATTAACATGGGCAATATCGAAGAGGTCGTCTAATTCTTCTACAAACTTTTCTTCTTTTACCTTATGAGAAGGTCCTCCTCTTGTTGCGCTCTTGTTTAATTTCCTCCAATCCTGGTACAATTTGCCAATTTGTTTTATGACGGCGGATTTGTCTCGCCCAGAAAACGAGCACTTCGTTTGCAGCCGTTGTTATACTTTTTCGCACTTCCAATTTTAGTGTACGAGTGTGAAAAAAAAATACACCAAGAACTTCTTTTTTAGACGGCAATTTTGATCCCAACAGCTGCGGAATAACATGTTCAATCAAATAAATGCTGGGCTGTTGCGATCTCAAATTACTTTTTTTCATATATGATGCCATTGAAAATCAAATGCGCACCTGCTATTTTTTTTAATGTAGTTTTTATCTTTTAGTTTTAAATGTTTAATTTTCCTTTTATTTCACTTTTTTTATTTCACATTTTCCTGGGTTGCTTTTAGTTTTACTTGAAAAGATGAATTATTCACTATCACAACACATAAAGAAACTTTAAAATAACACTGCTTAGCTTTAATTTTCTACTCACAGGTTGTATGTTTTAATTGCAAATGTCATAGAACAACTAGAAGGTCAATACGTGTACATAAAAAACGTATCTAACATAAACAAAAAATTTAAGCTATAATTCGGGGATTCCACAAACTAAAAAAGTATAACAATGAATTTAGCGATAATTCAAAGCTTCGGGGTTGCCACAGTTTTCAAAAAAAAAAATAAAAAATGTTTTGCAAATATGCGTTCGATTCCAAACACACTCACCAAATTTTAACAAAATCGGAGACCATAGAAATAATTTTCGTTGAAATGCTCATATATTTTATTTTTCTATTTTTGGTACACTTTCGTGCAATTTTTTTTTTTTTTTTGTATGGGAACCCCCTTAATGGTTGGAGATAGAGGGTAAGTTTGTTCTAGAAAAATATTGGGGATACAAAAATAATGGGGGTTGCTCATACTTTTTACCTCCATAGTGGTGACCCCTTAGTTGTTATGAGCTTCTTTTTATAAATTTTGTTCGTTCTCACGAACTTTAACCCTCGTGCGGCACGCGAATTTTCAACCGATCGAGCCCAAATTTTTGTCAAATTTTTTTTTCTCCTAACCTCACACAAAAATGACCTGCTTGTTTGGAAAATCGAAAAAAAAAATAAGGGCCACCTTAGTGTCCATGTAAACTTTGTAATCAAACTGCAGATCGCAAATATGAATATATTTTGATAAAATTTGGTACATAAGCTTTCGTTAGCCATGGGATGAACGCTATTGGTGAGAATTGGTCCATGTTCAGACCTAGCCCCCATACAAATGACCCGATTGAAATCGACATAAATTACCATAAGATCCTAATTTTCGTATATGTGTTTATTACATCCATTAATGAGTAGTCCAAAAACGATTCCTATAGGACAACTCTTAGTCATAGGCCCCATATAGAGCTGCTTCCCGATCTTCACTTAAATCTATCAAAAAACAGAAATATTGCACTGATTCATCTCAAATTTTGTTTGTATATATTTTTGCAAAATACAAGAGACTTTACCAACCATGGTCAGGATCGATCCATTTTTGGACCTAGTCCCCATATAGACATAGCATCCGATATGAACTTTTTCATATCTACAGCCAAAAAATTAATAAAAATGCCGCTCAAATTTGGTTTATGTTTTTTTCTATATCCAATTAGTTGGGCCTAAGAGATAGGGTCTCTAAACGCATGGTATAGCGTATCGTATAGTCGGTCTAGACCGACTATAATTTTCTTACTTGTTTTACTTTAAATAAAGCAAAAACATTGGCACATTTGTTTCAAAAAATATAGATCAAAATATAGATCAATTTAAATGATGAAGATCGAAAATAAGATTTTTTATTTTTATAAAAATAATAAAAAAATTTTTTTTTGCATCATTTTGAAGGGAAAAACACGATTTTTGCTATAAAATTTCGGGAATTTGCTGTTAATAAATGGGGAAGAGAATGGAAAATTAAAAAAAAAACCCTTCGTGGTTACCTGATGATTTATGTGGAGATATAGTGTGTGAAATTTCAAAATAATCGGTTAAGTAGATTTTCAGTTATGACGTTCATGGACTTCGAACATTTATCTGCGAGAAAATCGATTTAAATTTTTTAAAAAACTGATTTATATACGATATACCGCACGAGGGCAGTCGCTGGAAATGCTGTATCTTCTTAAGTTTTGCTCCGATTTACTTGCAATTTTGACACAACACTCTCTACATGTTGTACATTCAGAAAGAGAAATTCAAAAAAAGGTTTTCAAACCTTACCCACCCTTAACAAATATCGGAAATATGCCTATGGCTGTCTAAAGAAAGCGCCATTGAAGAATTTATGGAGAGCTTGGGTTGAAAACTGATTTTAACGAAGCTGTCAAAGAATATTTATAAGGATTCCAAAAACTATATTTATATAACGTTCATGGCCTAATTTCATCAGAAGTACAAAAAGTGAATCTGGCATTCGAAGCCCAAAATGCCGACCACACAAAACTTTTTGATGACTTATATCAGATGATTATTTGGAGGATGAGATCAAGCCTGTACTTAATGAAATTTTCTATTTAGATTATAGTTGTGAAAAGGCCTGTTTTGACAATAAATTGAAGAATCGGACAAACAATTAATCAAAGAAATGTTAATTTAATTCGCAAAATCTTTTTTTTTCCAAAAATCTCTGAAGATGTTAGACATTTTATAAGAGTTTGGCAAAGAATAAATCGAAGAACTACTTATTAACTTCAAAAACTCCCGTTGTTTAAATGATCTAGTTTCATTGCAGATATATTGACTTTGATGAACTCAAACGCTGAAGTTGAAACAGTGTTCAATGTAACGATTTTTGAAAAACAAAATATGGAATAGAACGTCCTTAATACCCATTAAATATGGACTAAAGATTAAAACTATTTGTTTATTAATTATGAAATACCATCAAATCTTTCAAAGTGAATAAGTATAAGAAAAGTTTTTAACGTATTTTATTTTTTAAACTGTTTCTTTTAACTCAAAATCTATGTCTGTCTGTCTGTCTGTCCCCCCTTATCCAATTGATCTGAAACTTGGCCCATAGTCTTGTTGTGACTATAGATTAATTTTGGGGTAGTCACGCACAGTCACGGAGTGATAAGAGTGTCATTTCCCCTCATCCGATCGATTTGAAACTTGGTCCATACACTTGCTGTAAAAAGATTAACTTTGACTTAGTCACGCACAGTCACGCATGGTTACGCACAGTCACGGAGAGATTTAAAACGGATTTCGCCTCATCCAATCAATCTTAAACTTGGTCGATATACTTGCTGTAAAGAAAGATTGACTTCGACATATTCACGCACATTGAGGCATAGTCACGCACAGTCACGGAGTGATTTAAAACCCATTTCCCCTTATCCGACCGATCTGAAACTTCGTCTATAGACTTGCTGTGAAAAAAGATTAACTTTGACATCGATCTGAAACTTTGTCCGTAGACTTAGGACCAAAGATTAATTTTAAAATAGTCACCAAAGTTACGCACAGTCACGGAGAGATTCAAAACTCATATGCGTAAGCAAAGAAAGAGTTTTAATAAAAACTTTATTTTTATGGATTAGATTTTTTGTTATTGACTAGCTGTACCTGCTCGCTTTACTGGTCCTACCAATTTTTTAAGTGAATAAATGCAATCAAAAATTAATGTGTTTGAAATAAAAGACAAATCTTATTTTCTGATTTTCAATAAATTAAAATAAAATTATATCTTAATATATAAAAACGTTGGTGCGTATGTTGGTACTCTAATAACTGTTGAACCACTAACGCTAGCGACTTCGTATTCATACCATATGTTCCTTTGGTTCTCCGATTTGCATAACTTTTTTTTGTACCTGATAGGTGGCGCTGTGGTCGAGATTTTCCCAAAAAATTTATTTACGGTCCAATTAGCTCAAATTCGCAACATATATTATGTACATAAAACTAAAGTTGCTGACAAAGTTTTTCACCTTTAGGTGGCGCTGGTGTTAAAATATTCAAGAAAACGTATATTTTTTTTCAGTCATATTCATAATAAATATTATTAAATCGTGCTTTACTTTTGCCCGACACTCGGTATTAAAATTTAGATGCAATATAAAATTCAGATGTTTTCTTCGGGCCAGAACCCGGACCGGACTCAGCTAGTAACAGATATATAAATACATTTTTCTTTAATTATTCCAATGCATTGATTATTTTAATTATTCCAATATTTCAGGTGCATATACATATGTATATAGATAGATGATGGTTTTTCTACACATGAGCATCCACCATATAGTTGACCGTGTGAGAAGCATGGATATTCTAAATTTAGACCACAGACTTGAAGTGATTGACCTTGTGATTTTTTTTATTATCATAGAAAAAGCTAGACGTATGGGAAATTGTATTATTTAATTTTTGGCAATATTTAATTGCAGGCAAATCTAAGGAATTTAAAAATTCTGTAGGATAATTTACTACTACGTCTGGATCCATAACACAATCTATTGCATTGTATGAAATTGTTTGATCGAAAATTTTATTTTGAATGCCAATATTTGTTTTTTGCTGCCAATATTGCTCCTTCACTTAACCAATTATGATTTTTGTGTTGCTGTGCTATATTTCGATAAACTTTTTCAATCAATTCTTCTTTTGATTATTTTATCATACAAAAATTATGTTAAAGCGTATTAAACCAGTTGTAATTGCAATTGTAATTTTTCCATTTCCAGTGTCCAATAATTGTTTTGAAAATGTTGCAGCTGATTCGTCGTTCTATAATTGGACACTCATATTTGTTGTTAAATTTGATCTTTGAACGTTCTAAGCACGCATTTAATTCATCAGCTGTAGCTGATCCTGTTATAACACATCTCTGCGGTGTAATGTAATGTCACGTGATTCAAATTGGTCTGCAGCAACAACTATCGCAACTTCATTGAATGTGTTCGCATTGAACCTTCTCGAGCGTTCTCCAACAGGAGTTTTATCAGCTCTGATAACTATTTTAAGATTATCAGATGGTATTTGTTCAATGGATGTTTTAAATAATTTTATTAAGTCATTATGTTGATGAATTAAATTTTGTCAATATTTAATTATTTCTCTTCTTGTTGTTGAATTAATGTCACAACGTACATTCATTTAATTAATCATCGAAATTTCCAATAAATTAAATTTGTAGAAATTTATGTGTATCATTTGCAAGTGGTAATAAAGAACTTTAAATGTTGGTATGAAATTATCAGTAATAATATTTGTTGCACCAAAAGAAATTATTTGTAAAGCGTTATTGTACATTTGAATGTTTGATAAGAAATGCTTCGATTGTGGTATTGTTCCCGAAATTAATGTTAGCAATGGCTCTGGTGGATCATTTCAATCTGGCAATTTGACTTTACCATTTTCACAACATAAGCCATGCGTTTCATATTTAAATTTTAAAGCTTTGTAATGTACACAGATATTATTCATTCTGCTCTTGGCAACAATTGGATTTAAGATATAATCAATTGTATGATCATAATGAAAAGCAAGACGCTTAAATATTAATCTGGTTGTATTTGAGGTGCTTGTTCTTTCTTGTCTATTTCTTAATGGGATATATTGATTTCTTAATTCAAGTTGCTCATAATCATATGCACGTGACTGTGTGTGTATTTTTTAATTTTATTGTCCCGTATTGATAATAAAAAATCGAATTTATAAATCTGTCATATGTTAAATCCAAATAATTTTTTTTTGTCACTGACACAATTTTTATAATTTCGAATAATACTTTTTAATACGAATTTTTAACACATTTTTTTAGGCTTAAAACGTTTTTTAACTAATTTGTATTTGAAACCTGATTTAAGATTTTTTTATGAATACGGCTGAATAACTTTATTTGAGTAAACTTTCTCAAGTTAATATTTTTTTTCGTGCGCAAACCTTATCCTTAATTTTTATACCCTCCACTCCAGTGTGCAGAGGGTATATATAAGTTTGTCATTCCGTTTGTAATAATTAGAAAAAAATGTTGGACCGCATAAAATATATATATTTGTGATCCTTATAACAACAGGAGTTGATATAGCGATGTCCGTCTGTCCGTCTGTAGAAATCACGATGACGGCATCAATCGGGCACCTAGGGTGCTCGTTGACATAAAAAATGATTCACTAACATCCTTAGAAGTTTGCCGTTTAAAATAGTCTAAATCGGTTGATTAGGGCCTGAGATTTGAATGAAGAACTAAAAAAAAGTCTTGAAAAAATGTAATTTTCTTTGTTGTTCTTGCCACGATCACGCCCTCAATAGGACAGATAGGGTGAAATTTTTAGTGAGAATGATTCACCAAATTCATGGGAAGATTTCTATTTCAAAAATCATTAAAATCGGTGGAACAGGTCCAGGGAAATGTCTAAAAAAGTAAAAAAAAAATGAAAAATATGATGTTTCTATATTGTTGTTGTTGTTATTCTAAATGTTGTATTGTTGTCATAGCTGGACTTTTCGTTTTTGTGGTCTTTGTGGTAATAATATAATAAAAACTAACCCTTTGTACATTTTTGTTTTATCAACTCTGGTAGACAAATTTAAAAGTTTCCATTGTTTTGACATCACTAAAACAATTTACTAGATCATTGCCACGAGCCTGCCTGCAAAGTTTTAGATCGATTGGGTCACGGGAAAGGGGTTAAAATCGATCCAAAATTTTTTCGACAAGCAGACACTACGAGTTAATATCAAGGGAGTAAAAATTCACCAACATCTAAAGCAAATAATGCTAAAATATCTAGTTGTTAATAAAAAAAAACAATGTAAATTTAGCAAAAAAAAATTTTATGTATTAATTTATTTAAAGAGAAAAACACAAAAATAACGTTTGATGTTGTATATTTTGTGTGTAATATTTACATACATATACATAGATACACATATTAAATAATACAAATAATATACATATATTATATATATGTATGTATGTATATCCATAATAATTGCATGTTAGAAATAAATCGGTATATTATTTTATTTACGTAAAATTCTGCAATATTTTGTTGTTGGGAAAATACATTTCTTTTGCATTAACAGAGTGTCACTTCATTTTGCTCAGCGTGACCATGCCGCAGTAGATGGCGCCACAGTTTTTGTTCTAATTAGCTTTGCAATAGTAATTTCTATTTTAACATGAATGTCAATATTTTCAAATAGATATCATACAGCACAATGTTAAGAGTACACACGGGCTGGTCTTTTATTTCATACGTTTTTTCATTATTGTTCTACAAATATGCACATAAGTTTGGCATGTTAACTTTTTGTTGTCTTTATAAAATAGAGTTACCGAGTTCATCAATGAGGTTTTGCTTTCAAACCAGTTCTACATAGTTACATATATAGAACTATTATTCTGCTTTACCTACAAAATATCTGATTGCGATTACATCTAATTTTTAAAAATTGTTTATAATTACTAAAGCATTATTATTCACATAAATACAAAATTGCACTTTTTAAATTTTCCATTCAAATTTAAGAAAATATCCATTCTAAAAACTGGAATTAAAATTTCCAATTATAAATTAGAAAATATTAATTGAATTTCAGAAAATCATGTCAAAACGTCAGAAATAATAATTTTAAATTTAGAAGACATCAATTGCATCTTTAATATATAAATTTTATTCGTTAAACACAAATTTAAAAATATTTACATTTAAAAAAAATATTGCCATTCAGGAGAAATTAATAACTTTTCAGTACCGCGATTCAGTAACTTCTTTTAACGATAGTCGAATCGTTAAAAAAAGAAAATTACAAAATTATCAGTAAAATTTTTAAACGATATTCGCTATTGTTAAAGTCAGCTGTTGTTGTTATCTAAACGACAACCATTTTTGTGTTGTTTATTCAATGACGGAGATGCCACTCATTTACAATTTAAATAAATAGAAAAATAGATTTGTCGACTGTCGTTAAGATGTATGTACTTAGTGAATCACTTAATCTTTAGTGCAAACAACAATAGCTGTCGATATATTTTGCGATTGTTGGATCGTTGAAATTTACAGAATCGCACTACAGAAAACATTTATTTAAATGCAATGAATTTTAGAAAACCTCAAATGATACTTAAGAATTGCGAACATAAAAATTGTTACATAAATAAACGCAATTTGATGAGAATGTTATTTATATATAAATTTTCAGAATTTTTTTTGGATGAAAATTTGAAGTTTTTCAGAAAATAAAGATAACAAATTATTTTATTTAAAATGTTTGGGACTTTTGATAATTTATTATTATAAATTTATTCTCTTTGTTTTCAAAATATGGCAATATTTTAATAAAAAAGTTGAGAGAGCTATTTTTTTTGGTTATTATTTTGTTACTTCATCCGACCTATATGGTCACAATGAAGAAATATTTGGCCAGTTAAAAGAAACTATACAGCCATCTCCAATTAGCACGATTTAATGCATGTAGCCACCCCACACAACCATTACCTTTGCAATGGAGGTTAGGGCGAGCTATTTAAGTAGAAAAAACTAAATTAAAAGAGAAGTTATGTCATATAACCGGAAACGTATGTATATAGGAAACGCATGCATATTTTCCAATATTTTGTTTACATTTATTATCAAAGATTCGGCACAGCCTAATTTAACATTCTTACTTGTTTTGCATCAGTTACGCTTAATTGAATTTTTGCTAATTTTTCCGTCTCAAACTGCTAAGTGGAGTGAGAAACGTATTTTCCATTACCTTTCCTGTATAGAATTATTGTTACTGATTTATAAATAAATTAATTTTTGTAGTAATTTTTAATTTAATTCTTAATATAAAAAAAACCACAACAACAACTTTTCAACAACTGTGTCAAACAACTTTTGTTAGACTATTACATTGTATTAATTATTTCATAAAAATTGCAAGTATTTCATATAAACAATAACAATCTCTTATGGTTAAGATGAGTTTGAGTTTTATATGGTAAAAATATTGTTATACTTTTCAATGCCATAAACATTCCCAGCAACAAAAAAGGACGTTATTTAAAAGAAACAACTTCATTAGTGCATACTAACCCAGCGCAAAAATCATGTATTCCCCTCTGGCTTATTATATCGCTTCCTAATAACTTGTTTTGGGGAATGCAGTTAAGTAAGGTAGAAGTAAACAACTAGTTACTTTCTGTCTTCTTTACTGCTTCTCAAAAAAACAGATAAGAAGGTGGACATATTTTAATTGATTTTACAATTTTAAAACAAGAGCGTTCAATTGACTTACAGAGGTTTTATATATATGCACACATGTGCACACATATGCATAAATATAAGACAGCAAGTGGGACGTTATGAGCAAATGCCACGCCTTAGGTAAGCAAGTTAGTAAGCGATAGACAGCTACATTTTTATACTCTCCACACCACTATGCAGATGATATATATCAGTTTGTAATTCTGGTTGTAACGCATCGAAAAATTAATTTTCGACCCCATAAATCAAAAAAAAAAAAAAATATTTATTTATTTATTTATATTAATTACAATACAAAGTAAATTTTGTATTTGGGTCCAGGGATAAACCGGGTGACAAAGACCATTGGCTGGTTTTTGCAGCGACAGACCAAAGCCTCTGGTGGGAATCGAACCCACGACCCCCGCATGATAGGCAAACACGCTACCTACTCACCTACCGGGGCGCTTAAAAAAAAATATATATATATTTGTAAACCATTAGACCGATCTTCCTGAAATTTTTCCGTCTGCCTGCGTTTCTGGAAGCAACTACAGCCTATAAATTTTTGGATAGTTTTAGTGGGCGTGGCACGTTGTATGACAGGGAGAGCTTTGCCAATTTTTGTGAGATCACCTATTATTAATGTTAGTAGCCCTGCCGAAAATGGGCGGGATCGGAGAAGTGGGCGTAATACCACCCATACAAAGTAATTATTCAATATCATATACCTCAAGTACTGTAATAGTAAGAGCTTTGGGCTTTGCGTGAGACGATAAGTTATTCATGTGATTAGTCGAACAAAAAAATGGTTGTGATTGGAGAAGTGGGCGTGGTACTGCCCATATAATGTATTATACTGTAGTACCATAAAAGGGAAAGCATTGACCTTTGCACGAGAGCATCAGATATTAATATGAGTAGTTAGATAAAATGGGCGGGACAGGATTAGTGGGCGCAGCACCTTCTATACAAAAACTATGAAGAACTATGCAAGCGATAGTCTTAAAACTTTTGACAAGTACATTGATTGCCAATGTGAGTAGTCGTGGAAAATACGGGCCAAAATCAAAAATCGCCAAACCGAAAATCGTCAAAATCAAAAATCGCCAAAATCAAAAATCGCCAAATCAAAAATCGTCGAAATCAAAAATCACCAAAATCAAAAATCGCTAAAATAAAAAATTGCAAATGATATTCACAATTCAAGGCCAATTCGCAAGCACTGAAATAAACATTTTTTCCGAATTTGAAAATGCCGATGGGTGGAATAGTTGCCTTTTAAGATGAAAATAATGCAAAAAAAATTAGTGCTATGAATTGATATCTTCAGGTTCCTTTATGAATTCTATATTTGAGAAAATTTTTTTTTTTAAATTTTTAAAATTTAATTAAAATACATATGAAGTAGGCGAGTAAGAATGTAATATAATGAGTAATTCTATGTAATTCGGTCTGCAAAAGTATGTTCAGTTATTCGAATGTTCATTCAGAGTTGTTTGTTTCCAAATATTTATATAAACATTCTAAAATGCCTCGAAAACCATTGATAAAGTTATTTTAAAAAATGCATATTTCGCTCATCCCGAAAATATTTTGATCGGTATGCTCTGTGATTACAGGAAACATATTCGAGGATTGACGTTACTGAAAATTTTAAATTGCGGAAATAAATTTTAAAGCAACCGATTAACAGAACCACCACTGACTATAAGTATTACCGAAGCTAAACTCAGAGAAACTTTCATAAATACTACCGAATGTAGTAGAACGCAGTAGAACGTCACATAAAGATGGTGACTGAAGCAGTATGTAGTAACAATGGAATGGATGGACTAATTCGGGCTAAAATATTTTCCAAAAAAAAAACAAAAATACAAAAATTTTATACAAAGAGAGATTTTCTTAAATAAGGCACTGTGTGTCTTGTAACCAGAGTTCAGTCAGAGTTTAAGTCGTGTTTAAAATATAACTGAACTCGAACCTGTTTATTGTACATGTTCTGTTTTTTCTTACTACACGAGCCACAACACGACTTAAAATATAACTGAACTCGAACCTGTTTATTGCACATGTTCTGTTTTTTTTTCAGTACACGTACCAGAACATGAACTTCAAATAAAGCAGCACTCAAAAATGTGTGCTTTATGTGTGATTGAAACAAAAAGTACGTGATACAAAAATGTTCGTGTAAATAACGAAATATTAAAACGAACACATTCATGGTTGTGTTGGGCACCGTAGAAAATTTAGAAACGCACATAATTGATATGAACATAAAGATATGTGTTGGCTACTTTTGAACAGAACATTGTGTGTTTCATGTGTGTATTTTCTGAACATTGCTTGTAACTAAAAAAAAAAATCAAATAATCTAACCCATAAAAACAAAGTTTTTATTAAAACGCTTTCTTTCCTTTCGAATCTCTCCGTGACTGTGCGTGACCTTGCGTGACTATCATAAAATTAAACTTTAGCCACAACAAGTCTATGCACAAAGTTTCAGGTCGATCGGATAAGGGGAAGTGTGGTTTTAATCTCTCCGTGACTGTGCGTGACTATGCGTGCTGTGCCCGACTATGTCAAAGTTAGTCTTTTTTCACAGCAAGTCTATCCACCAAGTTTCAGATCGATCGGATAAGGGGAAATGGGTTTTAAATCACTCCATGACTGTGCGTGACTATGCGTGACTGTGCGTAACTAAGTCAAAGTTAATCTTTTTTTCACAGCAAGTGTATGGACCAAGTTTCACATCGATCGGATGAGGAGAAATGACAGTTAGATCACTCCGTGACTGTGTGTGACTATGCGTGACTGTGCGTGGCTACCCCAAAAGAGTTTAAAAAATAAAAAAATATAATTAAAGAAAAAATAAAAAAAAAAAATTATATAAAACTAAAATAAACATTTAAAATAAAAAAAGAAAAAATGCGACATGGTAGGGCTTGGTATCCAACATGCAATCATTTTGGTTTGAAGGGTCCTGGGTTATTCCCTTTTATTAAAAAAAGCGAAGAGCACGTCAAAAGAATACAATCTTTAAATCTTTAAATAAAAAAAGGAACCTGAAGATAACAATTTTTTTCGAAAAATTGGTTACAGTTATCGTTATCTGATCAAAAAGCAACAAGCCCCCATTCCGGTCAACTGGAAAAACCAATATGAATTTTCGCCTCATAGTTTTACTCCACCCTATTTAGAAATTTCGGAGGAAAAATTCATTATGAAAACAGACATGTCAATAAGTCTCAGAAGTTCGCAGCGAAGCAGGACAGGGCATACTAGTTATATATTATTGGTGCATCTAACAACTCGATTCGATATAGCGATTACCATCTATCCGTCCATTTGACCGTCTGCCTATCTGTCTGTTGAAATCACGCTCATTCCCCAAATAATATTGTTTGTCATTATTTCGAGTAAACTGCTTTTGAAAATGGGGTAAATCGGGCATTATTGTACCAAGATATATCGGAAAATATGAAGACATCTCAAAAAATTTTAAAAATTCAGTGCGTTTGGTTCTAATATTTTTTTTTGTATTAAGTTTATGAAATTATTAACTTTTAGAAATATTTTGTTTATATTTATTATAAATAGTGCAATAATTCAAAATATTATTGTGAACGTAAATCCCAGGTGGAGGCTATCAAAATTCCGGCATATAAATTTATTTAAATTTTTTATATCAATTTATTTTTTCATTTTTTGATATCTTGCCATAAATTTGTAATTTCTTATATTATTTGCGATGCTCGAAATTTAAAGTGTAGTTTTTTCCCAATAGCTTTATATTAAGATCTTTTGAAATTATTTAATATCACATTCAACTAAGTTATTCTCTTAGCAGCAATTAAAATAGGATTTTTTTAGAATGACTTCCCTTTTTTTGCTCGGTTTTTAAAAGTTCAATTGTTCAATGACTCGCTAATTGACTGACTAACTAATCCTGGAACTCTGCATATACGTTTTGGTTTGTTGATTCGTTGGTGCTAATTTCACATAAATGGTTTCTGAACTCAATAAAACAAAATAAATGGTTTATGGACGCGATAAAAAAATGGTTTATGAACTCGATGAAATATAATTCAATCACATATCGATATCGAGTAAAATCAATAGAAATTGCATATTTTGGTTTATTATATTTATAAAGAAGACGGACAAACGTTAGACCTCGTTTTTCTTTTACTTTTACGCAGGGGCCCTAATTCGTGAACTGTGACAGAGTAAAATTATTAGTATTTTATTTTGGAAAATAAAGAAATAATTTCGATCGAAAAATTTCGATAACGAATGCGACGATCGATTGAGAAGGTCTTTTTCCATGTTCCAACAAAACACAATATCCGCATAATAACAAAGTAGTTTGTTGCGGACGAAAGAGGGAAAAATATATTATCTATACAATTGTTTTCGAAAATTAAGAACTTCGCTCATAAAACAAGCACATGCTGATCTTGTTCATCTCTAAAACAGTTATATTTACCTTTGAACAAAATAGATTATTTTTTATTTAATTTTTTGCTGGGATACAAATAAATTTAATTGCAGGTAAAACAAGTGTAACACCTAGCTCATTAAGGTTATAAATGTGTTAAGATTATTTTGAAATAATTATAAAGTGATAATTAAATTGAATACTGCCGGTTAACCCTAAATTGTAATAACTAGTTACATGAATTGTAAGTGGTTTGTTAACAAAAATATTATTTTCGTATTACGAGAATCTTTAATTCTTGCAAATTGTATTAAAAACATGTTTAAAAAAATTATATGAAAATTACATTTCTTTAGTCCAAGACAGAATTTTATAAAATTTTGATGCAGAATCGAAGAATTATTGAAACTCTTCAAAAATCAAAAAGAAAACAATTTATACGAGCCGAGTCAATGATCCGTAATTATTTCCATGAAAAACTGTCTTTTTTTTAGCAATAAATAAAGAAATATTTCCCAACATGAGCTCTGTGCAGGAAAAAACATTGCACTTGTTAAAGTTTACTTAATTAAAATTATTAAATACGATTATTTTATTAAATCTTAACAATATTTAATAATTATTTTACTTTAAAATGGATTGTGAAGGAAAAGTACGTGACTATAATTATTAAAATTTTTAACAATAATCCGAAACGGACTTTTAAAACAATCGCTTATGAGGCAAAAGATTCTAGGCAAACAGTTTCCCGGGTTATTAAAAATTATAACCTACATCTTACTATTAAGATAAGCATGGGAAGAGTCAGAAACAGGGCTATACTAACCCTAATAAGGTTAGAAATATATTGTCACTTTTCAAGAAAAATCTGAATATTTCAGGGAGACAAGAACAGTCTTTCGTAAGAAAAGTTAAAAAGGAGGCAGGACTCAAATCGGAATAAGTACAGAAAGTGCCGGATCGAAGGTCATCATTTTTATTCCCTATAGTACTATGTGGTTTGGGTATAATGACTTTGTGCTGCTGTTTGTAACTACCGATCGACTCAGAATCACTTTCTGAGAATCACTTTCTGAGTCGATTTGGCTATGTCCGTCCATCTGTCCATCCGTCCGTCCGTCCGTCCGTCTGTGTGTCGATGTAAACCTTGCAAGGTTCAGAAAATACACACGTGAAATATACAATGTTCTGTTCAAAAGCAGCCAACACATATCTTTATTTTCATATCAATTATGTGCGTTTCTAAATTTTCTACGGTGCCCAACACTATCATGACTGTGCTCGTTTTAATATTTCGTTATTTACACGAACATTTTTCTATCACGTATTTTTTGTTTCGAACACACATAAACCACACAGATTCGAGTGCTGCTTTATTTGAAGTTCGTGTTCTGGTACGTGTACTGAGAAAAACAGAACATGTATAATAAACAGGTTCGAGTTCAGTTATATTTTAAGTCGTGTTCTGGCTCGTGTACTAAGAAAAAACAGAACATGTACATTGATTAGGTTCGAGTTCAGTTATATTTTAAGTCAAGTTCTGTCTCGTGTACTAAGAAAAAACAGAACATGTACAATAAACAGGTTCGAGTTCAGTTATATTTTAAATTCGTGTTCTGGCTCGTGTACTGCGAAAAATTGAAACATAAATTCGCGATCTGATACACGCCGATGAAAACGACGACAATTGTTTCAACCAAATTTATTAAAATTTTATTGACCCATTTTTATGACTTGCGTTGCAAATTGTTTACAATTGTCAAATATTTTAAAATTTTATTGGCCATTTTTTTGTGACTTACGTTGAAATTATTTAAAATTGTTTTTATTGACTGGTTTTTATTTTAATAAAAGATGGTAATAAAATACTTAAGACACAAAAACTGCACTTAAATCTTTCTTGCAGGTTTCAATCAGACATGTAAATTTTTTCGTTTCGCTATTAAAAGTTGCGTATTTTTTATAGCAAAACTTATTTCTGTTATTACTTTCCAATTTTTTTAATTTTCACAAAATATTTGCAATTTACACAATAACACAGTATACTTATAGATCACGATTTAATGAAAACTGAACCACTTTTAATGAATAAATGACGCACGCACTCGCTATTTATTGCAAAATCAATTTCGTGAAATTGTAACACTTGCAAGCAATTGTAAGTCATAAAAAAGGGACAATAAAATATGAAAATATTTTTTTGGGTTTTTTTATTGACACTCATTGTGTTTTTATGCAAAAAATCCCAAAAAATCATTGAGAAAAGGATTGTGCATTGACACTAATTAGTTCGCAAATTAAGGGTGGGTGATTGTGTTTTTTATGATGCAAAATTTGTTTGTGTCTAAAGTTATTTGTTACCAAAAAAAAAAAAAAAATGCAAAAGATCCTAACAACCAACAAGAGTGTCTTTTATGCCGCAAAATTGGGTTTTTCGTCTATGACACTAATTGGTTGCGGAAATAGGGATGGGTAATGCAAAAAAAACTAACAACCAACAAGTGTAACTTTTATGATGCTAAATAGTTTTTGTGTTTTAAGTATTTTATTACCATATTTTATTAAAATAAAAACCAGTCAATAAAAACAATTGTAAATTGTCGGTCTAGATCGACTATAATTTTCTTACTTGTTTGACGATGACACATAAAAAAATTCGTTAAAAAAGTAAAGGAAAATGCTAATTCTTCCATACCAACTTTTATAAAAGATGACTTAATATTCGCTGACCCCGTTGATATAGCTAACCTTTTGGCTGAACAATTCGCAAGAAGTTCTTGCTTGCCCGAACTTGAAAGACTATGACTAACGTATTTTTTCGAGTTCGTGTTGTTAAGAGGATTCTGGCAAAGCGCAACGTAAACAGGTCACCGGGACCGGATGGAATATCAGCACTGGTACTGAAACAGTGTTCTTCGACGTTATAGTGTCCATTAGCAAACCTTTCTTGCGTTTCGTACCGTATGGTTATCTTTCCCTTGTGTTGGAAGATTGCCAATGTCCAGCCAATCCAAAAAAAGAGGGTGCAGCTAACAACACTGAAGATTACCGCCCAATTGAAATTTGCTCTGCACTTTCAAAGATAATAGAGAATATGGTGAATTAACATCTTGTGAACTAACTAGGTACCATATATTGCTTAACGACAGACAGTACGGTTTTAGTCGTTCCATGGGTGATGGCTTTTCTTTCGAAACGTTGGAGTCAGTCCATTCACCGATTAGGTGAAAGTAAGGTTGTTGCATTGGATATTTCCAAGGCTTTCGATCGGATGTGGCACAATGTAATCTTGTCAAAACTAGTTGCTTTTGGTGTTCGTAATGATTTCTCCTGATTTATATCGAGTTTTCTCAGAAATCATACTATACTTTTTGTTTTAGATGAGGTCTCATCCAATGAGTTTTAGTTAAATGCAGGGCCCTGTTCTTTCTCCTCCTTTTTCTTATTTTTTATAATGTCCTTCTATGCCAAACTTCATATCCTATCTACTCTTTTGCAGACGGTAGAAATATTTGTCATTCAAATTCATTCGATTAAAGGTCAGACCTTAGGGAAATTGCTGGCATTTGGCAATATATGAATGATACACTCAATCAAGACCTTTTGAAAGTCTCAGCCTGGGGTGGAGTGACTGGGGTCGATTTTAATGCTCGTTAGACCCAATGTTGTTTATTAACTCATAGACGGGGACCAATGTCGTCTGTATTTATGAGTGGTGTATATATTGTGGAATCAGACGCTATTGACGCTCTGGGCATGAAATTTCAGTATAATTTCCGTTGGTATTAACACATTTTTCAATTGTTGAAAGAAGCTTTTAAGGGCATAGGTTTTCTAATTGAATTACTTCAATGCATCTGATCTCCTTACTATTTATACCACTTATATCCGACACAAAAATGAAAAAAATTTCCATATATGGTTAGGGGTTTCTTCACAGTTTATTTAGAAGCTTCTGGACCGTGTGCAGAGGGGGGCGTTGGTGCCTATCAATGGCAGTAGAGTAGCCAACTCTATTGACATATTGGAACATCGTCGGAATGTTAGTGGTGTTGCATTATATTATAGATATTACAATGGGAAGCGACCTGCTGAGATAAGTGAACTCATTCCTAGTGCCCTTGTTTTTCTTCGCACCATCCACTCATCTTATAGATCTCATCCGTTCGTAGCCTATTGGCCAGTGGCTCACTCAACGCTTTACGGTGAAATTTCGTTTAATAGTTAGCCACACAAGCCATATGTGGAAAAAAATTTCCGCTGAGGTTTTTTTTTCCTATCACTTACAATGCAGAAAAATTTAAGTCAAATATCTCTCTTTGCTCCTATCCATATTTTCCTCATATGAACAAAGCGCACTGCATTCATAGGGGATATCCCCTGAATGTAGTCGATACTACAGGAGATGTCAGTGAAAAATTTGTAAAAAAGCTTTAAGTTTGGCAGGCTATTTGTAGCTGTGGGAAAAGAAGCACTTTGTATATGACAACAAGTAATGGGTGATCCAAGTAGAGATACTTTTTTCAATAGCCTTTTTTTTTGACAGATCACGTGTGAGTCGTGTCATGCTGTCATGTTATTTTTGTTTAGTATTGTTTGGCATTTCATCATGGAAAGACTTACGCCTGAACAACGTTTACAAATCGTTCAGCTTTACTACGAAAATTCAC
This sequence comes from Cordilura impudica, assembly GCA_963682025.1. Taxonomy (NCBI): domain Eukaryota; kingdom Metazoa; phylum Arthropoda; class Insecta; order Diptera; family Scathophagidae; genus Cordilura; species Cordilura impudica. The sequence goes on along the minus strand of OY821519.1, from coordinate 82,795,122 downwards.
GTTCTGTGAAGAATATGTTTCGTGCACTTCGCTCAACTTATGGTCAACATAATCGGCCTACTGAGCGTACTATTCGCAACACCATCACCCATCTTTTGGGACGAAGAGCAACCTGAAGAGACTCAAGAACTGCCACTTCATCCAGAAAAAACAACGGTTTGGTGTGGTTTGTGGGCCGGTGGAATCATCGGTCCATATTTCTTCAAAAATGATGCCGGTGAGAACATAACCGTCAATGGCGACCGTTATCGTGCAATGATAACAGACTATTTGATGCCTGAAATTGAAGCTCGTGATCTCGGCGACATTTGGTTTCAACAAGACGGCACCACTTCCCACACAGCGCATCAATCAATGGATTTATTGAGAGAACACTTCGGTGAGCAGATAATTTCGCGTTTTGTGCCGATCGATTGGCTACCAAGGTCGAGTGATATCACGCCGTCAGACTTTTTCCTGTGGGGATATGTAAAGTCTAAAGTTTATGCGGACAATCCCGCTTCGATTCAGGCCTTGGAGCAAAACATAACGCATGTTATTTGCCAGTTACCAGTCGAAATGCTCGAACGAGTCATCGAAAATTGGACTCAACGGATGGACCATCTGAGACGTAGCCGCGGCCAACATTTGATAATAAACATTCCCATTAAAGTTGAACTTTCTGTGTTTTTTTTTTCTATAAAAAAAGTAGGGAACCTCGAAATGGATCACCTTTTATATATGGATTTGTAAATAAACACTCATTGTAAACGAGACTAAAACGGCTGTTGAATGGTACAAAGTCTTGGCTTAATTTTTCATGGAATAAGGTCCGATGATACAACCAGCCTGAAAATCGCACCGAACGGTGCATTTTTCTGGATGTAATGAAATCTGTAGGGCCTGTTGTAGATTGGTCTCACTCCGTATGCGCCCATTTTTTTTAATAACAACTGCAAAATTAACCTTTTGGCTGAACGCAATTTTACGATAAAACCTCGGGTCAGTTACCAACTGCTCTAGAGCCCAATCGGTGAAAGAACGATGCATATGATGGTCTCGTGGCTTGAATTCCTTTACCAGCTGAATCTTATAACAGTATAAGATAATCTTTGCGCATAATTTTCCACGAATAGATAAATTTAGATATTCTTCCACACTTTCGTTTAGAGTGGCGATATTCTCTCCAATACGCACATTATTTTGACATGTTGGTGTTATTGCATCATTTAGAGAGTATGTGGTATGAAATATATACACAGTTCCACGAATGCCTTGCTCAGATGTACGATTACGTGCGCCATAAAAATCACGAATTCGTCTATACGAGTAAGTTGCTCGAATCGATGACTGATTTTCAAAGTAAATTTTGATAATGTGGCAGCGTTGTTCAAGCGTGAATCTGATCATGATGATTTGCCAGGGTAAACTGATCGTAAATGTCAAAAAGTGAGTGCAGTATGACACCTCGTTTGACAGCTAACCGTTTCGTAAAAAAACACCCTTTAGTATCACATTTTCCTGTTGTGATTACAAAATTATAATTTCGAAATAACCGTACGAAGTTTAAGGCAACTGATATTTTTAGTAAATTCGACTGTATGTTTTGCTAGATTTAGTACATACATATATTAGAATTTCGATTTTATTTATTGATGGTGACAAGCATTTATCGGTCATTCCCATTTCAAATACATAATTATAACTACATTTTGAAACAAATTTTTAGTATTATTTATTTATTAAAAAGAAATAGTGTAAAAATATCTTAAATCTTAATCCGGATAACTTCTCTTTGTACCAGTAGACGACATATAAAAACTTTTTAGTTCCTAATTGTGTATAGAAATGTTAAGTGGTGAAATTAAAATTATAATATTAGAATTATCATAGACAGTTAATGAAAAGTACTGAATTGCTGCGGTTATGAAATATGCTTTATTAGCTGAAATATGCTTCTTAGCTGATGTAGGTGATATAGCTTGATGAATTTTTCCAACACTGATCGTCTTTTGACCACTTAATAAATGATGCGAAGAGACGGACGAAGGAGAAGAAATATTATGACGGACGGTGCTTATTCGTTAAGGAGCTTTAACTGGTTGGTGTTGCCACTAGCGTATTTGTCGTAATCGCGTTGGAGCTTTGATGTTCTTGGTTTTTTTGGAGAGTCTATCCTTCATGCGAGCTGGTGTTGTTGTGTGCCAAATGGGTATTAAAGCTTCTATTTGTCGTGACCATTAAAATTTAAAAATATTACTTTTATATATATAAGGCGTTTCATGTCAAGTGCACCAACTTTTGAAACCGATGTCTTCCGATCGGAATTTGCACCCAGGTTAGTCCTATCGGATAGTAGTTTAAACACAAATTTTCAACAACATCGGTCCAGATCTCTCTGAGTTAGAGGGGATCAAAATTTTACATTTCGGCTAAACAGGTGTTTTTTCTCATCCATGTAACTTATTACCTATTGTTCTTAGAAAATTTTCTTCCAAATAGTTTAGATAGCTATTTCTTCAATATTTCGGAAAAAAATACTTTAAAAAAAATTTTTTTTTAGACTTTTTTTTTGCTAAATTAAAGCATTTTTTGCCTTTTTTTTCAAAAATGGCATTTTTTTTTTCATAAGAAAGCTTAGGAATTTTCCTTTAAGAGCTTTTTGGTCGCTTAGTGGGATGGGAGTAGGATATCTATCAAAATAAATGTTTTGTAACTCAAGACAACGGTTTTTCAATTTTTCACATATGCACTATTTTGAATTTTTTCCTATTTGTGTGTAAAACCTTACAAATAAAACTTATACTGAGAAACTAGACAAATTAACCTTTCCGAAGGTATGTAACATACCTTCATAACATAACAGAAGAGAATGGTTCTCTGTAACCTGAAAGAGTTATTTGCAACATTTCAATCTGAACACGAGGATGTTAAAATTGGCTTCACGAAATTTATCCAAATTGGCCAAAACATTGCGTTTTGGCAGGAAGCGGCGGAACTCACACAGTATGCGTTTGCATTTACCGTGAAAATGTTAAACTGATGTTGAAGGAAATTAACTTAAAGTATTTAACAGATGATTCGGCAGAAGATTTACACGATTACCGCGATTGCCTTAAATTGACTATGTGTCCTAATGCAACAACTTCTTGCCACTTAGGTGAATGTACCAATTGCCCAAAAACCACATTCATCAAATAAAATTTAATCAACTCTTTAGATCGAGAATATATAGAGGAGGTCAAATTTGATTCTTGGATTCAGACTGACAGATCATCATCAAATGTGTATGATTTTGTGGAAGAAATGTGTACAGGATTGCTAAACTTGAGAACCCATGACTTTTTAGTCAAAGAGCAATGGTCATTCTTCAAGGATTTGAAGATACATTTGAAGTCTTATGAATTCGTTATTTCATATGATTTCGCAGAAATTTATAAATATGTTCCTCAGGATGCCACAGTATATTCACATGCCAGGATGCCACAGTATATTAAAACATGATACCGTTGCAGTTTATGAGTACCAGAAGATAATACTAAAATATCTAAAATCTAAATTTACAGTAAAGAAGGTATACTACGTTTCGGACGGAGCTCGTCAACATTTTAAAAACAAAATTAGCTTCGCAAATTTTATGGCTCATGAAAAGGATTTTGGAATGCTCATGAAAAAGATTTTGGAATGTGGCATTTTCATCCTACTGCTCATGGTAAAGGAGCATGTGATGGTATTGCAGCAAACCTTAAAAGAAATGCAGCGAAGTATAGCCTCCTGTGCTCTCATCAAGATCGCATCTTAGATGCGACTGCTTTATTCCATTGGGCAAAGAATTATTGTAAAAAAAACTAAAATAGTTTTAAGTATCAAAGAGGATCAGCAGGAAACATTGAAAACACTGAAGAGCAGATTCGATGCTGCGGTAACAATCGATGGCACCGCTCAATACCATGCTTTTATACCGCTTGTCGATTGAAGACTCAAGTTGAAAAAGTTTTCTGCCTCTATTCAATGCGATTTCTTTCCAAAGACAACAAATAAACCAGCAGCGAAATCAATAGCTGAACCTAGTAACGCCAAGAAAGGATTGACAAAAAAACGCAGTAAATAAAGGCGACAAAAAAGCTGGATGAAAGACTGGGAATTTAAAAATTTACAAGACTTAAATACTTCATCAGCTACAATAAATTAAGTATAAAAGTAGTTATGATATAAATGGATCTAATGTAATTAAGATTAAATTTTATTAAATTATTTATCTTTTCATTTTTAATATTATTATTATTATATATTAATTTAATTATTATTACAAATAAATAAAAAATAATAATTTTTCAACATTTCTATAGAAAAAAAGCGATTTTTTCCTGAGGTTAACATATTCTGGGTATTACAGTATCGAGGGTATAAAATTTTAGTTAGGTATGTTACATACCTTCGGAAAGGGTAATTTGTCTAGTTTCTCAGTATAAGTTTTATTTGTAAGGTTTTACACACAAATAGGAAAAAATTCAAAATAGTGCATTTGTGAAAAATTGTAAAACCGTTGTCTTGAGTTACAAAACATTCATTTTGATAGATATCCCACTCCCATCACCAAAAAGCTCTAAAAGGAAAAATCTTAAGCTTTCTTGTGAAAAAAAAATGCAAAAAATGCTTTGATTTAGCAAAAAAAATGTATTTTTAAGTATTTTTTTCCGAAATATTGAAGAAATAGCTATCTAAACTATTTGGGAGAAAATTTTCTAAGAACAGTAGGTAATAAGTTACATGGATGAGAAAAAACACCTGTTTGACCAAAATGTCAAATTTTGATCCCCTCTAACTCAGAGAAATCTAGACCGATCTTGTTGAAAAATTGTGTTTAAACTACTATCCAATAGGACTAACCTTGGTGCAAATTTCATCCCGATCGGAAGACATCGGTTTCAAAAGTTGGTGTACTTGACATGAAACCCCCCATATATCTTAATTTTAAATCGGCTAAAAACGAAACGAAATTTATGGAATTATGATCGTTGTTATTGTGCCTTCTCGTAATGGATTTTATAATTATAACCTATATCACTATGTGGTGAGGGTATAATGCTTTTTGTTGATGGTTGTATTTACCAAAAATATTTGACCTAGACTCATCTTTTACACCGATCGACTCAGAATCACTTTCTGAGCCAATTTAGCGATGCCCTGTCTGTCTGTCCATGTAAACCTGGTAATCAAACTACAGGTCGCAAATATGAATATATTTTGATAAAATTGGTATATAAGCTTCTATCGGATGTAGGCCAAATGCAATTAATATTGGTGAAAATCGGTGCATTTTCAGACCCAGTCCTCATACAAATGACCCCTATGAGATCAACTTAAATTACTTTAAGATCCAAATTATCATATAGATATCAGTCAAATTTGGTTTATGTGTGCTTATTACAACTTTTAATCAGTAGTCCAAAAATAAACCCTCTTGATGATTTCTTAGTCACAGCCCCCATATAAAGCTGCTTCCCTATCTTCACTTAAACCTTTCAAAAATAAAAATATTGCACAGATTTTTCTCAAATTTAATTTGTATATGTTTTGCAAATATAGCCAAATATAGTCAGGATCGGTACATTTTTCGACCTAGTCCTCATATAAATATAGCATCCGATATGAACTTTTGCAGAACTGCTGGCAAAAAAAAATATGTAATAAAATTCCACTCAGATTTGGTTTATGCTCATTTTCTATACCCAATTAGTTGAACCTAAGACCAATATTCTAAACGCATGATATAAGGTATCGCATAGTCGGTCTAGACCGACTATAATTTTCTTACTTGTTTTTATCGTTTTGCATGTTTACAATTTTTGGTTTTTCTTGATTTCAAGCTATTAAATTTTCAAGTTGTATTTTTGTATAATTCTTTTCTTTATGTTGATTTTTTAAAAATGACAATTAAATTTGAATATTCGATTGGGCTTATCATTCCATTATATTTTTTGGTACTTACAACAGAACTTCATTCATGCTCTTTCTTTTCAGTTAAAACTACTAAACCAGGTTAAAAGTAAGTTTTCTTTTGTTCTAACCGGACTCAATAATTCTAATTACTAATATGTTATTATAATATATACCATCAACTTGTCACAATATCTGAAAAAACATATTGGGCTTAAAATATTTTATTTTAAAAGAATTAGATGTCGTAACTACAAATATTTAATAACTTATGATGTTGTAGTAGGTTTAATTTAGTTCCCTCCATTGAATTATTATAACATTTTGTATAAAAACTTTAATTGGTAAACGGAGCTTATTTTTCTATTGAAAGTACATTCATTCTATAAGAATTATATTTCTTATTATGATAATCATGATAACCCGTTGCATTTAAAAACAGTTATTAATTTCAATAAAAATGTTTACTGCCTGATTACATTTTTCTAATAGTAACGGAATTCTAACCAATATTTTTTCTGTGTGTGGGTATCATCATATTATATTTAAATTTTATTGATCAAGCAGTTATTTTTTTGAGGCACATAAATATATAAATAAGCATATATGATATTTTTCTATCTTAAACACCAAACTGCACCTCGACTCGACGTCAATTTTTCCAAACAAAAAGCTCAAAACAGTACCCAAAAAAGCCCTAAATTACAATGAAACGATAAGGAATGAAAAGCTCTAGTTATATTCTTGAAAAAGCTTTATACATTTGAGATCATTTTGTATATGATGAAACTTTTTATGTAACTATCAATAAAAAATGGTAAAAAAATACGTGAACATTGTTTGTTACTATTGTTAATTTAAAAAAAAATTTTTTTTTCCAAATTATCTTCTGGCCATAGTATTATTATACCCTATACCACTATGTGGTTTGGGTATAATGACTTTGTGCTGCTGTTTGTAACAACCAAAAATATTTGACCTACACCCATCTTTAATTATACCGATCGAATCAGAATCACTATCTGATTCGATTTAACGATGTCCGTCCGTCCGTCCGTCTGTGTGTCCATGTAAAGCTTTTAATCAAACTGCAGGTCGCAAATATGAATATATTTTGATGAAATTGGGTATTTAATCTTTTATCGGCCATGGGATGAACGCTATTGAAATTGGTGAGAATCGGTCAATGTTCAGACCTAGCCCCCATACAAATGACCCCTATGAAATCAACATATATTGCCATAAGATCCAAATTATTATACAAATCTTAGTCAAATTGGGTTTGTATGTATATATTACATCCATTAATCAGTAGTCCAAAAATGATCCCTATTGGACAACTCTTAGTCATAGGCGCCATATAGAGCTGCTTCCCGATCTTCACTTAAATCTATCAAAATACAAAAATATTGCACTGATTCTTCTCAAATTTTGTTTGTATATATTTTTGCAAAATGCAAGAGACTCTACCAAACATGGTCAGGATCGGTCCATTTTTCGGCCTAGTCCCCATATAGATATAGCATCCGATATGAACTTTTTCATATCTGCAGCCGAAAAAATTAATAAAAATCCCACTCAAATTTGGTTTATGCTTATTTTCTATATCCAGTTAGTTGGGCCTGAGAGATAGGGTCTCTAAACACATGGTATAGGGTATCGTATAGTCGGTCTAGATCGACTATAATTTTCTTACTTGTTTAATAAATGGTGTTGTTTTTGCTTACATAGGTTAGCTGTGTCAAGCAAACTGTCATACTTCCATTCGCTCTTTGATATTTATGATCAGTATGCTCTGGCAAATCATCATGAGTAGATTAACGCTTGAACAACGCCACCACATTATCCAAATTTACTTTGCAAAATCAGTCATTGATTCGAGCAACTTATAGACGATATTTTATCGCAAAATTGTGTTCAGCGATGAGGCTCATTTTTGGCTTCATGAGTTTGGTATGTTAATAAACAAAATTGCCGCATATAGAGTGGGACCAATCCACAAAATATCTACAGACTCCTTAGATCCATAGAAATGCACCGTTTGGTGTGGTTTACACGGACCTTATTTCTTCAAAAGTGAAGCGTGAGCTCACATTAGGTCAATGGAGATTGTTACCGGACCATGAACAATGAATTTTTGTTTGAAAATATAGATGGCTTTGATCCGGCCGAGATGTGGTTTCAACGGGCTGGCTACGTGCCATACGGCGACCGCAACCATCCAATTATAGAAATCAAAATTTGGCGATAAGTTGAAATGGAGAAATGGACCTGTCAATTGGCTTCCAAGATCGTGCGATAAGACAACTCTCGATTACTTCCTGTGGGGCTACTTCAAGTCACTGGTTTATCCAGAATGTACTTCGTTAAGAGCAGCATCGGTGGCCATATGCTCGAAATTTTTTTCAAATGTATGGCATTAACATTGGTCTTTCGAATAGAAAAATGTCTTTGATTAAAATTTAATTATTTGTGGTTTATTTTCTACAATTCCAAGTTATATCGGGTTTAAAAAACACCCTTTAGTAGAGTACAAACACAATCTGACCGTTGCGGAATTTTTTTTATATAAAACTGTCATAAAAGTTCGCAGATCGTCACCGCACTGAAATATAATTTAATATGTAGTAATTTATATTCACATTCTCATTCTTCAACTCTCATCCCCTCTTTAATATTGCCGCATTTTTACAATATTTCTCTGCTGCATACGAATTTTTTAAACAAAAAGCATATGTTTTTGATGCTCTTAGAAATTATTGAAGAAAAAAAAAATATTTCGAAATTAAATAAATATTATTCATTCCAATTCACTTGTACTAAATAAATGCTACGAGAATAGTATAGAAAGAACTCTACTTTTTTTTTTTTAATTAAAACCAGAAATCTTGCAGAAAACTTTGTGCAAAGAAGAAATAAATATGTCGCTAATATATTATATTAATAGGCTAGGCGATTTCTTGTGACCGATGTTTTGTTCTAACGTTTTATCCCGATTTTGATCAAACGTATATTATTTGAAAGGTATTTCTTTTTAGCCGTTTTGCAGATTTGCAGATTTTTAAATTTTTTCCTTTATTTTGAGTAAATTGCATTTACAGTTGCTACTAACACATACATAAAATTATACATATGCTATGTGTGTTTTATTAAATTTGTTAATGTGTTTGTTAATGAGTTTGTTATCTTCATTCACAATAATAATAAACCATAAAAGTGTTGGTTTATGAATTGGCTAAGTTGAATAATAAAGCTGCCTAGAAATTGCACTCGAATTGCGAGCGCTGGAATCTGCTTGTATCACATTAATGTACCCTTTCGCCCAGACTTTTGGCTGAAGACTCTAAGAATAATTTAGGCTCTATAAAAATTTCAGGAAGATCGGTCCAATGCCTTAGTCTGCTACAAGCTTCAAACAGACATACATAATTTCGTTTTTTTATACTTAAGAATTATAATTTTATCACTTTCTATTTTAGTTGATATTAAAATATTTATAATATGCAAATTTTTTTTACTATGCCATTAAACGATCCAAAGTTTAGAATAATAGAATACAGAATACAATACAAATGCTAACGTTCAATATTATAAACTCAAGTATAACAATAAACAAGTGAGAAAATTATAGTCGGTCTATAGCGACTATACGATACCTTATACCATGCGTTAAGAGATCCTATCCCTTAGGTCGAACCAATTAGATGTAGAAAATAATCAAAAACGAAATTGAGTGGCATTGTTATAAATTTTAGGATATGAAAAATATCGTATCGGATGCAATATTTATATGGGGACTAGGTCGAAAAATGGACAGTACTGACCATATTTGGTAAGGTCACATATTTTTTGCAAACCAAATTTGAGAAAAATTTGTGGAATATTTTTGTTTTTTTGATAGATTTAAGTGAAGGTCGGGAATCAGCTTCATATAGGGGCTATGACTAAGAATTTTCCTATAGGATTATACTGATTATATAACAAGTAAGAGTGTTAAATTCGGCTGTGCCGAATCTTTAATACCCTCCACCTCGGTTTGAGTATTGATAATAAATGTGAACAAAATATTGGAAAAAGTAAACAATTTGTTAAACGTAATACCAAATTATTTAAGAAAATTCTTTGGGTTGGTTTTCGTCTTTTCTATTATTTCGGATTTATTTCGGTGTTTGCTTTTTGTTCGTCGTGGTTGCTGATCGCCATGCATTTAGGTTATATACCTATATGGTTGTCGTTTAGATAACAACAACAGCTGACTTTAACAATAGCGAATATCGTTTAAAAATTTTACTGATAATTTTGCAATTTTCTTTTTTTTACGATTCGACTATCGTTAAAAGAAGTTACTGAATCGCGGTACTGAAAAGTTATTAATATCTCCTGAATGACAATATTTTTTTAAATGTAAACATTTTTAAATGTAAACATATTTGGTGATTTTTTTTTTTTGGAATTTCAATTTGTGTTTAACGAATAAAATTTATATATTAAATATGCAATTGATGTCTTCTAAATTTAAAATTATTATTTCCGACGTTTTGATATGATTTTCTGAAATTCAATTAATATTTTCTAATTTATAATTGGAAATTTTAATTTCAGTTTTTATTAGAATTGAAATTTTCTTAAATTTGAATGGAAAATTTAAAAAGTGCAATTTTGTATTTATATGATTGATAATGCTTTATTAATTATAAACAATTTTTAAAAATTAGATGTAATCGCAATCAGATATTTTGTAGGTAAAGCAGAACAATAGTTCTGTATAACTATGTAGAACTGTTTTGAAAGTAAAAATCTCATTGATGAACTCGGTAACTTTAGTTTGTAAAGACAACAAAAAGTTAACATGGCAAACTTATGTTCATATTTGTAAAAGAATAATGAAAAAACGTATGAAATAAAAGACCAGCCCGTGTATACTCTTAACATTGTTCTGTATGATATCTAGTTGAAAATATTGACATTCATGTTAAAATAGAAATAACTATTGCAAAGCTAATTAGAACAAAAATTGTGGCGCCAACTACTGTGGCATAGTCACGCTGAGCAAAATGAAGTGACACTCTGTTAATGCAAAAGAAATGTATTTTCCCCACAACAAAATATTGCAGAATTTTATGTAAATAAAATAATATACCGATTTATTTCTAACATGCAGTTACTATGAATATACATACATACATATATATAATATATGTATATTATTTGTATTATTTAATATGTGTATGTATGTAAATGTAAATATTACACACAAAAAATACAACATCAAACGTTATTTTTGTGTTTTTCTCTTTAAATAAATTAATACATAAATTTTTTTTGCTAAATTTACATTTGGGCAATTGTATTGAAATACACAATACAATCATTTGTTGTGAACACTCAGTTGTATTTTCATATTGTAAAACGCTTTCTTTAGTAGTTTTCGATCCAACTAGGAAAGATCGCTTCGCCGCTTCTGCTATTTTGTATAACAGAAAACACTTGTCAGTGTTTGCTTTTTGGTCGTGAGATATACCCTGGAGTTTTAATTACGTACCTCTTGCATTTTAATTTATATTGAAAAAAAAAATGTTAAATGTTTTGGTTGGTACTGAAAGAGAAAATACATACTAAGTATATATACATTAATTTTTATATAAATAAACTTATCGATGTATTTGCGTTATTTGCATTATTTGCCATAATTTATTTTATAATTATTTATGCTGATAAAATTCTATGTATTTGTTTTTTCTTTTTCATAAAAACTGGCATTCACTTGGAACTGATATGTTATGATACAATATACAACATTTACTAAACATAACAAATGAAGTTGGATCGTGTATCAGATTTTTCAGTGAAAATTACCAACAACAATTTTACACTATTGTAAAGTGATACACGATACAACAGATACAACGATACATTACCCATTGTGAATTGCCAAATTGTTTTTTTTTATTAACAACTAGGTATTTTAGCATTATTTGCTTTAGATGTTGGTGAATTTTTACTCCCTTTATATTAACTCGTAGTGTCGCTTGTCGAAAAAATTTTGGATCGATTTTAACCATTTTCGCGTGACCCAATCGATCTGAAATTTTGCAGGCAGGCTCGTGGCAATAACAGAAATGATCTAACAAATTTTTTAGTGATGCCAAAACAATGGAAACTTTTAAATTTTTCTACCAGAGTTGAAAAAAAATGTACAAAGGGTTAATTTTTAATATATTGTTACCACAACGACCACAAAAACAACAAGTCCAGCTATGAAAACAATGCAACATTTAGAATAACAACAAGAACAATATAGAAATATCATGTTTTTCATTTTTTTTACTTTTTCAGAGATTTCCCTGGACTTGCTCCACCGATTTTAATGATTTTTGAAACAGAAATCTTCCCATGAATTTGGTGAATCATTCTCACTAAAAATTACCACTCTAGCTGTCCTATTGAGGGCGTGATCGTGACAAGAACAACATAGAAAATTATATTTTTTCAAGACTTTTTTTTAGTTCTTCATTCAAATCTCGGACCCTTATCGACCGATTTGGACGATTTTAAATAGCAAACTTCTCAGGATGTTAATGAATCATTTTTTATGACAACGAGAACCCTAGCTGCCCGATTGATGCCGTCATCGTGATTTCCACAGACGGACAGACGGACAGACGGACATGGCTATATCAACTCCGGTTGTTATAAGGATCACAAATGTATATATTTTATGGGGTCCAAAATTTTTTTTCTAATTATTACAAACGGAATGACAAACTTATATATACCCTCTGCACACTGGAGTGGAGGGTATAATAATTGAATCTTATGGCAATTTAACTCATTGGGGTCATTTGTTTGGGGACTAGGTCTGAACATTAAACGGTTTTCACTAATTTTAATAGCGTTCATCCTATGGTGGATATTATCTTTTATATACTAAATTTCATCTAAATATATTCATATTTCCGGACGGGCTGAGGGACGGACGGACAGACATCGCTAAATCGACTCAGAATATGAGATTTTATAAAAAAGGCGCCAGTTTAGAGATTTTCTTAAAAAGAAGCTAAATGGAAAAGATGTGTCTTCTGAGTCATTAAAAAGCGTTAAATATAGCGTGAAAATTGCTAAGTTGTCATCGCTGCCAATTTGCAACCAAATATTAGCTACATGTATTTTGTGTTGTAGAAGGATGCATAGCCAGATGCAAGGACGGACTATTCTAAAGCGATAACTTGAAATGATTATTTTAAATCCATAACATATTTTGTGATATTTCCAGTTGTGTGTGTGTGTGAGTTTTTAATGAAAAGCATAATTTATCATAGAGAGCAACATGACAGGCCACCCCATGCAGTGCAGTGTTAAAGATAAAACATGTGTATTGTTGGTAATTTAAACGGGGGCATTCATTAAACATTGTATGTTGAAATCGAATGCTGTTTATAAATATTAAAAAACCTCATATATCATATCATTTCTCCTACATATACATGATTTACCAGTACGTACACTTTTATTTTGAATTTTCTCTAAAATTTTCTTTGTCACGGTTTTCCATTACAAGGTGATAACGCATAGTTGTATTGGCAATATCTAATTGGCAATGCATGCAAGATATTGAGGTTTTTTTTCCTGCAGTTTTGCTACCAATTATGCACAATTACATGGACTTGTTTGAGCTCACTCATCGAATTATAGATGACTACTTTTCTTTAGGCAGAAAAAAAAAAACCGAAAAACAAAAAAAAAAAAAAAAAAAACAAATAAATAATAAAACGTGTTGCATTTAGTTATAATAAAAATGAGAAATGAAATTGAATTGGAAGAGATTGCCATAGAAATAATCAATATGATCATCATGTGTATAACCAAAGTTTTCTTTTCAAATTATGCGATTATGGGACTTTTGTGGTAATATCAACTATCTGATTATTAGTTATAAGTGATACTGTCGGTAGTACACAAAGATGGCACAGACATGTTTTTACTCGTACATATGTCATTTCAAAAGCAGCACTTTTACAAATGATATTTTTTAATTGACAATGACATTTTTTTTTCTTTTTGAATAAATCACATAAATCACAACAAACGTTTCGGAAAAACATTTTTACTTACATAGTATGAGCATATGTTCAAATATGTGTTAGCAACAATGTTTACTGAAAATTATGTTTCCTTTATTAGGCATTGAAAAGGGAAAATATTATCCCACAAATTGTAGATCTAATTGTATACTATTGAATCCAATATTATTTTGTTGAAAACAAATCTCTCGGAATCTAAATATGATACTATTTTATAAATTATTTAAAACGGCACGTTTTTATATCTTCCACACCACTGTACAGAGGGTATATACAGCTTTGTCACACCGTTTGTAACGCATCGAAATAAACACAGAACACCCAAAAACCAAATATTTCTCCATCTTTTTAACAAGGGACCGTCTGCCCATCTGTCTGTGGCAATCACGACCACACCCTGAATAAGAAAGCTAGGCTCTACATTACTGCATAATATCATTTAGTAACATCCCAAATGAGTTGGTATTTAAAATCAACAAATCCAATGGGTCACGAGATGTGCATGAAAATGTGAAAAAACTCTTGAGAAAATAAGAATGTTCACCGTGTTTGTTGGTTTTCTTAAGATATTTTGTAATTGTTTATATTGCTGTTGTCGTTGTAGTTGTGGCATTTGCTTCATAAGGCCGAGGCCACGCAATGAGCGGCAAAGCGGAAAGCGGCAGAGCGGTGAGCGGCAGAGTGGTGAGTTTGAGCGGCAAGTGCCTTATTACTGAGCGTCATTTCTGAGCGGTTAGTTGTCAAAATGTTATTGTCAATGTTATTATTTATTATTTATATGAAAAGTTTTTATAATATAAGCAAAATATTTTCACTATTTTATGATTTTTATTTATGTATGACTACATTTCATCCTTTTTAACTTTTTATCGATTGAAAAACAACACAAAAAGAGTTGTCGTTAAGATAACAACAACAGCTGACTTTAGCAATAGTGAATATCGTTTAAAAATTTTACTGAATACCAAAATCGATAATTTTGTTGTTTTCTTTTTCTAACGTTTCAATTATCGTTAAAAAGAAGTTACTGAATCGCGCTACAGATTGACAAAACAAAGAAAAGCTATTTTTTTCCCATTTTTATTCTTTGCCGCTCAGAAAACAACTAAAAAGTAGAACAAGTTTTATTCCTGAGCGGTGCCGCTTAAACGCTCAGAAGTGCCGCTCACATGCCGCTCATTGTGTGGCCACTTCAGTAGTATTTCATATGTTTTAATTTTTTCCGCTCATCGCTCTGCCGCTCGCCGCTTTGCCGCTCATTGCGTGGCCTCGTCCTAAGGCTGTGTGTATGGTTTTACTGCACGTGTCACAAGCAAGAATTGCCAAATATTTTTTTATCTTTATCCCGATATAATACCGTAAATACCAATACGAAAGAATAAGTATAATCCCTAGACAATTAAATTTTTTTAGCAAAATACCTTTCCTTCAAAAATTTCTTTTTAAAAGGTTACCTTTTGTAAAAAAAGTACTTTTTCTTAAAAAATAAAAGTACATTTTTTAAAAATTTTTAATGGTACTTTTATAAAAGTGGATACTTTAAATTAAATTTAAAAAGGGTACTTTTATAGAAAGGGTATTTTGTAAAAAATGGTACTTTTTCAAAATGGTATTTTTTTAAGAAAAAATACCTGTTTTAAAATATATTGTTCTTTTTTATAAAAAGACCCTGTTTAAAAAAATTAACCTTTTTTAAAATGTACGCTTTTTTTTATTAAAGTACAATTTTTTTTTAAAAAGTAACTTTTTTAAAAC
Source organism: Cordilura impudica (assembly GCA_963682025.1). Classification (NCBI taxonomy): domain Eukaryota; kingdom Metazoa; phylum Arthropoda; class Insecta; order Diptera; family Scathophagidae; genus Cordilura; species Cordilura impudica. The sequence goes on along the minus strand of OY821519.1, from coordinate 82,779,367 downwards.
GTACTGTTTTTTAGAAAAGTACCCTTTTCTACAAAGTACCTATTTTAAAAAATAAATTTTTTTTAACTAAAATTTTTTAAAAGAAAGTAAATTTTTTTAAGTACCCTTTTCTAAAAAATTAAAATTTTTTTAAAGTCCTCTTTTTATAACTGTACCCTTTTTAAAAAAGTACCATGTTTTAGAGTAATATTTTTTTTTTTAACAATAACACTGTAGTTAAGAAAGTACCCGTTTTTGAAATACGTACCCTTCTTTGAAAAGTAACTTTTTTTTTCAAGATAATATTTAAAAAAAATACCATTAATTAAAAAATACAATTTTTTAAAAGATGCCCTGTTTGTTTAAATTAAGATTAAAAAAATTCCCTTTTTTAACAGTACAATTTAAAAGTACCCTTTTTTATAAAAATATAATTTTTTATAAAGTACCTTTTTGGTTAAAGCAACATACCCTTTTTTTAAAATTTAAATCGAAAACTTTTCAGGATGTTGATGAATCATCCTCACTAAAAATAAACATTCCGGCTAACCTATTGAGGACGTGATGGTGATTTCCCGAGATGGATAGCCGGACAGACGATTAGACGGACAGACGGATAGACGGACATCGCTACATCAACTCCGCTTGTTATAAAGATCACAAATATATACATTTTATGGGGTCCATTTTTTTTCTAATTATTATAAACGGTGAGACAAACTTATATATCTGTGGTTTTCTAGAATAACCGCGTATCTCATAAAATCAAAATGTTCAGGAGATCCAAAAAACGTTATATTTGAAATTATAGGCTCGATATAAAGTTTTTAGAGCTTTTTATTTAACAGTCCTGTATATATGGGCAATAAATACATTATATAAAATTCTGAGTCAAAAATCTTCAGAGGAATAGATCCTAGAGAAGGACGAAAAAAACAATATGTAAATAACATTTAAAGTGTGTGCAGATAAAACAACTTATGTCGACAAATGTCGTTTTCTTTGAAAAAGAAAACTACCAGTGCAACTACACATTTAGACATAAGTTGTTGTTGCTTGAAAAACTGATTTTTTTTTTTTCGTCAACAGAAAGTTACCGGGACTTAGGGTGAGAATATAACAACGTATCAAGAATAATAGTGACAACAAATAACAGAAATAAACACAACAGTTTTTATAAGTGGTTATAAACTGAAAAATAATTCAAAATTATTTTGCATTTTTTTTTTCATTAATAACAACGTATGTCGCTATGTGTCGTTTTCTGAGAAAATAATTTGTCAGCGATGAAACGTACGTTGACATACGTCGATAGTGCTGCAAATTAATTTAATAAACATATAAGTTACGTCGTTATGTAAAGAAAAATCATAGAAATGGTAGGTATTTAAAAAAAAAAATAACACATGTAAAGAGCGTTAAAAATTCATATATTTGGCATCGTCAACTCAAAACTGACATAAATGGACATACGCGGTTATTCCAGAAAACCACAGATATACCCTCTGCATACTGGTGTGGAGGTCAAGGTATCGAATAAGTCATTAGCGAAACATTGCCTGCACTGTTGCATAGAAGTACTACTTATGATAGAGATGCGGTACGTATTATAGCAGCTGCAGCAGCAGAATTAGGTCATGACCCACAGAATTTTGTTATATGCAGAAGTTCCATACGACTCCGTAGACAACAATTTCGACAAGAAAGAAGTAGATTCAAGTAGATTTCGATTTAGAGGGTGCTGTTGTGTACTGGGATGAGTAAAGAAATTATGGAGAGACTTGCGATTTTAATTTCTTGTGACAATGAAGAACAGTTGATAGGGGTTCCAGTCCTTGAAAATACTACGGAGAATAATCACACAAGCATTCTTATCAGCAGTTGAGCAGTGGGGAGTACCTGGAAAAATTGAGGCAATATATATACCACGGTAGAAAATAGAAAATTCTGGTTGCCATAATGGAACCTGCATTGTGCTAGAGCAATTATTAAAGAAAAATCTTCCTTATTTAGCATATCGCCACCATATTTAAGAAGCTCTCTAATAGGAAGTTTTCAGGTTTCAGAAAAATTGACACATACTGTGCTATACATAGATATAAATAAAAAGAAATACAAAACAGTTATAGAAGATGAAAATTTTAGATATAAAATAAGTAATTCAGAACAAGTTACAAATTATCTTTTAAAAAAATTTAAAAATTGCCTGCCCAGAGACAATAATAATGAATTAATCGAACTTTGCTTAATTTATTTAGAACGTCAATCATCGGAAAAAATTACTTTAATTTTTTCAGGGATCAATTTTCATTAACTGATTTATAGAGAAAAGGCATTGCAGATATTTGTTTATTTTTAAACAATATTTATGTAAAATCATGCTTTAATGGCCACAAGCCCACTCTGACCGAAAACCAAGACTTACAATTACAAATATTAAGGGCGGGGTTAGGTTTTAAAACTTTTTTAATTGTTTTTATTATTTTTTCTGAATGTACAACATGTCGAGCGTGTTGTGTCAAGATTTAAAGTAATTCAGAGCAAAACTAACGAAGATACAGCGTTTCAAGCGACCTGCCCTTATACGGTATATCGTGAATCGATTTTCTCGCTAACAACATTTTTGAAGTCCGTGAACTTCTTAACTCAAAATCTACTTGACCGATCCTTTTGAAATCTTATACACTATTTCTGCACATAAATCAACAGGTAATCAGGGATAGTTTTTTAACCATATTTTTCCATTATTTACCAACAAACTCATTGAAATTTTGTAGCAAAAATCGTGTTTTTCATTTCAAAGTGCTGCAAAAAATAAGAAAAACAAATAAAATAATAAAAAAAAAAAACTCTTCCCGATTACCTAGGGAATGATATCAGCTTTTAAACGCATTTCGATTTTTTTGTTTCACATGATCCGGTAACGAGTTATGATGTTCATCGCATAACAATTTTTTTTCGAAGCACCTCCGGAGATTCGCTGTCACGGACTTATTTATTAAAATTTTTAGTTCAAAATTGTTAAATGTTATGCTATAACGTTTATATGAAATAATAATCCAACATTATTCGTATCTTAAAAAAAATATGAAAATACGCCTTTTTTCGCCTTTAAAACTTTACCCCGCCCTTAAAATTGTGAGTTCAATACAGAGTAATTGATAAGGAAGTTATTAAGCTAAGCTAAGTTATTGTATAAAATAATTAACCATTTGTGGTATTCCAATTCGGAGCAAATTGCCTTTGCATTTTGTGATGCTACTTTGGAAAAAAATGTGGAAATAAACATAGTTAGAAAATTATTGTCCGAGGAGAAATTGGGAGTTTAAATTACCATGAATTAGATTGAACAGAAAGGTTGCATTTAACATTTTTCTTCGACTTTTAAGCGTAGGAAGCTTAATAAGGCAAAACGGCTTCTATAAGACGGTAATTGCATATTTGGATCCCAGCCAAGTCCGCGAAGGCAAAATATTAAAAAGGATCCCAAACTACAGATCCATATTCTAGAATAGGTCTTAATAGTGTAGTAAAAAGTTGTTTTGTTGTGTATGCATCAGAAAACTCTTTCGCCCAACGCTTGATAAATCCAAGTACACCAAATGCCTTGTTAATTATTATTGAGATATGTTTTCGGAAATCCAGACGCTTATCCAATAAAACACCAAGATCATAAAATGTTTTGATCATTTCTAATTGTTCGTTGTTCATCATATATAAGCCGTTAATGCGAGAAGATCTTGTAAACACAATATATTTACATTTTTTTACATCAAGGTCCATTAAGTTTATTTTACACCATGTTGTGAAATTATTTATATCTAACTGTAAACAATATTGTTCGTCGATATGGTTATGAAGAGAATATTTTAATATCATCCGCATACATCAGATATTTAGAGATTTCAATAGCTGAAGGAAGATCATTAATAAATAGTGTAAATAACAGCGGACCAAAATGACTTCCTTGAGGCACACCAGATAGAACATTAATGGGTTTTGATTCACCATTAATATATTGACAAAGAAATTTATTATTTTGTTTCTTCTCGAACTCTAAATTTTTTTAGAGAGTTAAAATCAATACAGAATTACTAAGTACTGATCCCGATGTATGGTGTGAAAACCAATATTATTTAATAGCTAAAAAAAATAATAAACGGCTTAAGGATAGTTAATGACACAGCTAAGAGAGGAGTAAAATTAATCCAAGACTTCAACTCATCCTTAGAAAAAGACGAAAAACAACAGTTTACAAGTTTGTATTACAAGTTGTATCTGAATGTAGGCATATTTTTCTGGACTCTTCAAAAGCTACCATATGTAAGCCATTACCACCATAAATTGGGATTTTTAAAAATAATAATTTTATTTTATTCAAAATTATAATTATATCTTTATATATATAAAATTATCGTGTCACGGTGTTTGTGTTCATTCTCCTCCGAAATGGCTTCATCGATTTTTATGAAATTCTTATTCATATCGCTAGGTGATTAGGGCGTGGCACGTCCAATACAAAGTGAATTTTTAATATCATATATATTGAGTTATATGACAGGGAGAGCTTTGAAAATTTGTGTTAAATCATCTATTATGCCATGCCTAAAATGGGCGGAAATGGATAAGTGGGCGTGGCACCTCCCATACAAAGTAATTGTTCAATAGCATAAATATATATAGAGTACTATGACAGAGACAGCTTTGGAAATATGTCTGAGGCCTTCTATTATTAATGTGAGGTGACGGACAAAAAATGGGCTGGACCTGAGCAATGGGCGTGGCATCCCCATGCAAAGTAAATATTAAATTTCATATATCTGTAGTACTGTACTAATGAGAGCCTTGAGACCTGGCGTGAGCCGATAAGTTATTAACAAATAATGGGCGTGATCGAAGCAGTGGGCGTGGCATCACCCATACAAAGTAAATATATAATATCATATATCTGGAGTACCATAAAAGAGAAAACCCTGACTCTTTCTAAGAGTTCATCAGATATTAATGTGAGTAGTAAGATAAACAAGTAAGAAATTATAGTCGGTGTAGACCAACTATACAATACCCTATACCATGGTTTGAGACCCTATCTCTTCGGTCCAATTAATTCGATATAGAAAATAAGCATAAACCAAATTTGAGTGGCATTGTTATTATTATTTTTTGGCTGCAGATATGAAAAAGTTCATATCGGATGCTATATTTGTATGGGGACTAGGTCGAAAGATGGACCGATTTGACCATATTTGGTATTTTGAAAAAATATATACAATATATATATATATGAAAAAATATATACAAACCAAATTTGAGAAAAATCTGTGCAATATTTGTGTTTTTTCGTAGATTTAAGTGAAGATCGGGAAGCAGCTTTATATGGGGCGTTTTACTAAGAATTGTTCTACAGGGATTATTTTTGGACTACTGATTACTGGATATAATAAACCCATAAAACCCCAATTTGACTGAGATCTATCTGATAATTTGGATCTTATGGCAATTTATGTCGATTTCATAGGGGTCATTTGTATGGGGACTAGGTCTGGACATGGACCGAATTTCACCAATTTCAAAAGCGTTCAGCCTATGGCCGGTAGAAGCTTATATACCAAATTTCATCAAAATATATTTATATTTGATTACAAGGTTTGCATGGACACAGAGACGGACGGACGGACGGACGGACATCGCTAAATCGACTTCAGAAAGTGATTCTGAGTCGATCGGTATAATAAAAGATGGGTCTAGGTCAAATATTTTTGCTAGTTACAAACAGCAGCACAAAGTCATTATACCCAAACTACATGGTGGTATAGGGATTAAAATGGGCGGGATCAGATCAATGGACGTAGCACGTAGCACCATCTATAAAAATAAAAATATAAATATATAGTGACAGCCTTGAATTATTTGAAAACTACATTAATTACCAATGTGATTAGTCGTGGAAAATATGGGTGGAATCGCCAAATACAAAAATCACCAAGAGCGAAAATCACCAATACCGAAAATCGCGAAAAACAAGCATCGCCAAATGAATATTGATTTTCTTTGTTTAATTTTCATACTTTGGGATAAAAATTTTTATTAATTTTTTATACCCTATACCACTATGTGGTTTGGGTATAATGACTTTGTGCTGCTGTTTGTAACAACCAAAAATATTTGACCTACACCCATCTTTAATTATACCGATCGAATCAGAATCACTGTCTGATTCGATTTAACGATGTCCGTCCGTCTGTGTGTCCATGTAAAGCTTGTAATCGAACTGCAGGTCGCAAATAAGAATATATTTTGACGAAATTTGGTACATGAGCTTTTATTGGCCATGGGATAAACGCTATTGAAATTGGTGAGAAGCGGTCCATGTTCAGACCTAGCCCCCATACAAATGACCCCTATGAAATCAACATATATTGTCATAAGATCCAAATTATCATACAAATCTTAGTCAAATTGTGTTTGTATGTATATATTACATCCATTAATCAGTAGTCCAAAAATGATCCCTATTGGACAACTCTTAGTCATAGGCCCCATATAGAGCTGCTTCCCGATCTTCACTTAAATCTATCAAAAAACAAAAATATTGCACCGATTCTTCTCAAATTTTGTTTGTATATATTTTTGTAAAATACAAGAGACTTTACCACACATGGTCAGGATCGGTCCATTTTTGGGCCTAGTCCCCATATAGATATAGCATCCGATATGAACTTTTTCATATCTGCAGCCGAAAAAATTAATAAAAATCCCACTCAAATTTGGTTTATGCTTATTTTCTATATCCAGTTGGTTGGGCCTGAGAGATAGGGTCTCTAAACGCATGGTATATGGTATCGTATAGTCGGTCTAGACCGACTATAATTTTCTTACTTGTTTTATTTATACAAAACTCTGCAATTTTTATACCCTATACCACTATGTGGTTTGGTTATAATGACTTTGTGCTACTGTTTGTAACTACCAAAAATATTTGACCTAGATCCATCTTTTATTATACCGATCGACTCAGAATCACTTGCTGAATCGATTTAACGATGTCCGTCCGTCCGTCCGTCTGTGTGTCCATGTAAACCTTGTAATCAAACTGCAGGTCGCAAATATGAATATATATTGATGAAATTTGGTACATGAGCTTTTATCGGCCATAGGATGAACGCTATTGAAATTGGTGAGAAGCGGTCCATGTTCAGACCTTGCCCCCATACAAATGACCCCAAATTGCATAAATGACATAAAAATCCATACGATCCAAATTGTCATATAGATCTTACTCAAATTGGCTTTGTATGCATTTATTACATCCATTAATGAGTAGTCCAATAATGATCCCTATGGAACAACTCTTAGTCATAGGCCACATATAGAGCAGCTTCCCGATCTTCACTTAAATCTATCAAAAAAACAAAAATATTGCACTGATTCTTCTCAAATTTTGTTTGTATATATTTTTGCAAAATACAAGAGACTTTACCAAACATAGTCAGGATCGGTCCAATTTTGGGTCTAGCCCCCATATAGATATAGCATCCGATATGAACTTTTTAATATCTGCAGCCAAAAAAATTAATAAAAATCTCACTCAAATTTGGTTTATGCTTATTTTCTATGTCCAGTTAGTTGGGCCTATGAGATAGGAACTCTAAACGCATGGTATAGGGTATCATATAGTCGGTCTAGACCGACTATAATTTTCTTGCTTGTTTTAATTTATGTTTAATTTTTGAGAGATCTAACAATGAATATGTTCGTTACGTTAAAGAAATACATTGTACCTGAGAATATAAATGGCGATCATGGTCTAAAGCCATCCATTCCTTTTTTTTTGTCACAGATCACATCCCCACACACTTAAAATACATTCGATATTTTTTAATTAACAACAAAAATAGTCACTAGATATAAGTTATGTGGCAAAGCAACGTTTGCCGGGTCAGCTAGTAATTAACAAAATATATTTTCAACACATATAACTGTTTATTGTAATGTTCTTTAACTTTTGCATGGAAATACACATTTGATCATATTCACTATGACCTGAAGTGATAAATGCCTAATCTATAATATTATTAGGCTAGGCGATTTCTTGTGACCGATGTTTTGTTCTACCGTTTTATCCCGATTTTGTTCAAACATATATTATTTGAAAGGTATTTCTTTTTAGTCGTTTTGCAGATTTGCAGATTGTGCAGATTTGCATTTAAAGTTGCTACTAACACATACATAAAAAATTATACAATGCTATTGTGAGTTTATTAAATTTGTTAATGTGTTTGTAATAAAAATGAGTTTGTTTTTTTGTGTTGCTTTTTGAATTGACTATAATTGATTAGCATACCTTTAGGGTTTTTATTTAATGAAAAAATAAAATTTCCTAGAATTTGCACTCGAATTTCGAGGGCTGGAATCTGCTAGTACTACTAAATCTATAATTTAAACAACAAAATTAATGAGATAAAAATTAATACGAACAAAATTTCCTATCAAACAAGACTCGAATGCCTAGGATAAATGATTTAAATTTTAAGGATAAGAAATTAGAATTTTTTGTGAAAACCGCTGTTTTTCGTAAATTTAACTTTTAGAGGGGTGCCCCGATAGAAAATCTAAAGTTAAGTTGTTGTGACCACCCTAAGGGCCCACTGTTCACTTGACCAGTGCTGATGCCATTTTGCAAAGTCAATGCGTTTCATTTTGTTTACTTTAGTTATTAGTGGTTTCTTTGGCGGTCTACTAGCAAGAAAATTTGCTTCATTTAATCTACGGTGTGAACCAAAATACATTAATTTGCATATTTCTCTTTTGCTTGGATTCAAAAGATAAATTATTCATCAATGTCGTTTTAGCAATATTTTTTTTTTAATAATTGAAAAAGGCGTATGTATGTATTTGCATGAAAATAAATCACAATTTGGATGGCTTCATGTAAGGCCGTTCAATGTTATTGGTTAACACTGAAAACATCACTGCCTAGACATTATATAAATATCACCTATACGCTAATGTTTGTTGTTTGATTTTGCACTATTTCTTGTTAGCGATTTTCTCTGTCTGATTGTAATTATGTATTTACTGAAGGGCTTGGTTAAATCTAACATTGCTTATTAAATTGAATAAAATATGTTCAGGTGGCTGTTTAATCTGTATTAATATTTATTTTGGTAAAGTTTCTAATAATTGTAATTTAAACAATTTATTTTCGATTTTCTTTAAATAGAAAAGAAAAAGACATTATGACTTTCTCATATATATTTATTTGTATGTATTTGTACTTAGACCTAACATGGCTGTGGTCAATAGAAGGTGATAATTTATTTAATAAATATTTATTACATGCAATGAAAGTTTGAAAGTCTATCAAATTTAAGATTTTCATTTTCTTCTAAAAATCTAAATAAATTTTTTTGTGGCTATATTGTTGGTTTATCATATTATTTCAAAATATCAGTTATCGTTTTATTCATGCTTATTTACAATGTATTATATAATATTTTTGTTTATTGATTCTCACCTATATAAATTATGGATGAAAGTTCATTTTATTTACATGACTATTTTCAAATATGCCTGTTTATATGAATTGAAATTCTTAGCACGTTTCTGATTGCGTATTTTATGTTTGTTTTTAAGTAACTTAAAAAATTTCAAAACATTTCTTTAGCTTTATAATTTGGTTGTACTTTCATCGAAATTTTTTCATTATCAACTTAATATGCATTTTACCAAATATTATGAAATTTTAAAGTGCAAAAATATTTTGTTTAAGTATTATTACTTTGGCATAACTTTTTTGAAATTAATTGCATTGTTTGCTCATAAATAGTATACGAGGATGGCTCAATAAGTAAAAGTGAAAGCCTAAGGCCGAGGCCACCCAATGAGCGACAAAGCGGTGAGCAGCAGAGCGATGAGCGGAAAAAAATTAAAATATATGAAATACTACTGAAGTGGCCATACAATGACCGGCATGTGAGCGGCATTTCTGAGCGTCTAAGCGACGCCGCTCAGGAATAGAACTTGTCCTAATTTTTAGTTGTTTTCTGAGCGGCAAATAATAAAAATGGCAAAAAATGTTTTTTCTTTGTTTTGTCAATCTGTAGCGCGATTCAGTAACTTCTTTTTAACGATAATCGAATCGTTAGAAAAAGAAAACAACAAAATTATCGAGTTTGGTATTCAGTAAAATTTTTAAATGATATTCGCTATTGTTAGAGTCAGCTGTTTTCTTAACGACAACCATTTTTGTGTTGTTTTTCAATCGATAAAAAGTTAAAAAGGTGGAAATGTAGTCATACATAAATAAAAATCATAAAATAGTGAAAATAATTTGCCTTTATTATAAAAACTTTTTATATAAATAATAAATAATAACATTGAAAATGGCATTTTGACAACTAACCGCTCAGAAATGACGCTTAGTAATGAGCCACTTGCCGCTTAAACTCGCCGCTTGCCGCTTTGCCGCTCATTGTGTGGCCTCGGCCTAATGAAAGACAGTTTTTTTTTAAGCAAAAATATATTCTATATTCAAGCGCCCCGGTAGGTGAGTAGGTAACGTGCTCGCCTATCATGCAGGAGTCGTGGGTTCGATTCCCACTAGAGGCTGTGGTCTGTCGCTGCAAAAACCAGCAAAATGGTCTGTGTCACCCTGAACCCATATTAGAATACAAATTTACTTTGCATTGTAATTAATATAAATAATTAATTAATAAATAAATATTCTATATTCCAACATAGTCTCCTTCTAGCTCGATACACTTTGTACAACGTCTCTTCAATTTTTATTGCTTCTACACCACTGTGCAGAGGGGTCAGTTTATCAATCTGTTTGTATTTCATTGGAAAAATTCTAGAAACCCCATAAACTATATATATTCTGGATCCTTACAAAAGGAGACATCGATCTAGTGATGTCCGTCTATCTGTCTGTCTATTGAAAACATTCTCCTGTCGGCAACAAGTCGAGCAAATCGCATTACTTAGGCTTAAAATGATCGTCATAATCTGCAGCACTTTGGCATTGCATTTGTAGGCTCTAGACCAAATTAGTGAGGAATGACGAATGAAAATGAAGAGATACTTCGATAAGATTTTATATAAAAAACTAACGAAAAAAGTTAATACGCAACAGAACATGTGCATATATATTAGGCTGGGCCAAATTGTAGGGGGGCGAAAAAGTTCATCGCGATTCTAGTACTATGGGCCACAACAAGTATATTTGCCCAAGGAACCATACCTCTAAAATCATTTTCGAGCCTGCCAAAATATCGATGAAGATATTTTCATGATATTTTCCACAATACTCATTCATATGTAAAAAATTATTGCAACTGTGTACACCGAGAATTTTTGGGTCGGGAAATCCATTTTTCAAATTTATTTTTATTTTTAACAGCCACCAGGGGGCGTTTTCGTGCATTTTTGTGGATTTTATACACCTTTTTTTGGGAAAATCGACGAAATTACTGCACAAATCGACGATCTTTATATGTACATATGTATTTGTTCCTTTTACTTCTGCAAGAAGCATAAGGCCGTCGACGAATCTTTGAATTTCCCATATTTAAAATAGCCCAAAATATTCCGCGCTGAGAATTATGTGGGGTACCCATATAAGACCTATACCGATTTCATTCAATTTAAGTAAAAAAAATTCGTTTTTTTTATTTACTCTTTGAATGAAGAAATATAAAAAAGGAATTCGCATTTAATAATTAATTTAAATTAAAAAAGCACGAAAATACCTAAAATTTTCATTATTATCGTATTAATTTTATATATCATTCACAACTTTTAGAGATTTTAAAAATATTGATTTTCTATCAATGAAAACTGAACTTGCTACAATGAATCTGAACCAAATTTTTTACATGCCTTACGTTGATGATCAAACAAATTTTTTTGCAAAGTAATATTCAAAGCTTATACAATAAATTTGTCTTTGTGAAAACAAAGAAACTTAAGAGTGAAAAGCCATGGTTCTCACCAGAAATAAAGTCCTTAATTGATAAGAGAAATTTAGCATATGAGCGTTGGAAAATATTTAAAACGACCGAACTTCATACTATTTTCAAATCCTGTAGATCTCAAGTGCATTTAAAGATACGAACTGCTAAGACACAATACTTCGATGACAAGTTTAAGACAGCTATCTGTTCTAAGAAAAAATGAAGAGAAATACGTAACATGGGTCTCAATAATAATGCTATAGCAACTGACAACACAATTAATGTAAATGAGTTAAATTCTCATTTTGCCAATATACCAATGCCAGATATTGATGAAAACTTCTACAACTCTTCAAGTACAACAAATAATAATGTCCCAAACAATCTACAGACGATGTGCTTCGAACTCAAAAATATTACCCATATAGATGTCTTAAAATCTGTAAAATCTGCTGGATATGATGAAGTCCACCCTAAATTTATAACATTAATCCTAAGTTACATATTGCCGCACATAACACATCTCTTTAATACAATAATAACCACATCAACTTTTCCGTCAATGTGGAAACATGCGAAAATAATTCCAGTTCCTAAACAAGATAAGAGCTATAGGCCTATAGCAATATTGCCATTCTTATCGAAGGTCTTCGAACGCTTAATTCATGCACAGACAAGCCAACATCTTTATGAAAACAAACTTCTAACTGATAGGCAATCAGGATTTAGGCCAAAGCACAGTTGTATCTCTGCTCTTGTTGATGTCTCAGAGGAGATAAGAACTAAATTAGATAACAAGATGATGTCATTTTTGGTTCTTCTGGATCATTCTAAAGCTTTCGACACAGTGGAGTACTCAACACTTTGCTTTAAGCTTAAAAATATGTGAAATTTTTCACCTACCGCTACAAAGCTTATTGGCACATATCTTAACGGTAGAAGTCAATCTGTTTACAATGACATTAATATATCAAATACTTTACTAATTAAGCGTGGTGTACCTCAAGGTTCAATACTTCGTCAACTTTTGTATTCGATATACTCCAATGACTTACCTTCACAACTAGACAATTGTAAAATACAAATGTATGCAGATGATGTGCAGCTTTAAATCAGTTGTATGCAGTCGGATGCCATAAACTGCATAAGAAAAATAAATGAAGATCTTAAAAATGTATCTAGATGGGCAACACCCAATGGGGTTTGTTTAAACGCGAAAAAGTCAAAAGCAATGACTTTAGATAACTCAACTATTGAGGTTACTGAAACTGCTAAGAACCTCGGGATAATTTTTAATAAAAAACATAACTGGTCTGATCATGTTAATGCTGCCTGTGGTAAAACGCTGGTATGCTGGGAATTCTGTGGATGACTCAATATTTTACCCCATTAAATATTCGCATGCTCCTTGCCAAAACCTATCTACTGCCGACACTTCTATATGGATGTGAGCTATTTACCAGTTGTGATTCAATAAGCAAACAAAAGCTAAAAGTAACTTATAACAATGTTGCCAGATACATATTTGGACGTAGAAGATTTGATGAAATCTCGGAGTTTTCAATGTTTCATTCGAAAAATCTGCTAAAATGTCGAACTCTAATATTTTTGCGCAAAATAGTTAACACAAAGCAACCACATTATCTTTACAAAAGGCTACAATTTTCCCGATCTAATAGAGGGAATAAAATAAACTCAATTCGGTATCAAGAACAAATATCTGAAAGACATTTTTTTGTGGAAACTATAAAACTTTGGAACCAACTACCTCATAATATACAAACCATTAGCAATGTAAAGCTCTTTAAAACAGCAATATTTCGCCACTTTGATTAACTTAATTTTTTGTGTTGCACTCAAATTTTTTTTTTCCCTCATTTTAAAAAAATTTTTTTTTTGCTTCATTTATTTAAAATAAATATTTATGTGTAACTACCTATCAATTTTGAACAAAATTATTTTTATTTTTTTTTTTTTTTTTAAATTAAATTATTAAAATTATTCTTTAATTATGTCATATATTTTATGTTAAATTAAATAACACCTTCTGTCTTAACTTTATATCCCCAGTACTGTATTATTAATATGATTTATTTCTTGTTGTACTGCATTCTTCAAATAAATAATTGAAAAAATTGAATGTGAAATCTAGCCTTTTTTGTCTCAAAGTGTTAACAGTTCTGTTCGTGAAAACTTCCCTGGGGACCTTTTTGATTTTCAAAATCTCACAATTTCTTAATGTTGTATGGGTTGAATACCCGAACCGTACATGTGTTCTAAGAAAAAAGTGTGCTTAATCGTCTATAGCCGGTTTTAAAGCGATACAAGCAGTAGTTTACATTTTATTGAGGTTTAATGACGTTTAGTACGTGGATTAGTCAAAAGGTCCCTACGGACCTTGTGTTATTACTAGAAGAAATTGCTAATGAATGCTCATAAAAAATGCATTCGCTTTGATAGCACAAATACATGACGAGAGCGATTAATCAACAGTTAAACTGCTGCTTTTTACGATTTTTTGCAAATGTTGTAGGCCAATATAACGGATGATTTGATGACCGTGGACGAGCAATTATTCCCATATAGAGACGACACACGGTTTACATAATACATTCCGGTAATAAGTTATTGTGGCTGTGCGATTTTAAATCATTTTATCCCCTCAAAGGATTGATTAACTATGGAAAGTTGCCTGATCAAGAGCTTGAGGTAAAGCAAGGGAAGAACGTTGTGTATCAATGTTGTATATGAATTAGTGGAGAGAATACAGGCCACAAAATTTATGCTGACAATTTGTCTCCACGTTGGATGTGGCGCGTATATTGATGATGCAGAAAACTGCATTTGCTGGAACAGTACGCTCAAATAAAACATTTGTACAACGTGAGTTCCGGAAAAAATCCTGCGCATCCAGTTGGCAGCTCATTGTTTGGCTACTAAGAAGGCGATGTATCACTGCGCTTACATGTTCCGAAGAAGAATGAAGCGGTAATTTTGCTGTTTACAATGCACTATACTAGCGATCTAGACACAACTGAAAAAAGGAAACTCATGGTTATTCTGGATTACATTGCAAATAAATACGGTGTAGATACAATGGAGCAGATGCTTGGCACATATTTTTGCATACGATCAATAAACCGCTGGCCAAATGCAATGTTCCACAAAATGTTAGATATTGCTGTATTTCTCATATATACTGAAATTATGCCAGTAAAAACAGGTAGGCAATTATAGTCGGTCCAGATCGACTATACGATACGATAGCCTATACCATGGTTTAGAGACCCTATCTCTTCGGTCCAACTAATTCCATTTAGAAAATAAGAATAAACCAAATTTGAGTAGCATTGTTATAAATTTTTTTGGCTGAAGACATGAAAAAGCTCATATCGGATGCTATATTTATATGGGGACTAGATCGAAACATGGACCGATCCTGACCATATTTGGCAAAGTCACTTATATTTTGAAAAAATATATACAAACCAAATTTGAGAAAAATCTGTGCAATAGTTTTGTTTTTTGATAGATTTAAGTGAAGACCGGGAAGCAGTTCTATATGGGGCCTAAAGGCCTAAAGGGATTATTTTTGGACTACTGATTAATGGATATAATAAACACATGCAAACCCAATTTGACTGAGATCTATATGATAATTTGGCAATCTATGTCGATTTCATAGGGGTCATTTGTATGAGGACTAGGTCTGAATAGGAACGGATTTTCACCAATTTCAACAGTTTTCATCCTATGATCGGTAGAAGCTTAAATACTAAATTTCATTAAAGTATATTCATATTTGCAATCTGTAGATTGATTATAAGATTTTTATGGACACACAGACGGAAGGACTGACGGACGGACAGATGGACGGACATCGCTATATCGACTCAGAAAGTGATTTTGAGTCGATCGGCATAATAAAATATGGGTATAGCTTAAATATTTTCGGTAGTTACAAACATCAGCACAAAGTCAAATTACCCTGACCACATAGTAATATAGGGTATAAAAATGAACTTATTTATGCCATACGATATTTTCAAAAACAAATAAACTTTATTTTTCACTTTTGATACACTTTCTGGCAAAAAAAAGTAATAAAATAATTTTAAATTTAAAACAAGTGAGAAAGTTACAGTCGGTGTAGACTGACTATACGGTACCCTATACCATGGTTTAGGGTAATTGGAATAGAAAATATGCATAAACCAAATTTGAGTGATATTGTTATTGATGTTTTTGGCTGCAGATATGAAAAAGTTCATATCGGATGCTATATTTATATGGGGACTAGGTCGAAAAATGAACCGATCCTGACCATATTTGGTAAAGTCACTTATATTTTTAAAAAATATATACGAACAAAATTTGAGAAAAATCTGTGCAACATTTTTGTTTTTTGATAGATTTAAGTGAAAATCGGGAAGCAGCTTTATATGGGGCTATGACAAAGAATTGCCATATCGGGTTTATTTTTTAGATAAATGATAAATAGATGTAATAGATACATACAAACCCAATTTGTCCGAGATCTAAATGATAACTTGGATCTTATGGCAATTTAAGTCGATTTCTGAGGGGTCATTTGTATGGGGACTAGGTGTGAACATAGACCGAATTTCAACAATTTCAATAGCATTCATCCTATGGCCAATAAAGGGTTATATACCAAATTTCATTAAAATATATTCATATTTGCGACCTGCAGTTTGATTACAAAGTTTAGATGGACAAACAGGCGGACAGACGGACGGACGGACATCGCTTATCGACTCAGAGAGTGATTCACATAGTGGTAAAGGGTATAAAAATATTATTCTCTGCCAAGTAATCTTCTTAATTTTTCATTAATTCTTCTGGAAAAGATATATTAATTTCTTCTGGGCGGCAGTGCTGGCATTTGAGCAAGAACACGAACAAAATATCTGTGGTTTTCTAGAATAACCGCGTATGTCATAAAATCAAAATGTTCAGGGGAGCTAAAAAACGTTATATTTGAAATTATGGGCTCGATATAAAGTTTTTAGAACATTTTATTTAACAGTCCTGCAGATATGGGCAATAAATACTTTATATAAAATTCTGAGTCAAAAATCTTCAGAGGAATAGATCCTAGAGAAGGACGAAAAACAATATGTAAATAACACTTAAAGTGTGTGCAGATAAAACAACTTATGTCGACAAACGTCGTTTTCTTTGAAAAAGAAAACTTCCACCATGTAGACATAAGTTGTTGTTGCTTGAAAAATGGATTTTTTTGTTCGTCAACAAAAAGTTAACGGGAATTAGTATGAGAATATAACAACGTATCAAGAATAATAGTGATAAAAAATAACAGAGATAAACACACAAGTTTTTATAGGTCGTTATACACTGAAAACTAATCCAAAATTATTTTGCATTTTTTTTTTTCATTAATAACAACGTATGTCGCTATGTGTCATTTTCTGAGATAATAATTTGTCAGCGATCAAACGTAAGTTAACATACGTCGTTAGTGCTGCAAATTAATTTAATAAACATTTAAGTAACGTGGTTATTTAAAGAAAAAAAAACTCAGAAATGGTCAACATTTAAAACAAAAATTGAACACATGTAAAGAGCGTTAAAAATTAATATATTTGGCATCATTAACTCAAAACTGACAAAAATGGACATACGTGGTTATTCCAGAAAACCACAGATATATGATAAACTTATTTTTGGACATAGATATATATTATTTCGATATATTGTTTTGTTTATGTTTATATTCAATAGATTTCTTGCAGGATCAAAAAGAAAGGCAGAAACTGTATCCCCAAGCAAAACTAGACAGGTAAAAGGTACCATTTATACAAGTTCAGAATCTGAATATAACGTTGAGATCGGAAAAAATTAAAACCCTACATTTTCTTCCAAAAGACGCCACTTTAAGCGGTATTATTCTAAAGAATGGCAGTTACATCATAAATGGCTGAAGCAAGATGCTTGTAAACAACTTTTGGCTAATCAAATCATCTTCTTCGACATGCAGAAACAAAAAACATATTGTTTCTGAAAATAGTAAAATACAGCTAATTGAAAATTTACCTAAGCGAAATATAGACCTCCGTGAAAATGTAGCAAATTCCGAAATTAAATTAGTGATACGTATGATTATTAAATATAATATAGCTAAATCGGTAAGTACAAATTTTTTTTATATAAACAATCAATCACTTTACAATAAAAATTTTAATTAATTACAGATATACTGCGGCTGTACTAAATCTCAGCAAATTGCACAGTGTCTCGGAAGTGAAGTTCATCTTGCTAGAGTCCGTAAAATTCAGAAACATTTGTTTAGTTTCATTATCGACGAGACAACTGACATTTCCACTGATAAGTGTTTAGTAATGGTTGTGAGGCAATTTAACATTGATCGAGGCAAGACTGAAGAAATTGTTTTTTTAATTTAATTTAATTAATTTTAATTTAATTTAATATAATTTAATTAATTATTTATTTCAAGAATGCAGTACAATAAGAAATATATCTTATTAATATTACAGTACTGGGGGATAAAGTTAAGACAGAAGGTTTTTTTTAATTTAACATAAAATAAAAAAGCATAATATTATATGACATAATTAAAGAATAATATTAATAATTTAAGTTTTTAAAAAAAATAATTTTGTTCAAAATTGATAGGTAGTTACACATAAATATTTATTTTAGATAAATGAAAAAAAATTGTTTAAGAGAGAGAAAGAAGACAAAAATTCAAGTGCAACACAAAAAATTAAGTTAATCAAAGTGGCGAAATATTGCTGTTTTAAAGAGCTTTGCATTGCTAATGGTTTGTATATTATGAGGTAGTTGGTTCCACAGTTTCATAGTTTCCACAAAAAAAAGTCTTTCAGATATTTGTTTTTGATACCGAAATGAGTTTATTTTATTCCCTCTATTAGATCGGGAAATTTGTAGCCTTTTGTAAAGATAATCTGGTTGCTCTGTGTTAACTATTTTGTGCAGAAATATTAGAGTTCGGCATTTTAGCAAATTTTCGAATGAAACATTCTTTATTCGCTTTGAAAACTGCTAGATTTCAGCAAATCTTCTACGTCCAAATATGCATCTGGCAACATTATTATAAGTTACTTTTAGGTTTTGTTTGCTTATTATTAAAGTGTCGGCAGTAGATAGGTTTTGGCAAGGAGCATGCGAATATTTAATGGTGTAAAATATTGGGTCATCTACAGAGTGGTAGGTAGAATATTAGGATTTCCAATAATCGTTGCTTTTGACTTTTTCGCGTTTAAACAAAGCCCATTGGCTGATGTCCATCTATATACTTTTTTAAGATTTTCATTAATTTTTCTTATGAAGTTTATGGCATCCGACTGCATACAACTGATTTAAAGCTGCACATCATCTGCATACATTTGTATTTTACAATTGTCTAGTTGTGAAGGTAAGTCATTGGAGTATATGGAATACAAAAGTTGACGAAGTATTGAACCTTGAGGTACACCACGCTTAATTAGTAAAGTATTTGATATATCAATGTCATTGTAAACAGATTGACTTCTACCGTTAAGATATGTGCCAATAAGCTTTGTAGCGGTAGGTGAAACATTGCACATATTTTTATGCTTAAAGCAAAGTGTTGAGTGCTCCACTGTGTCAAAAGCTTTAGAATGATCCAGAAGAACCAAAAATGACATCATCTTGTTATCAAAATTAGTTCTTATCTCCTCTGAGACATCAACAAGAGCAGAGATACAACTATGCTTTGGCCTAAAACCTGATTGCCTATCAGATAGAAGTTTGTTTTCATAAAGATGTTGGCTTATCTGGGCATGAATTAAGCGTTCGAAGACCTTCGATAATAATGGCAATATTGCTATAGGCCTATAGCTTTTATCTTGTTTAGGAACTGGAATTATTTTCGCATGTTTCCGCATTGACGGAAAAGTTGATGTGGTTATTATTGTCTTAAAGAGGTGTGTTATGCGCGGCAGTATGTAACTTAGGATTAATGTTATAAATTTAGGATGGACTTCATCATATCCAGCAGAGCTCTATTTAGTACTTAAAATAGATTTTAAGGCATCTATATGGGTAATATTTTTGAATTCGAAACACATCGTCTGTAGATTGTTTGGGACATTATTATTTGTTGTACTTGAAGGGTTGTAAAAGTTTTCATTAATATCTGGCATTGGTATATTGGCAAAACGAGAATTTAACTCATTTATATTCATTGTGTTGTCAGTTGCTATAGCATTATTAATGAGACCCATGTTACGTATTTCTCTCCATTTTTTCTTAGAACAGATAGCTTAAGACCTATTTAGTAGAAAAAGGGCATTTGTTTTGATTTCACAAAGCCTTTTCTATGTGAATTAAAAAAAGAAAAAATATTCTTATTGAAATCATAGAACAGCATAAAACTCGTAAATTTAAGAGTTTTTTCATTTACGAGTTTTTTTTTGTGATAGTGATTTCCAGAACAGGGGGTGAATATCTATAATATTAATATTAATAGATAAGGCGACCGATGATATGTTAAACAGTTTTCTCCCGATTTTAACCAAACTTATCTTATTTGCAAGGTATTTCTTTTTAGCTTTCTACCAGAATTTCAGATCTTTAAATTTTAAAATTTTTTTTTGGAGTTATGCTCATTTAATGTTGCTACTATTACATACATAAAATTGTACAATGCTATGAGTTTATTAAATTTGTTAATGGTTTTGTCTTCATTCACAATAATAATTGTATTGAATTGAAAAATTATTTTGGACATAAACCAAAAAAGTGTTGAATTGTGAATTGTCTAAAAGAGATTATCATACCTTTAGTATCAATAATTTATTAAATGAAAAAATAAAATTTCCTAGAATTTGCTCTCGACTTTCGAGGGCTGGAATATGCTAGTGTATAATTAATATATAAAAATTATTATCATATACATATGTATATAAACATAAACATGTAGTAAAGAATGATTTAACCACCTTCTTTAATTAATCTTTAATTTAGTTATTTTGTTTAAATTGTTAATTTATTTTAGTAATTTAAGTGTTTTGTTTAAATAAAATAAAATATCTTAAATTGACACAACTTATGATTTCGATTTACGTTTTTTTTCCCAAAATGGATTCATTTGAAAGAGAAACTAACGAAATTTAAAATCTTTTACGTATTTTTTTGCAAAATATTTATTTTAGCAGTTGTTTTTCAAGAGTTTCCCAATGGTGCCCAATTTTATTAAACAAAAAAATTTAAACTGTCTTTCAAATTGGTCTATAGTTTTTTTAAATGTTTTTTCTAAATCATAAATAAAGTATATTCAACTCCTATACTCACTTTTTTTTTGTGGAGTATTTTTGTCAATACCTCATTTTAGACCACATGTGGGCAGTGTAATTGCCAGTGCTCTTTCAATTGGCAGTATAAAACAAACGACTTAAGAAACAAACTTTGTTTATGTTGTTATCAGATTTTCATTAAAACAATTTCAAAAATTTTATTTTAATTTCTGTTCACCACCAAAAACTTTCCTTCCTTTGTGGCCTAAAGTATGAATGTTTACCCCTCAAGCATACTTAGAAAACGTCCCGTGATGTTTGGCCAAATAAAGTGAGCTATAATGAGCAACGTTAGAGTGGTAAGCCTACCTTACTCTTAATATAAATATTTACTCTTTAGCGTTGGTTATACTTACTACACTCTACTCAGTTTCTTATGAATGACAAAGTATAAAACTTCTTACGTATGCTAGTCATGGCTTAATATTACCTTGAACTTGGTGGTGTGTAGATCAAAATTAGTTAGATGGATGCACACTGATGGTAGCTGGCTAATATGATAAATAAAAGTGTAAAAAAGTGACAATACAAAACATTTGGAATGAAATGAGTGATTTTTCAATATTTTAAGAAGTTTTTTTTTTGTTTGGTATAAAACTAAGTGTTTTGTTTTGTATTGAAAAGAAACGGTTTGATTCATAAAATATTATTATGACCGTTACAAAATTAAAAAAAAAAAACTCAGTTTATGTTTTAAATAAAAAGTAGAGTAATTTACTCAACTTTAAATGACAATAAAACTAACGGAATTTGAATTCTTACGCTTAACCTGTGTAAGAGCGTTTGTGTACCATCAAGTGTTTTTGTTTGTTTGTTTATCACGTTATAATTCTTGCTAGCTAGAACCGTGAATAGACTACGAACATCAAGAAGTAAAGAAAGAAGTTAAGTGAGAAGATCTTTAGTTTTTTTTTTGTAAACAAAATGGATTGGCATCTTAATTTATGGGTTCTATTGGCTTTAATGCCGTTTGTTCATTGTTGGAGTGCAATACCCAGCTCAACAACTAGTGGTCACCAAAGAAATGGTAAGTTCATTTCATTAATATAAAATTTCAAAAATGCATTTGAAGCATGTGAGCAACTTTAATCATATAAATTGTGTGTGTGTGTAAATCTTGATTAAACTACAGTTGGTGGTTGTGCATCTTCGTGATGGCGGGATTTAAACGAAATGTTGTTAGTTTGGATATGTTTTTTTTGTTTGTTTATAGTTTGTTTTTGATATGAATATTATTTTTTTTTGCTGGTATAAATTTCTCCTGCTGTGTTGCTTTATTTTTGTTAGCTTTTACTTTCATGCTTAAAATAAACAAGTTTCTCAACATTTGAATTAAAATAATTTGTATTCATTGATGAATATGAAGACAACATGTATTTTTAATTTGAACTTTAATTTTAGTAAGGTTCATGTTCAAAGAGTTAGTAGAAGTAGTACATATACGAGTACTTACGTATGTGATAATCAACGATGGCAACTTTTTCCAGGCAAAAAGCGCTAAAAGACGCTAAATTAGAATGAAAAGCTCTAACAAGCCCCAATATTTGATTTTACTTTTTAAGTAAATTAAACTTATATATGATTTTGGTTAAGCTAATTGGGCCTATTATATTAATGTAAATAAAAAACCTTTTATTACATATTTCTCCCAACGTTTCGTCAATTTCTTGTTGACATCTTCAGGGGTTTGTCTATTTAATTTTTTCAAAAACATTGAATTAATACAAAAATAGTATACATCATACATTATAAACTTACAATTTCCAATTAATTTTTCACAAACTTAGTTAATTAATTTATTATGTGAACTAAACTTTATGCCAACTCGCCTCAAAAATGTCATATGACGCTGAGGCAACATAAATTGTAAAAGAAAATTATGAAAAATAAATTAAAATAAAAATTATAAAGTAAGTGCGAAGGTGTTATTGAAACTCTTTACTATGCCCTCCACACCACAGTCTAGATTGTATATAATAGTTTGTCAATCCGTTTGTAACGCATCGAAACAAATTCCGGAGACCGCATAAACCACATATATTCTTAATCCTTATAACAAGAGATGTTGATTTAGTGATGACCGTCTGTCCATCTGTTCGTCTATCCGTTTGTCCGTCTGTTTGTGGAAATATTGACCACTCCCTGTATAACTAAGCTAGACTCTTCGTTTTTTGCT
Organism: Cordilura impudica; assembly: GCA_963682025.1. Taxonomy (NCBI): domain Eukaryota; kingdom Metazoa; phylum Arthropoda; class Insecta; order Diptera; family Scathophagidae; genus Cordilura; species Cordilura impudica. Next base: position 82,755,911 of record OY821519.1, on the reverse strand, counting down.
TTGACTGAGTTGCTATTTAAAATCATAAAAATTGCTCTAATGGGTCACGTGATATGCATGAAAATGTGAAAAAGCAGGGTTTTTTAAAGTACACTTTCTCAACAAAAGATACTTTTTTTTTTAAAAGTGACATCTTTTTAAAAAGCATAATATTTTTAAAAAAGTAAATTTTTTTTTGAATGTAGCATTTTTTTAAAAAAGTAAAATTTTTTAAAGAGAGTAAAATTTTTGTAAAAAAGTAACATTTTTTATAAAAGACTCTTTTTTAATAAAGTCCCTTTTCTTAAAAAAGTGGCTTTATTTTAAAAGGAGCCTTTTTTAAAATTACCTTTTATTTAAAAATTAACTTTCAATAACATCAATGAAATGTAATATCTAAAAATATTCGTCCACGTTGAATTTGAGTAACTTTTTAAAATTACAAAATGAAGTAAATTTAGCTTTATTGTGGGTTGAACCGATGCTTTTTGAAGCCTAAAATAATTTTTTAAACTTACTTGGATTTTATCACTGGAATGGTGAGGAACTTTTAATTTACAATAATGAAACTTTGTTGAATTAAAACTAATTATAACGTTTTATTTCTTAAACCCCAAGCCCTAATTTTCTCACCTTGTAATCCTAACTCTACACCAATTTTATAATTTCTCAATTTACGAGAAATTATAAAAATTGTAACCCTTTTTCTTAGCACTGTCAATTGCAGTCGAATAGCATTTTATTGGATCAGTTATAAACCGTCTTGGCTAATTTAACTACCCCAAAACCGGCAGTTGTCTTCGCCCTCATTGGAAATAACTGCACCCCAAAAATACAATATTTAACACAGTATAAATAAATTTTTGCTTCTGCATCAGTAATTATTTTAAAGAGAGTGCGTAAAACCAATTTATTAATAAGATCTGACAGTATTTGTTAATCGATTTGCTACAATATCTAGTAAGAAATAGTAGTAGTAATCATGTACGATATCAAAATTAATATTATATTTTACAGTTATATCAGAGAACAGTTTGGAATCAAAAATTAATATTGCTCTCAAATGTAGATAACACTTTTTGAATATAAGCCCTCGATATATCTTTCTATGAATATAATAATTCAGAAAAAAAAAATTGAAACTAGGACACATTTTGGCACAGACGAATTGTACATATATATATATTTGTTTATACTGTATTAAATATAAAAACTAATTAATCTACAGATTTTCATAAAATAATGAATAAATTTGAGGAATTTTATGAACACATTAAATTTGTTTTATTTAAAAAAAAATCCTGATCAAGAAAATATTTATAGATTTTCATAAAGAGTCAATTTGACATCAAGAGTACCTCACGGCTTAATTTCATAAAATAAGTCCAGATTATTATTTTCTAGAATTGCTAAAATATTATCAACAAGTTTTATCGAAATCCTTCCACAAATATATATTATATCGATACTTTGTTTAAAAAAAAATGTAAATCTCCTTAAATTTGACATTTGACCTTAAAGAGGGACAGTTTATAGTGTTTCAATTTAACCTTAATTTACAAGATTGAAAACTTATATCAGGTAGTATAAGATTTTGACAAACAATATTTGAAGTATAAAAGTTGAAAAAGTATGAAAAATCACATTTTTCTTCAAATCCGCTGAAATAAAAACGGTGCCCTCGCCTAATTAAGAACAGAATACCTACAATATTTGGCATTTTTAATCACATATACCTTGTTAATAAGATCTTAAAGTCCAACCGTTGATTTCGGAAATTTCTTGAACAAAATTTTTGAAAAAGTAAAATTAGAGATTTTGAAATAGTGCTAAAAAGTACGTACCGTTTTCATATTAATTTAGAACGGCATAACAATAGACGAGATAAAAAAAAATTTACATAAGATGCATTTTGAGATGGGGAGAAGGGAAAAATAATATTGTTGTAAATTATTTCAATTTCTTCAAAAATGTGAGCTCTATTTTCTTAATCAAGTGGTCTGCGGCGCATTTGTTGCCTGGGTAACTATATATAACTACTCTTTTTTAACAAAATGCCCTTTTTTAAAAATGTAAATTTTTTCAAAAAAATACCCATTTTTAAAAAAGTACCCTTTCTTAAAAGTACCTTTTTTTATAAAGGGCATTGGTTAGAAAGTGATCTTTTTTTAAAAAAGTGAATTTTTTTTAAGAAATACCCTTTTTTAAAAAAGTACCCTTTTTTAAATATATCTAAAAAGTTTGTGCTGATGTTTGTAATTATCAATAATACTTTATACAGGCACGCCTCTTATACCGATTGTCTCCAATTCACTTTCTTAGTCGATTTAACGACGTTCGCCCATTTGTGTGTCAGTACACGTAAACCTGGTACGTAAACTGAAGGTCGCAATTAAAAAAAATTTTATTGAGATGAAATTTGGTATATAAACATTTATCGCTTATATTTTTTACTCTGTACTCGTATAGAGCAACATTAATTTCTTACCGTTTCTATTCATTTTTTATTTTGTTTTTCTCATATGAAATGTGTCCCTAAGTTAACATATTACTGTCTTATTTGGATAAAAATATTTTAAAATTAGCTTTTTTTAATATTAACTAGCAGATTCCAGCGCTCGAAATTCGAGTGCAATTTCTAGGCAACTTTATATCTCAACTTAGCCAATTCACAAACCAACACTTTTTTGATTTATTATTATTGTGAATGAAGATAACAAACTCATTAGCTAATTTAGTAAACACACACATAGCATATGTATAATTTTATGTATGTGTTAGTAGTAATTTTAAATGCAATTTACTCAAAATTAAGGAAAACGTTTAAAAATCTGTACATCTGGCGAACAGCTAAAAAGAAATACCTTTCAAATAATATAGGTTTGGTCGAAATTGGGATAAAATAGGAGAACAAAACATCGGTCGCAAGAAATCGACTAGCCTATTAATATTATAGATATCTGGATATTTTTAGCCAAGAATTATTTGACATTTTTTTGAATTATCGTATGACATTCTTATAGGGTTCAAACGTTAGGTCCGCCGGCTGCATTTAATAATGAATTTCATTGGTATTCTATGAAGTAATTAGGGAACTTATAGATTTTCTACTCTAGTAAAAGAAAAATAGAGCAATTTTTCAAATAGTAATTAATTCTTTCTATAGCAAACACAATCATTGTTTTTTTTATAAAAAGAAATTATAATGGAAACTGGCCAACAAAAAAAGCAATTAACTTAAAATTTAATTGGTATTCGAATTTTGAGTTTCAGTATCGGCGACATTTTTGAAAAGGTAGCCGTACACAATATTGGTTGTAATATATATTAAGTTTAAGACACAGGTGAAGGGTATCAAAGGTTTGGTACAGCCGAATTTAGCATTCTTACTTGTTTTTAAATAAAAAAACAATAATTTCCTCATTTTCAGGGTATTGTTTTATATAAAAATTTAGTTTTTTAATTAATTTGTGTAGAAACATTTGATGGACTTAATATTTGATGGAACATAAATTTAAAATTTTAAGTCTACATTTAAGACTCATATGTATTTAAAAACAAGTAAGAAAATTATAGTCGGTCTAGACCGACTATACGATACCCTATACCATGCGTTTAGAAACCCTATCTCTTAGGCCCAACTAACTGGCAAAATCCAAATTTGAATGGGATTTTTATTAATTTATTTGGCTGCAGATATGAAAAAGTTCATATCGGGTGCTATATCTATATGGGGACTAGGTCCAAAAATGGACCGATCCTGATCATGTTTGGTAAAGTCTATTGTATTTTGCAAAAATGTATACAAACAAAATTTGAGAAGAATCAGTGCATTATTTTTGTTTTTTAATGAACGCATATAAACCCAATTTGAGTAAGATCTATATGACAATTTGGATCTTATGACAATTTATGTCGATTTCATAAGGGTAATTTGTATGGGGGCTAGGTCTGAACATGGACCGATTCTCACCAATTTCAGTAGCGTTCATCCCATGGCCGATAAAAGCTTATATACCAAATTTCATCAAAATATATTCATATTTGCGACCTGCAGTTTGATTACAAGGTTTACATGGACACACAGACGGACGGACGGACGGACGTACATTGTTAAATCAACTCAGAAAGTGATTCTGATTCGATCGGTATAATTAAAGATGGGTCTAGGTCAAATATTTTTGGTTGTTACAAACAGCTGCATAAAGTCATTATACCCAAACCACATAGTGGTATAGGGTATAATGAACGGAACTATGTATTTAAGAATTTTCAAAGATTCATTTCACTGAATGCTCCTTCGACTTCAGCGTTTCACAATGGGAAAGCGAATATATCTAACAATAACGATACAATTGGGGCAATTTTCGTACTCTTTGATTTCTAATTTAAAATTTAATATTTTTTTTTTAAATAAAATTAATAAAATTTTTTAAAATTAATTTTTGAACTTTTATAGCAAAAATAAGAGATTTTGCGAACTCTTAACTCCTTTCCGAAATTATAGCCTAAATAACAAAGTACAGGTACGAGCTCTTCCTTTAAAAGCAAATACCTTGCTTGTAAGTATATTAATAAAAATTATTTATTTGGTCCTTAGCTAAAGCTAGCTGAAAAACTAAGCAAATCAATAAAACTAAGCAAAAATATAAAAGGTTATAAAAAAAGATTTGGCTTGTGAACTCCAAACCTTTTGGAACTTTTTCTATACTGGCCTAGTACTTTCAACCTTACTTGAGGGCTTGAGGCTTGAGATTTTATTTTTATTATTTTTTATTTTTTTATTTTTTGACGAGTTTTTGGGAGAAAAAGTAGTCAATAATATTATTTTTGTTTACATTTTATTTCAGAAAAGCAAAAACTCTTTCTTTACTATACGAACAGTGAATTCAGATCCAGTATATCACAAAAGTTATACTATGGAATTTGTGAACTAATTTTATTTAACTTTTAACTATGGAGGTGAAATTCTAGGACGTAGTCAGTGACGTGGTGGTAATTTTTACCCCTTCTTATTTTACTAAAAAATATTATTAAAAAAACATATCTTTATAATTAATTGTTTTTTAAAATTAGTTAGTATATTTCTTTTTGTGTACAAAAAATTTTAAGAGAGGGTAAAATTTACCACCACCTCCACAGTTAAAGGTTAACCTGTATATACAGTGCGTTCATAAATGATAGCACATTTAGTAATCTGTGAATCAATGTTAGATAAAATTTTAACTATGCATGCTATAATTATTATTTCTTTGCTGGATTACATTAACATGTTTTCTTTTCAAAAATATTACCCAAAACTCCCATTTATTAGAAATACCGTTATTAAAATCTCTTACATCCCAATACTCAGCATATTAAAGCATTCAAATGGTATAGCACAAATGCAACAAAGTCGTTGTTTAACAGAAATAATTAATTAATTCCTTTATTTATTTAACTAAAATAACGAAAATAATAAAAATAACATTATCTTAATAATTTTTGCTTTAATGCAATCAAATATTCTATTAGTCATAGAATTTATTAATTTATTGAAAAGACCTTGATTAAGTGCTTCCCATTCATTGAAAATTGAAATTTTTAGAACATTTACATTCTTGTATTGACGATTGTCAGCATAAATTCGCCTGACGAGAATTCCCCATACATTTTCTATGGGGTTCTTATCAGGAGAGCAAGCAGGCCATTCCAAAACATTTACATTATTCGAGCTTAACCATTCTTTTGTGAATTTGCTGGCATGACAGGCTGCATTGTCTTGCTGAAAAATATATATATTTTTTTCTGTATTGGCATGTAATAATGGCAACAAACTGCATTGAAGCAATTCACAATATTTTTCACCGTTCATTTTGGTGGGCACGATTTGCAACTCCAGACAACAATCTTCAGTAAACGCACCCCAAATCATAACAGAACCGCTATCAAAGTTTCTTCGAGAGAAACATTGGGGTTCTTTTCGTAAGTCACGCCAGTATCTAAAACTCCCATCAGGACCATCCAAATTCATCTGAAAAAATTATCTCTTAAAAGAAAACAAATGAATTTATTATTTTCGAACATTAAACATTAAACAACTCACATTTGACCAATTATTTTTGCAAAACTCTAAACGTGCATTATGACGTTTCAAAAGACGAAGAATTTTCTTCATTCTTTGTCTTCGAATATGATTGGAAGATTAAAAAACATTCCAAATGGTAGTTTTACACACTTTTTTGGAAACGCATCCAGCAAGTTGGGCACAGCTTTTGGTGCTGTTGCTTGCTGTGTTCAAAATAATTCGACGCTCGCGTTCGTTCGACTTATTTTTTCTACCACTGCTTTTTTTTTGCCATAATTTTCAATATTTTTCAAATCTATAATATTAATAGGCTAGGCGATTTCTTGTGACCGATGTTTTGTTCTACCGTTTTATCCCGATTTTGACCAAACGTATATTATTTGAAAGGTATTTCTTTTTAGCCGTCTTGCAGATTAACAGATTTTTAATTTTTTTCCTTTATTTTGAATAAATTGCATTTAAAGTTGCTACTAACACAGACATAAAATTATACAATGCTATGTGTGTGTTTATTAAATTTGCTAATATATTTGTAATAAAAATGAGTTTGTTTTTTTGTGAATTGGCTATAATTTATTAGCATGCCTTAAGGATCTTTATTTAATGAAAAAATAAAATTTCCTAGAATTTGCACTCGAATTTCGAGGGCTGGAAATTGCTAGTAATTATAAATAACCTTTCGACTTCTGCCGATTTCACTTGCAATTTCTGCTTTTGATGCACCATTTTCGAACAAAATTAAAATTTGACCTTTTTCAAATTCACTTAACACTTTTCCTCATGGCATTTTGCTTATTACCAAAGACAGGAACTTCATGCACTAAAAAAAGTGTGTTTTAGGCGCCTAAAATATGCGCTAAAAATCTTTAAATATGCACTTAAAATTTTTTTAAACTTTTATTTAAATCATATTTAAATTCAAACTCTTTGTTCACTTAAAGATAAATACACTGGCGGTCATGAAAACCGCACCACTTCACTTATGGTACGTAATAAAACGCAAAGCTACTGATCAAAAACCCGAAAACAAAAAATAGTTTTGAGCCTTACAATGCGTATGGTACAGCGTTATTAACGAAGAAACCATGAAGGTCCTTGTTGACTCCTTGCCATCAAGGATAATGGCTGTTATAAAGGCTGTAAGAGGAGTAAAATCGTACTAATGTACTTTTTTCGTAACTTGATGTTACTTTTAGTAAAAAAATTGATTATTAAGAGATATTAAGCAGTTCTATACTAAAAATGAATTTAAAAACAAGCTTATAAAAATTTTGATTTTTCCAATTTTTTTTTTTTTTGGAAAAACTAACGTATATGCAACTTCCAGAAATATATTTCTTATTTTTTACCTTGTACTTGAATTGAATTTTCTTCATGTTAAAAATTAAATTGTAAGAGAGGATAACATAGTTTTAAGCGTTCTAAAAAAAATATGCAACTATGTGTGTAAAAACGTAAAATGAAATAATAGAAAAAGATATGGCAAAACTTGAATTTTACACAAAACAATGCGAAATATGACACAAAAATATGCATTTATAGGAAAATATGCAAAAAATATTAATTTTCAGCAAAATATGCAAAAATATGCACTAACGAATCGATGCCATTTTAACGCAAATTCTTTGATTCGCAAAGATATTTTGTTTATACTGTGCTTAGACTAACGACAAAAAACATGCATTTGCATGAAGTTCCGCTCTCTGCTTATTACTAATGTTTTTAATAAAATTAAATAGAAGATGTGTATTAAAAGTGTACTTTTTGTCAAACAAAGACTTTGTTGCATTTGTGCTATACTATTTGAACGTTTTAATATGGTAACTATTGGGATGTAAGAGATTTTAATAACGGTATTTCTAATTAATGGAAGATTTGTGTAAAATAGGTTTAGTTTTGGAGAGATAAAATATTAATATACGTTCCACAAAGAGATGATAATTATAGCATGCATAGTTAAAATTTTATATAACATTGATTCACAGATTACCAAATCTGCTATCATTTCTGAACGCACTATATATTACACTAAAACTGGACGATATGCATATATAAGCCTGAAACTGAATGGTTTGAAACTGCATTTGTTGATTTTCATTTCGTTTCCTATTAAAATAAGTTCAAAGTTTTAAAGGATTAAAGTTTTTAAGAAATATTTATAAATGCACATTCTTTTCATGCGAATGAAAGAGAAGAGTGCTGACAACCCTACGGACGTTTTTATTTTATTATAACAGGACAAATGAATGAAAATGATGTTCTTTCGAAATTTTATCCTTCAATATCCTTTGAAAATTTTTCAAAACGGAGTCACTTAACACTACTTGTTCATTTCACAGACGGTGAACTGCCACTTCATCTTTTAAATTTTTTCAGAAATTCTTATGAACAAAATTTATAGATTTATCAGTTAATTGTTACTTCAAATTTTAAATTTTTTTCGATAAGCAAAAATTATAACATTTCCCATTAAGAGAAAAACTTCGTTACAATTGATAAAGCAAATCAAATCTAATCTAATCATATTACACAAAAATCAGATTATAACGTCTAAAACTAGCTACCAAATGGAATAAAATCGGGTTTACATTTTTCATTTCAGTTTTCATTCTAGGCATTAAAATTAATATATTCACCCCTGTTCTTGAAACCACTATCACAAAAAAAAAAACTCGTAAATGAAAAAATTCTTAAATCTACGAGTTTTTTGCTGTTCTCTAATTTCAATAAAAATATTTTTTCTCGTTTTAATTCACATAGAAAAGGCTTTGTGAAATCAAAACAAATGCCCTTTTTTTCTACTAAGCAAGTCTTAAGAGATAAAAAAACTAATTGATATTTAAACTCTAACATGTTTTTTATTGAACCTTGTCATTATTTTAAAAAATTAGACATTAGTTTTATGAAAAAAAAAAAACGATTTTAAAAAACGTCTACATTTTGCGCTGATTTAAAAAAAAAAAAACTCGTAATAAGTGGTCGATGTTAATAAAACACACTTTTTGCGATGATGCTGTTCTATAACTATAATAAAAACCTTTTATTTACACAATCTATTTTCCATTATAATTTTTTCAATTATAACATAGATTCTTTATGCACTAATTATTGCAAATAAAGGAATTTAAAAAAATTTTTTCATCAAATCACATATTTTCTATTTTTTTGCATATGTTCGAAACAGTAGTGATGTCAGTCAAATCCAATTTATTTGAATATCGAAATTTTTTTTGGTGATGCATAACTCTTTAAAAATAGAAAAGTCATTTTTGATTGAATGAAATTGAAGAACAAAAACAATTAAATGAACAAATAAGTTGTTATTTTAAAAGAAAATATTTTTCTTTATACTTTTTCTATAAACTTAAGAAAAAACATGCACAAAATACTTAAAAGTTTTTTGTGAAACTGAATAAAGAACCATATGGCACCTCGGTTTCTAGATAACATATGTTCTTAACTCAAACATATGGTTCTTAACTCCAACGTATATTTCGATTAAATAAATAAAAAAAAGTGGTTTCAAGAAACCCAAAATTTCAATTTCATGTGATTTTAAATTCACTCTTATTCAAATAACAACGTTTCAAGAACAGGGCTGATTTTCTCTTATGAGCAAGTAAGAGAATTATAATTGGTCTCGACCATATACAATGAGTTTTGAGAAATGGTCTTTGGTCCAACTAATTGGATATAGAAAACAAGCATAACAAATTTATGTGTCACTGTTATAAATTTGATGTCAGCCGATATTAAAAAGATTATTAGGTAGAAAAATGGATCGATGGTGACCACATTTGTAAAGTCACTTATTTTCGAAAAAACATATACAAACCAAATTTGAAATAACTCTGTAGAATAGTTTTGTTTTTAGGGCTTGGGGTACTAATTAATGCTTGTGATGAGCCCATACAAATCAAATTTGACCGCGATTCTTATGCTTATTTGGATCTTAGAGCAATTTGAGTCGAATCATAGGGTTCATTTGTATGGGACTAGGTCTGAACATGCATCGATTTTCACCAATTTCTATAGCCTTCGTCCTATAGACGATAAGAGCTTACATACAGAATTTCTTAAAAATATTAATAATGCGACCTGTAGTTTGATTAAAAGGTTTTCAGAGACACTCAGACGGACGGACGGACGGATGAGCATCACTAAATCGACTCAGAAAATGATACAGGTCGCAAATATGGACATATTTTGTTGAAATTTGGTATATAAGCTTCTATCAGACATAGCATGAACGCTATTTAAATTGGTGAAAATCGGTGCATATTCAGACCCAGTCCCCATACAAATGACCCCTATGAAATCGACTTAAATTGTCATGAAATCCAAATTATCTTATTGATTTCGGTAAAATTCGGTTCGTGTATGTTTATTACTACCATTAATCAGTAGTCCAAAAATAAACCCTATAGGACAATTCTTAGTCATAGCCGCCATATAAAGCTGCTTCCCGATCTTCACTTAAATCTATCAAAAAACAAAAATATTGCACAGATTTCTCTCAAATTCGGCATACATAAATTTTTGCAAAATATAAGTGTGCTTACCAAATATGGTTAGGATCGGTATCAAGAAAATAGGTGATGGGAAGGAGGAAAGAGGGAGAAGTGTTTGTGGACATTTGACTTAAATTTTATTAGATTGTAACTGACTGACTAATGCGTAGCGGGTAGAGCGAACTGAAACTCGGGCACTTGAAAATAGTTAAATACAGTTAGATACACTACTGTCAGTAATGAGTATCAACGGCCTTTTTGTTTATGGTGCAGTAGCTCCAAAATAGAGTTTGAGGCTCTCGCTCAGTATTCAATTTTAGGGATTTAAGTGGTATATATTTTAGGAGATCATAAGCAGTGAAGTAATTTTAGAAAACCAAGACACTTGGATGCTTCTTTTGACACTTGAAATACATGTTCCGTCCAACGGACATCACAATGAATTCTCATGCCCAGAACATCAAGAGTATACGATTCCTCAATACCTATACCACCCATATAAACAGATGACATTGCTGAATCCAAAGCCCTGTGGGTCAACAAACAACATTGGGTCTTCTGCGCATTAGAATCAACTCACTCACAGGTCTTGATTGAGTGTTTCATTCATTGTCAGTCTTTTGCACCTAACCTGAAAGAGGCTTGGCCTACGACTGAAAGAAAATGAATGCAATGTTGCTGTTATCTGCGAGAGAGTGGATGGATTTGAAGGTTTGACTAAGAAGGCCATTAAGAACGAAAGGGAAAAGAGAGGGAGAAAGAACCGGACCTTGACATACCCCTGAATTAAGCTGAAACTCATTGGATGAGACTCCATCAATAACAACACATATTGTGCGGTCTCTGAGAAAACTCGTCAATGCCGACTTCAAATGCAATAAGCTTTGATATCAATGTATAGTGCCAAACGCAATCGAATGGCTTGGAAATGTGTAGAACAAACCACTTTACTTTCGACTTCTACGGTAGTCATACTGTCGAACATTAAGAAGTGAGTTGGCCTCTAGATAATTGACAAGATAGTAATTGATCAAGCTCTCCATCACCTTTGAAGCGCAGAGCAGATTGCAATTTTTAAGGATTGGTTGGACATTGGCAACCTTCCAGCAAGAGGAAAGGACTCCCGCATGGTATGAAGAGCTGAAACGGTTGGCCAATGTACTAGCTGGCGTCGGATGGTATACCATCCAGCCCGAGACTTTTTTTCAGAAGAATATTTTGCGCATAGTGCAAGATATCCTTTCAAGTTCGGGCAGTGGTTGGTCGCTATCCGGCAAAAACGATTTTTTCCAAAAGGTTCAGCGAAAAGGTTAGCCTTATCAACGGGGTCAGTGTATATTTGGTTATTCATTACAAGAGTTGGGATAGCAGAACTAGCATTATTCTTTACTCTTTAACCAAATGACCAAAAACTCTTGCGGCCCCTAGGAGCAGAAAGTACTTTAGCACGAAGATGCTGTTCGTAAAGAAACTTTTCGCGTCTTTGTAGTTTGGCACAAACAGGCACTTGCCTGTTTGCGTAGAAGGTTAGTAATGAAATTTTTATTTTCACTCCAATAACTGATTTTCGATTAGGTTTAGTCGAAATGCGCTTTAATGAAATGAATAGGCGCTTACCAAGCTCTATAATTTTTCCACCATTTTCGCAGCAGCATCAATATTATAGGGTTTTTCAATAAGAACGCTACAAAAGTTTTTTTTAAATAAAACAAAAACGGTGTTGGATATCAATGAAATTCATTATTCCTGTGAAAGTACGTTCGATGCCATTTGTATGGAAATCGAACTCTTTTGCATGGCCACCACGGGCACGCTTGCAGAAGTCCAGACGCTGAACCCAATTTTCGACGATTTTCAAGCATAAATCGGCCAATACTGCTGCAATTTCACGTTCGATATTCGTACGAAGTTCATCAATCGTCGCTGGCTTGTTGGCATAGACCATAGACTTGACGTAACCCCACAGGAAATAGTCCAACGGCGTCAAATCACACGACCGAGGCGGCCAATCGACTGGACCATTTCGTGAGATAACACGTTCTCCAAACTTGGTTTCCAATAAATTGATTGTGACATTCGCTGTGTGGCTTGTGGCGCCGTCCTGTTGGAACCACATGTCCTCCAAGTCCATATCATCCAATTGGGGCCAAAAATATTCGGTTATCATTGAACGGTAGCGATTCCGATTCACAGTAACGTGCCGGTCTTGATCATCACGGAAGAAGTACGGCCCAATGACGCCGCCGGCTCATAAACCTCACCAAACCGTAATTTTTTCGGGATGCAATGATGACTCATGGAGTACGTGTGTATTGCTGTCTGACCAATAACGCATATTTTGTTTATTGACGAAGCCATTCAGCCAGAAATGAGCCTCGTCGCTGAAGATGATTTTTCGATGAAAATTCGAATCATTTTCAAGTTGTTTCTCAGCCCAATTCACGAACATACGACGCTTCTGGTGGTCAAGCGGCTTCAGTTCTTGCGTCAATTTGATCTTGTAAGGATGTAGGCCAAGATCTTTTCGCAAAATTCGCCACAACGACGTCACAGAATTGCCCAACGTTTGAGAACGACGTGTGAGAGACACATTTGGGCTTTCTTCAACTGAAGCCTCAGCGGCAGCAATATTCTCGACACTACGGGCACCTCTTTGTCTCACTGGCATGGGAACATTTTGTACTGTGCACGTGGCTTCAAATTTTTCCACTAGACGCTCAATTGTTGATCTGCTTGGACGATTATGACGACCATAAATTGGACGTAGCGCTCTTAACGTTGAGGCCACTGACTCCGAATTTCGGTAGTAAATTTTAATAATTTCGACTCGTTGTTGACTCGTATATCTTTCCATCATAAAATGGCAAACCTTACTGAAGAGAAATGTCAAAAGAGCGGCAAGAAATATGGCGTCGTTTGCTGTCCCTGTCTTTCTACTTTTGTAGCGTCCCTGTTGAAAAACCCTTTATTATCTAATAAACAATTTTTCCACTTAAAATGCTTGAAGAAATCTTCGAGTTCAGCTTAACGATATTGTTGATATTTTCTTCAATTTTTTTTAACAAGTCTGTTATATTTCTAGATTTTTACTAAAAAAACTACACAAAACACAATTAGAGTTGAACAATTTTGAACACCTTGAATATTTTTCTTTGATTTTTTTCATTTTTGTGTTTAAATAAAAAAAAATGGTTCAAAACTATTTTAAACGAAACTTAAAGTAACGATTAAAATTTGTATGAAGGATTTAAAACATTGAAATATTTTTACAAAGAAAAAAGTTTGTATATTAAAAAGAATTGCCAGATACTTTGTGCATCTTCAAGTGATTGCTTTGATTTAACAACGTCGAAGCGAATGATTTTAGCGGGGAATTAATTTTATCTATATATCTAACCGCCTGACTCGAAAATCATACTTTCGGGAAAAGTAGCTTTTTATATAAATGTAATGGGGCTTCATTACGACTTAGGTCTGAATATTTGTATTAATATCTTTTTAAAAAGCATTTTTAGAGAAATGGGGAATTCACGTAAATATAAAGTTTTTTTAGTAGAATATGATAGCATATATAACTCAAATCGTTCTTAAGTCGACTTAGGCGGTTATCGCTTGTGACCATAGATATTCTTTATTACTCGTATCTTGATAGTACTTCAAGAGGGACAGCATTTAAGTGGGGGCTTTAAAGAGAGAACCACTGTATTTACTTTCTAATCAGTAACTCCAAGTTGATATGTTTAATTAAATTATAAAAATTTATTTAATGTATCCAACTAACAATAAGTGATGAAAGCAACTCTTTTCTGACTACCAACCTACTTACTAACTTTTTAATATATTAAGAGTTTAAACTATTCAACAAGTCCAGTGAAGCATAATACTACATGAAAAATGAAAATGTTTTCAGACTATAACAACAAAATTGTTGTTTGAGTGGTGCTGAAAAACCAAAATGCAGAACATTTTGCCAAGTTCTCAGTTGTTTATGTGAAATACTTATCATCATGATTAAGAATGAAACCATAAACAACAATTTAATTATGTTGTTTCTATTTGCTTAAAGTAGAGTGAATGACAACCATGGCAAGGTGAATTAAAAAAAAATTGTAGATACTCGTATGTGTGATGATTTAAAGTAATACAGTTTTAAACGATCAAGATTGACAGCATGAAAACCTACACGAAGTCGTAGATAAAACGTATTCTTGGGTGTAAATTGTATTAAATTAAAAATTTGCTAAATAAAAGGTAAAAACAAGTTAAGTCCTTTGGTTTTAAGGCATGGAAATTGTAATTGTGCTTTCGTCTCCGCAACCAGAGCAAAAAAATCCCAAAGTCTCTGAAAATTTTAGGATTTTTATTAGAATTAACAAGTTTGAGAATTTTTTTTATCATAAATTCAGTATTTAAACAAAATATAGTTCTGTATGAGAAGATATATTTCTTTTAAAATTTTAAGATTTTTGTAATGGTAAAAATACTTTGTCAGTTGCAAACTTGCTAGAAAAGGTATTCTTATACTTGAAGATAAAAATTGTATATATGTATTTAAAAAAAATAGTAAAATATTTTGAATAAAGAAATTTTAACCATAGATGGTTAGTAACAGAGAAAGTATTCGTATACTTATAATTATAAAGTTAATTTGACTTAATTATATTTCTTTTGGAAACTATATTTGGAGATGACTCTCAAAATCAAAGAAATTCTCTTAAAGCTTAGAAATAAGGGTAAATCTTTGCTTGAAATTATATGGATTATAGGCAGAAGTCACTCCTAAGTGCAGTAAGTTATTTAAAACTAAATAAACACCAATTCAGTTTTGTCGAAACCCCACAATTACTGTTTCGAAGAATCCTTCGGCTAAGGAGAAGATACCGTCCGCAAAATATTAAAAAAGTCTGACTATCACGGTCATGTAGCACGTAGAAAATCATTCATTTCCGTTGCCAATAGAAAACAAGTAAGGAAGTTATAGGTGGTCTAGACCAGGCTTGGGCAAACTTTTATGGTCAAGGGCCGCACGGTTATCTAAATTGGAATAATGGGCAGCTAATTAAAATGCATATTATATAAAATAAAAAAAAATTGTATTTTATTAATAAATGCTAGTATGAAAAATATAGAATTAACAAATAAGTAATTACTTTAATGAGATGAATGTTACTGCTTCGAGGATGCCATCACGTTCTCAATATTTGGTTCAAGTTTCGTAGTAGAAATCCTTAAAACTGCTTTCAAATGTGCATCTGTAATAGATAATCGTACAGAGTTTTTATTGACGTTCATAAAGGAAAATGGTTGTTCACATATATAAGTCGAAGCAAATATAACTAGCATTTTATTGGCAAAATCTCGAATTCTTGCATATTTGTTTGAATCGAGAGAACTATAAAAAATACAAATCTCGTTCTGACGATGTAATTCTTTAAGATCAGAATTACATTGCAAATCTATTATTTCTAGTTGAATTTCACTCGGAACTTTATCAATTTCAATACAAAATGGATTCCTAACTATTGACGAACTATTTTCAAGTTTTCGAAAGTCACCAAATCTGCGCGTAAATTCTTCATTTAAAATTGTTACAGTGCAATTATATTCTTTAAATTTCTCTTCAGGTATATTGGTAACTGTTTTCAAAGCTGGGAAGTGATCCAAATTTTTATTTGATAAATGCTGCGAAAATAGTCGTAACTCTTTAACTGAAATGAATTTAGGTTAACTATCATTTCATGAGCATACAAATTTTTTTCTTGCAATGCGGTGTTAAATACATTGAGATGAGTCATAATATCGAGGGTGAATGCAAAATCTAAAAGCCAATCAGGATCTTTTAACTCTGGAAAATTTTTATTATTTTTCATTTCCAAAAAGATAACTATATCATTTTTAAGATCCCATACTCGTCTTAGCAGCTTACCAAGTTTAACCATCGAACTTGACTGTGATACAGCATATCTGTATATTCTGATTCGATCTCTTGTAGAAAATTAATAAATTGTCTATGATTAAGACCCCTAGATCGGATATAATTAACGAGCTTAATTATGGTAATAGTGACGTGTTCCACTTTTAGTACTTTCTTGTTGGTGAATAATACAGGGTATTGGTATAATGTTGTGATTTTGACAATTTCTTTTATTTTATCCTGAATTTTCTTCAATAATCCAATGTTTGGACCTGTTAAGCTTGGCACTCCATCAGTCGTAACACTTATAATTTTACTCCAGGGCAAGTTCTATTTCACTAAACAATCTTCAACTTTTTCGAATATATCAGCTCCAGTTGTTTGTCCTTTCAGCGATTCCATTGATAATAGTTCTTCAAAAATTTTAAAATTAGCGTTACATGTGCGTATGAAAATTACTAATTGTGCAGTATCTTTTTGATCAGTACTCTCATCAAGAGCAATCGAATACCATATTGATGATTGCAGTACTGATAATAGTTGCTGATTTAAATTATCATCAATACATTCAATACGTCGCGTAATAGTTCGTCGTGATAAACTTACACTTTCGAATTTATTTTTCATGTCAGGACATATAAAACTACTTGCTGCAAGCATGCATTCCTTAATAAATTGTCCATCCGAAAATGGTTTGTTGTTCCTGGCTATTTTCAAAGCACTAATAAAACTAGCTTTTATAGCAGCTTCTTGTTCAACATTTTGGCGGACAAAAAATTTCCTTGCAGAGATAAATTTGCGGCTAACTTGTCAGCAGTTGTTTTTCTGACTAAGGGACTTAAGTCGGATCCATATTCTGAGTGTTTAGTAGTAAAATGTCTCCTAATATTATACTCTTTAAAAACTGCGAGACTTTCTTGACAAATGAGACAGATGGCCTTATTTTTCAATGCAGTAAAAAATATTTACTTTTGCACTCTTCCTTAAAAACGCGGCACTCTTGATCAATTTTTCTCTTTTTATTCATTTTTATGGTATATCTATTATTATTTTATAAGTACACTAAATTTAAAATAATATTCTTAAACGCGTATATATCTTATAACCACAAACGTATTGCACTGACACAGATTGTTTTCTTACTGACAAATTACAAAATTTTTGTTAAATTAGTGTCGTTATTTAATTATTAACACAAATTTAACAACAAATTTAATCTCAGTATGCCATGCTAATAAAATATTTCACGGAATAAAAGAATTGCAAAAAAAAATTCAAATATAATCTCAGTATGCCATGCTAGAAATATATTTCGAGGAATACAAAAAAAGAATTGCGAGAAAAAATTGAAATTTAATCTCAGAATGCCTTGAACATTATTATATTGATTCAATTATTGCTTTAAAATAAAATTGCTATAGCAAATAATGAAAGAGTGATAAAATTCTAAAAAAGTGGAAACACAAATAATGTTTGTCCTTTTTAATGATTTAATAAAAAAATATAAATTTTTTCGTTTTGAAATAGTTTCCTTTTACGATATTCATATCAAATTTTGAAACTTAACTTCTTTTGTGAAAGGCATTAGTGGGCCGCTCAAAACCAGCTAATGGGCCGTACTTTGCCCAGGCCTGGTCTAGACCGACTATACGATACCCTATACCAGGCCTGGGCAACACTTTGGTCGCGGTCTACTAGTAACCTGCGAAACTATTACGAGTAGACTGACTGCGTCTTCGTTCAAAAAATGTTTATCTAGAGAAAAAAAAATTTTAAAAAATTTAAATTTCTTTTTAAAAATACTATGTAGAATATCATGAAATTTTATAATTTGCATGTAGAATGTTTTAGCAGACCGACTTCGTATTCGTTCAAAAATGTTTCTAGAGAAAAAAATTATAAAAAAATTGAAATTTTCTTTGTAAAAATACAGTGGAGATATAAAAAATTTTTAAATTCAGTCCTAAATTTTAGTTTAGTATTTAATTTTAAATTGAACGGTACGGTTGTATTTTTATTTAAAATGGGTGATGGTGGAAAAATCTAAAAAAAGAAAAAAATTTACTACTTCAAATCGGATTGGGAAGAAGAGTTTTTCATGTGCATCATATGTCACGCAAGTGTTGCGCTTTCAAAAAGAACAAATTGTTGAAAGAAATTTTAAAACCATACATCGTAGTTATGACGCTGATTATCGTTGTAAGAGTGAAATTCACAAACGAAAACTAGAATCATTGAAGTCTCAACTGGCTGAACAACAGCCGTTTTTACAAAACCCTTAATTCGATTTAAGGCGACAATGGAGGTATTTTATCGAATCATGCACCATAACAAAACTTCGATGGATGGAGATATAATAAAAACAAGCATTTAAAAATAAGAGTGAAATAATTTCTGCAATCAAATATATGCCTCTTTCTCGGAGAATTAACCAACTAACTCAGGAATTCAATGACTGTGTTCTTTTTAACTCTAATTCGACAGATATTGTTGATATTTCTCAGCTTTGTATTTTTATAAGAATGTAAAAGAAGATATATGGAAAATATTGGCTTTGAAAGCAAGAACTCCTCGAGGTGAAGATGCTTATTATATTTTAATTTATAAAAAAAAAATGCCTATCGATCACTAATGATGTATAATTTACTAATGGTGTCATAACCAGCGTTCAGAAAAACTACACTAAATAAAATTCTCGTACATATATGTAAACAGACATAGCTCAGACGAACAGACACATATTTTTATTTTGATATCAATTATGTGTGTATCTAAATTTTGTACGGTGCCGAACAAAATCATGACTGTGTTTCGTTTTAATATTTCGTTATATACACGAACATGCTTCTATCACGTATTTTTTATTTCGAACACACATAAAACACACAGATTCGAGTGTAGCTTTATTTTAAGTTCGTATACTTGCACATGTACTGCTAAAAAACAGAACATGTTCTTGAACGCGTACATCTAAAAATTAAAACATTATCCACTCGCGATTGAAAAAAAAATTTAATTAAGTCGTAAACAATATACAAAATTTCTGTGTTTTCTATTTCATTACTAGATTTTATTTTTATTTTTTTTTTTATTTTTATTATTAATTTTTATTTTAATTTTTTTATAACTGCTAATGAATTATTTTAGATTTTTTTAATAAATTTGGTTGAAGCAATTATTTTCATAATTTTTTTAGAAGACATTAATAATGTTAGATTATTTATTTCATATGCACGTTATAGTACAATAAGTCGGTGACAGTAAATCTCCGGAAGCGCCTCGACAAAAAGCTCTTTTGCGGTGAACATCATAACTGTTACCGGATCATGTGAAATAAAAAAATCGAAATGCGTATAGAAGCTGATATGTTCCCCGAGGTAATCGCGAAGAGTTTTTTATTTTTTTTTAATTTTTGGCAGCATTTTGTAGTGAAAAACACGATTTTTGTTATAAAGTATCGGTGAATTTGTTGTTAAAAATGGGGAAGAGAATGGAAAATAAAAAAAACTCTTCGTGGTGATTTATGTGTAGAAATATTGTGTAACATTTCAAAAGAATCGGTCAAGTAGATTTTGAGTTATAATGTTCACGGACTTCAAACATGTTATTTGCGAGAAAACCGATTTAAAGTTTTTTAAAAACTGATTTATACACGATATACCGTATGAGGCCGATCGCTGGAAAATCTGTATCTTCTTTAATTTTGCTCCGATTTATTTAAAATTTTTACACAACACTCTCGTAGTACATTCAGTAAAAAATTCAAATAAAACTACACAGATTCGAGTGTAGCTTTATGTTAAGTTCGTTTTCTTGCACGTGTACTGCTAAAAAAAACAGAACATGTTCTTCAACGCGTACATCTAAAAATTAAAACATTATCCGCTCGCGATCGGAAAAATCTGAAGCACCCCGATAATAACGACAACAATTGTTTCAACCAAATTTATTAAAAAAATCAAAATAATTCATTAGCAGTTATAAAAAAATAAAAATAAAACGATAATAATATAATAAAAAAAAAAAAAAAAAAAAAAATAATAACAAAATAAAATAGAAAACAGAGAAATTTTATATGTTGTTTATGACTTAATTTTGTTTTTTTCCGATCGCGAGTGTGTAATGTTTTAATTTTTAGATGTACGCGTTGAAGAACATGTTCTGTTTTCTTAGAAGTACACGTGCAAGAAAACGAATTTAAAATAAAGGTCCACTCGAATCTGTGTGGTTTATGTGTGTTCGAAACAAAAAATACGTGATAGAAACATGTTCGTGTATATAACGAAATATTAAAACGAAACACAGTCATGATTGTGTTGGGCACCGTACAAAATTTAGAAACACACATAATTGATAAGAAAATAAAAATATGTGTTGGCTGCTTTAGAACAGAACATTGTGTGTTTCATGTGTGTGTTTTCTGAACCTTGGTATTAGTCTTAGTTCTAACAAATTGGGTATATGAAAATAAGGCTAAACCAAATCTGAGTAGAATTTTTATTAATATTTTAATTGCAGATTTGAAAAAGTTCATATCGGATGCTATATTTACATGGGAAATAGGTCGAAAAATGGACCGCTCCTGACCCTATTTGGTGCAGTCTCTTATTTTTTGAAAAAAATGTACAAACAAAAGCAATATTTTTGTTTTTTTTTTAAAGAATTAAGTGAAAATCGGGAAGCAGTTTTATAAGGGTGCTATGACTAAGAATTGTCCTATAGGGCTTGTTTTTGGACTAATGATTAATGGATGTTATAAACACGCACAAACGAAATTTTTTCGAGAACTATAAGATAATATGGATCTTATAGGAATTTAAGTCGATTTCATAGTGGTAATTTGTATGAGGGCTAGGTCAATATCGCCAATATCAATAGCTATGGCTGACAGAAGCTTATATACAAAACTTTATCAACTTATGTATATTCATATTTGCGACCTGTAGTTTGATTACAAGGTCTACATGGATAACAGGCGGACGGACATCGCCAAATCGACTCAGAAAATGATTCTGAGTAATAAATAAATAAAGGTTGGCCCACATAGTACAATAGGCTACAATTATGCAATATTTCAGATAGAAATTAATTCTTTCTATAGAAGACACGATCATTGTTTTTTATAACAAGAAATTATAATAGAAAATGGCAGAAAAGAAAAGCAATTAACTAAAATTTAATTGTTACTTCAATTTAAAGTTTCAGTAGCGGCAACAGTTTTTAAGCGGTACCCCTACCCAACATTTGTTGGAATATTGAGTTCAGGACGCAGCACAGTGGCTGAAAATTGTTTTTCATTGGCCAAAATTCTGTAACTTTTGAACCGATAAAAATATTTTATTAATTCTTTTTCTAGTGGGTGGATATTTAGTTGAGCTTGAGTCTTTTTTAAATTCATTACAATTGAGTGAGTACTTTTTAAGAAATTCTAGGTCAAAGTTGAACTTTTCATTTTTTTTAACTTTTTTATTTTTTTTTATTTATTAAAAAATGTCATATTTGGATTTTAATAATAATTACAAGCATTTTTTGTAATAATGAGATTTTTTTCTAATGTTTACACCCAAAAAAATTTTTACACTAAAATAAAAACAAAAAGTAAAATCAACTGGAAATTTTGCTATTACTACTGAAAAATAATTGCTCTCAAATTTGCAAATTTGGTTACACTCAAAGAATATTTCACTTAAAAAAGGTTAGTAATATTTTCTAAAAGTCTTGCTATTACTACAGAAAAATTTATCAATTTTTGCTGTCAAATTTGTTAATTTTTGCAAAATAAATCTGCTGAACGTTAGCGCAATGATTCTGATTTTGATATTAAAATAAGGGTTTGTATTTTTTGAATCTTTATTAAAACATTTCATACATATGTAGGTAAAAAAACCTATTAAAAGCAAGAAAATTATAGTCGGTCTAGACCGACTATACGATACCCTATAGCGTGCGTTTAGTGACCCTATCTCTTAGGACCAACTAATTGGATATAGAAAAGAAATTAATTTTTTTTTGGCTGCAGATATGAAAAAGTGCTATATTTATGTGGGGACTAGATCGAAAAATGGACCGATCCTGAACATATTTGGTAAAGTCACTTATATTTTCAAATAATATATACACTCCTTGCCACATGAATAGGATCCTCAAACAAAATTTTTTCGTAAGATTGTAGCTTCTATAAAAAAAATGTTAGGAACTTAGTTTTTATTTATGTTTAACGGTTATTTAGTTTTCATTGAACACTACAAAAATGTATTCAATATATGTACACGTTTTTTTTTCATAAAAAATTTTGTAAATCAAGTAAAAATAATGCATTCAAAATTTGCGTCATATGAATAGGACCCTACTATAAAAAAAAAACAGTTTATGTATAGTTTGCAATAAAAGTTTTTAATTTTATTTATATTTTATGAAAATTGTACATTGTAAAGTCTTTTCAATAATGCGTAGAGCCTCCCTTTTTAACGATTGTTTCGTAAATTCGACTGGGAAGAGAATCATATAATGATTTTATGTAATCGAGCGAAATGGTCGACCAAGCCACTTTTATGCCTTCAATGAGTTCTTCTTTGGTACTGTATTGCTTTCCAGAAGCATAGACTTTACGAGCTAGCCATCCCAACGCATTTTCAATGATGTTAAGGTCCGGTGAGTAAGGGGGCCAATCGAGCACATTAACATTTTGATCGCGTATCCATGAGTTTACCGCTCGGGCTGTATGAATTGGTGCGTTGTCGTGCTGGAATGTCCACTGTAAGCTTCCTAAAATGTTCTGAATGTGAGGAAATGCTTCTTATAACACTCCAATATAGCAAATAGCGTTCATGGTGCTAGACAAAAATTTCAGCTCACAGGTACCATAATAGGATATGGCCCCCCACACCATAACCCCTCCCAATCTGCTATGCAAACGATCCAATTGATGCTCCTCTTTTCGGAGATCGTGAAAGTAATAATTGAAGCCGTCCGGTCCTTCTAAATTGAATTTTTTTTCATCTGAAAAAACTACACGGTGCCAGTCGTCGTTCCACGTCATGTGAATTCTACAAAAATCCAAGCGCATATTTTTGCGAGCATCGTTAAGTGGTGGTTTTTTTTCTTAAGTTTTAGTCGAGACACCAGTTTTTCCTTTAATTTGTGCCGACGAATCGTGAGAATTTGATGCTGCTCTGAGAATAGCACGTTTATCAGTTGCCAAAAGTACACTTTTAGTACGGCCTTTCATATTTTTACCGTAGCTTAACTCATTCCGTAAAAATTTAGATACCACATTTCGGCTTCTTTTGATTCGTTCAGCAATTTTGTGGATCGATTGTCCACATTCCTTATAAATTCTGATTTTAATTTTTTCAGCTTCTGTTAATGCTTTTCCTCGACCCATTTAAAAACAAATTCACTAACTCAATCTTATATATTAAAATAATTTATGAATAAACTTTGCATTCAAGATTTTTTTCAATATTTTTCTTCTCTCAAACCTCTATAACTAGAGTTCTAATTAACGTAGGCTGTTGACATAGGTCTAAGAACACTCAGTGGATCAAGCTCCTTCTTTTGAGCTATTAACTGCTTAAATTCGTTGGGTTTGAGGAAAGTTATGCGTGGACAATCAACTTTACTTTTACTGTACGTTAACTTCTTTTGGCATATTTTGGCATTATCGTACGTTAACTTCTCTTGGCAAATTTTGGTATTATATTATAAAAATTAATATAATATAATATAATGCTGCGGAGTAGCAGGGGACCTCTAGTTTTAATTAAAAAAATTTTTTCTACTACACTTGTTCACTTGCTTAAGAAAATTAAAGTTAATGCGGGGGTCCTAATAAAGTGACGCCAAAAATGCAGTCAATTTTGGTCAATCACAAAACAAAATATGAAAAAATATTATAACGGGACTTTTCCAGAACACAAATTTGTTCTCAGAGCAAGTAAAAAGAGACACCTTTAAAACACACTACAAACCACCGATAACTGATTGCAAATATCGGAGAGAATTGCAGTTGTAAAAAATACAAAGTGGGTCCTATTCATGTGGCAAGGAGTGTACAAACCAAATTAAAAAAAAATCTGTGCAATATTTTTTGTTTTTATACCCTATACCACTATGTGGTTTGGGTATAATGACTTTGTGCTGCTGTTTGTAACTACCAAAAATATTTGACCTAGACCCATCTTTAATTATACCGATCGAATCAGAATCACTATCTGATTCGATTTAACGATGTCCGTCCGTCCGTCCGTCCGTCTGTGTGTCCATGTAAAGCTTGTAATTAAACTGCAGGTCGCAACTATGAATATATTTTGATGAAATTTGGTACATAAGCTTGTATCGGCCACAGGATGAACGCTGTTGAAATTGGTGAGAATCGGTCCATGTTCAGACTTAGCCCCCATACAAATGACCCCTATGAAATCGACTTAAATTGCCATAAGATCCAAATTATCATATAAGTCTTAGTCACATTGGGTTTGTATGTGTTTATTACATCCATTAATCAGTAGTCCAAAAATGATCCCTATGGGACAACTCTCAGTCATAGGCCCCATATAGAGCTGCTTCCCGATCTTCACTTAAATCTATCAAATAACAAAAATATTGCACTGATTCTTCTCAAATTTTGTTTGTATATATTTTTGCAAAATACAAGAGACCTTACCAAACATGGTGAGGATCGGTCCATTTTTGGGCCTAGTCCCCATATAGATATAGCATCCAATATGAACTTTTTCATATCTGCAGCCAAAAAAAATTAATAAAAATCCCACTCAAATTTGGTTTATGCTTATTTTTTATATGCAGTTAGTTGGGCCTGAGAGATAGGGTCTCTAAGCGCATGGTATAGGGTATCGTATAGTCGGTGTAGACCGACTATAATTTTCTTACTTGTTTTTGATAGATTTAAGTGAAGATCGGGAAGCAGCTCTATGAGGCCTATGACTAAGAATTGTCCTATAGGGATTATTTTTATACTACTGAATAATAAACACATACAAACCCAATTTGAGACCTATATGATAATTTGGATCTTATGGCAATTTATGTCGATTTCATAGGAGTCATTTGTATGGGGACTAGGTCTGAACATGGACCAAATTTCACCAATTTCAATAGCGTTCATCCTATGGCCGATGAAGGCTTATATACCAAACTTCATCAAAATATATTTATATTTGCGACCTGTAGTTTGATTACAAAGTTTACATGGGCACACAGATGGCGGACGGACGGACGGACATTGCTAAATCGACTCAAAAAGTTATTCTTGGTCGATCGGTATACTTGTATTGTATACCTATAAAGCTGTTTAAATTACCGTAATTTTAAATTTTTTTGAGTTTTTTCAAAAAATGAAAAAGTGTTCTACCCACGGATCGTTACGGGTTAAAGAGGACACACAAGGTTAAAGAGCACACTTTCACCTTTCTCTGGGTGGTATACGTTTCTTATTCCCTTTTGTTCCCTAGAAGTTCTATTCCACTAAAATTGAAATTTGACACAAATATAGTAGTTTAATAAATATTTCAGAACACCCCTAATATTAAACGGTAGGGTTGTAACCACTTACAACAACTAAGGACTACAACCCTACCAACCTTGTAAAGAAGACCGCATATCATTATCGACGATAACTTGCGAGTAGTAACCATTTATTTTTAATAAAAAAAATCAAAAAAATCACCTATTTCTGAAATTAAAAAAAAACACTTGAGTTTGACAGCATGCCACGCCCACAATTAGCAATAATTTAACCTAAGTTTTTGGCTACGTTTATTTTGATATATTAGCTACAAAATGGCGTTAAAATTTTAAAAATTGGGGTTTTAGCCAATGAAATCAAAATTTCAGCCACAGTGTGCAGGTGGGGGATATTTAAGATTCGAACTTAACACTCCTCCTTTTTTTATAATTGCGTAAGTGGGAAGGGACTTAATCTGTATTATTTTAAAATCATTTGCTTTTATGATTATCTTCTATTACAAAGACTTTGTTTTATTTATTTTTTAATTTTACAATGTGTTGCAAGGCGACTACTGAATTGTTTATACCCTGATGAAAAATTTATTAATGTTTTTATAAAAAAAAATATGTTTAGAGTTTGTTATATGGGCCACATAAGAGTTCAAGAATGTTTGTAAATGAAGCATTGTTATGAGAATAATAAACTAGTATATTAAATATTTTTTTTTATTATTTCTTTTTACCAAATGAACACATATTATGAATGTTTATGTAAATGAAAATAAATAACAAAACCGCTTAAAAAAATTAAGGTGTATTATCGTAATTTACTGTGTAGCCTTAAAGCATTTTACGCGTTTTTTTTTTTTTTTTTTGTAGACAACTTTAGTGTCTTGTGTTATAATTTTATTAATTGGGTTATCGTCTTGTTTTCTGAAAACTAAAAACCTACTTTGGTGAGGTAGATATTTTTTCAACGATATTTTCTCAGAAATTTTAAGCAACACTTTAACACTTTTCTATTTTTCATATACACGCATTAAATGTATATTTTATATATAAGAAAAGTTTATTTTGTGATTAGATTCAGTTATTGTAAACTAATCAATTGGCTAATTCAAATCTGGATTAGCAAGATTAAACTTGTTCCAAAAACACTAAACAGTGAGTGAAAACCCATTTCTGTCACCTTTAATTGTGAATTTCAAACAACACAGTAGCAAAAATGGTCATCATCTTTATTGCGTGTAAATCCATGACGCGTCTAATGTAACTTAAATGAAAGTGGAGAAAGTAAAAAAGTAAACCAAATAAGTAAGTTTTTATATCAACAAACAGTGCGCAATTAATTTATTACCTCGTACGCAAACATAACGTTGCAATAATTTTCAATTAAATAATAGAAAAATAAACTGTTAGTTGTTAAAGAAACAATGTAACTGTTTTAAGTTAGATTTTAAAATTTATTTTTAGAACTTTAACATTTAGCTTTAAATATCGACTTCGGGTCAAAACAATTTTTTAATTTTCTTTTGCAACGGTTCATTCAAAACTGTTGTCAACTGTTGTGTTATTATGTGGGTAGCATAACATTACGAATTATTATTATTCCAAATAGTCTTTCAACCTTTTGCTAAGACATTTTTTTTTTCGGTAAAATACCTTTTAGTAAATCAATGAATGAATAATAATCATTATTTATGCACTATCTGCACTTGACCATAACTTGTGTTTGGTTGCCCACTTGTACTTGTAGTAGTGGTATTTAAATTTATTTATTAGTTTTAGTGAAAGTCATAAATGAATTATTTGTATTTTTGTACTTAAGGGCAGGAAAGGTAATTATTATTTGGTTTTTTGATTGATTATATTGTAGTTTTGTGGTTTGATTTATTTTTGGGTTTTATTTATTTCTATACAATGTTGCAGACATGCAAAATTTGTTGGCCGCCGTTGGTAGCAATAGTTTTTTTTGTTTTTTTAACGTTATTCAATGTTAAGGATACAAATACTAAGTGCGGCAACATTACAAGCCCATATATTAAAAAATATATTTTGATAAAAAATAAAATTTTCTACTTACAAGGAAGGTATCATGTGGCATCCATAAATTTCGATAAAACCTTGACATGTTATAGAACATGAAAAAATAAATAAACCGTTTTGTTATAGCTGCCCAATCTAATATTTAGGGGGTTAGAATGGCCATTTTTTTTGCACATTTTTCACATAGATAAATTGATTGATAAATTCGATAAATTCATGAGAGGTATTTGCAAGGCCTGTCGTATAACTAGCATATAAGACTTGTACGATTGTGTTTTTTTTATTTTTATTTAATTATTTAATAGCAGTATACTCGCTACATTTTTTCGATTGTGTTCGATTTTTATTTTTTTATTTATTTTATTAGTTAATAGCAGTATACTCGAAACGTTGTTTGCATAATTATAATATAATATTAATAGGCTAGGCGATTTCTTGTGACCGATGTTTTGTTCTACCGTTTTATCCCGATTTTGACCAGACATATATTACTTGGAAGGTATTTCTTTTTAGCCGTTTTGTAGATTTACAGATATTAAATTTTTTGCCTTTATTTTGAGTAAATTGCATTTAAAGTTGCTACTAACACATACATAAAATTTTACAATGCTATGTGTGTGTTTATTAAATTTGTTAATGTGTTTGTAATTAAAGAGTTTGTTTTTTTGTGTTGATTTGTGAATTGGCTATAATTGATTAGCATGCCTTTAGAGTCTTTATTTAATGAAAAAATAAAATTTCCTAGAAATTGCACTCGAATTTCGAGGGCTGGAATCTGCTGGTATATAACAAGTAAGAAAATTATAGTCGGTCTAGACCGACTATATGATACCCTATACCATGCGTTTAGAGACCCTATCTCTCAGACCCAACTAACTGGATATAGAAAATAAGCATAAACCAAATTTGAGTGGGATTTTTATTAATTTTTTCGGCTGCAGATATGAAAAAGTTCATATGGGATGCTATATCTATATGGGGACTAGGCCCAAAATTGGACCGATCCTGACCATGTTTGGTAAAGTCTCTTGTATTTTGCAAAAATATATACAAACAAAATTTGAGAAGAATCAGTGCAATATTTTTGTTTTTTGATAGATTTAAGTGAAGATCGGGAAGCAGATCTATATGGGGCCTAGGACTAAGAGTTGTCCCATAGAGATCATTTTTGGATTACTGATTAATGGATGTAATAAACGTATACAAACCCAATTTGAGTAAGATCTATATGACAATTTGGATCTTATGGCAATTTATGTCGATTTCATAGGGGTCATTTGTATGGGGGCTAGATCTGAACATGGACGGATTCCCACCAATTTCAACAGCGTTCATCCTATGGGCGGTAGAAGCTTATATACCAAATTTCATCAAAATATATTCATATTTGCGACCTGCAGTTTGATTACAAGGTTTACATGGACACACAGACGGACGGACGGACGGACATCGTTAAATGGAATCGGATAGTGATTCTGATTCGATCGGTATAATAAAAGATGGGTCTAGGGCGAATATTTTTGGCTGTTACAAACAGCACCACAAAGTCATTATACCCAAACCACATAGTAGTATAGGGTATAAAAATGGATGTATGTTTGTTCCGATCTTAATGAAATTTTCAGGGAATCTTCTGAATAGCCTGGCGAGTGTGACTGTGAAGTCGGATGTTCGATTTTTGGTCTGTGGGCGGAGGGGGTGGCAAAATTTTAATATTGTACCTAGATATCTGCTAAAACCTTCGGGAGAGTTTGTCCGACACCGTGTACTAAAATTGAGATAAGAACCAGATGTTTTCTTATGCTTTGTTCACACGGACAGCAAGATTCGCGGTTCGCGCCCGAATTATGATTGAATCTATATGATTCGCCATACAAAATTTTGGGAGTGAATCTACTGTGTTCAAAATGAACCTAGTTGTGAACCTAGCAACATTGAGTGTCATCTCCAAGTTTGATAAGAAATTATCGCTAGTTTATCTGAACTACCTGTCAAAAATATATAAACAAAGGAAAAACAAAAAATTAATTTGTGCAATAAAATAAATAGAAACATTTAACAAATAAAAAGTATATATTTACATATATAAAGGGTTTTTCAACAGGAACGCTACAAAAGTAGAAAGACAGGGACAGCAAACGACGCCATATTTCTTGCCGCTCTTTTGACATTTCCATTCAGTAAGGTTTGCCATTTCGTGATGGAAAAATATACGAGCCAAGAACGAGTCGAAATTATTAAAATATACTACCGAAATTCGGAGTCTGTGGCCTCAACGTTGAGAGCGCTACGTCCAATTTATGGTCGTCATAATCGTCCTAGCAGATCAACAATTGAGCGTCTAGTGGAAAAATTTGAATCCTCAGGCACAGTACCAAATGTTCCCGTGCCAGTGAGTCGAAGAAGTGCCCGTAGTGTCGAGAATATTGCTGCCGCTGAGGCTTCAGTTGAAGAAAGCCCAAATGTGTCTCTCATACGTCGTTCTCAAGCGTTGGGCATCTCTCTGACGTCGTTGTGGCGAATTTTGCGAAAAGATCTTGGCCTACATCCTTACAAGATCAAATTGACGCAAGAACTAAAGTCGCTTGACCACCAGAAGCATCGTATGCTCGTGAATTGGGCTGAGCAACAACTTGAAAATGATTCGGATTTTCATCGAAAAATCATCTTCAGCAATGATTCTCATTTCTGGCTGAATGGCTTCGTCAATAAACAAAATATGCGTTATTGGTCAGACAGCAATGCACACGTACTCCATGAGTCATCATTGCTTCCCGAAAAAATTACGGTTTGGTGTGGTTTATGGGCCGGCGGCGTCATTGGGCCGTACTTCTTCCGTGATGATCAAGACCGGCACGTTATTGTGAATGGGAATCGGTACCGTTCAATGATAACCGAGTATTTTTGGCCCCAATTGGATGATATGGACTTGGGGGACATGTGGTTCCAACAGGACGGCGCCACAAGCCACACAGCGAATGTCACAATCAATTTATTGGAAACCAAGTTTGGAGAATGTGTTATCTCACGAAATGTTCCAGTCGATTGGCCGCCTCGGTCGTGCGATTTGACGCCGTTGGACTATTTCCTGTGGGGCTACGTCAAGTCTATGGTCTATGCCAACAAGCCAGCGACGATTGATGAACTTCGTACGAATATCGAACGTGAAATTGGAGCAGTATCGGCCGATTTATGCTTGAAAACCGTCGAAAATTGGGTTCAGCGTCTGGACTTCTGCAAGCGTGCCCGTGGTGGCCATGCAAAAGAGATCAATTTCCATACATAATGGCATCGAACGTACTTTCACAGAAATAAAGAATTTCATTGATATCGAAAACCGTTTTTGTTTTATTGAAAAAAACTTTTGTAGCGCTCTTATTGAAACACCCTTTATATTCAAATAAAAAATGGAGAAAATTAAATAGTGAAACGTAAAGTGTAGAAGGATGTCTTAAAATATTTGTACAAAAAATATAAACGTCAAAATGAAACAAGAACACCCGTCACCAAGGTTCACAATCATGATTCAGAGAGCGAATCAAGTGGTTCATTTTGCCGTCTGAACATGCTATTAGGGCCAGCAACGCGGACCGGCCCCAGATAGTAATATATAAAAACAATAAGATATATAGTGTGAGTGATAATACACTGGAAACTTTTAACAAAGTATATTTTTGACGACTTGGACGGTCAAAACCAAAAAATTTTATCATAAAATTAAAAACTTTTTTTCAATGTTGCGTGGTAGAGAAGAAGAAAGCATGTATTTCAAAAATTCATAATTACACTTTATTCTTAATCTGACCGATTTCTGGCATTTCAGCCTTCATCAGCGATTTATTCAACATTGTGATAATTGTTATGTTATAATTGAATAGATTGTTTCTATACAAAATTGTTCTACTTAGGGCCTTTGAACTATGAACCTTCACATACACTCGTACTTGCACTTTTTGGTCAGCGCTTTAACACACTCACCTAAAGTCAGGCCTACGAGCAGTGTGGTTAGAATCAGTTTTCATACCATACAGCTTTTACTTCGTATTAATTTCAGAGGATATAACTCTATCCGAACAAACAATCGTTATTTTTGAATTTTTTTTTGATGAAGGCTGAAATACCAGAAACAGATCCGATTAAGAATACAGTGTAGTTTGAAATATATGCTTTCTTCTTCTCTACCACGCACCATTGAAACAAAATTAAAATTTGCATATTAATTACAGTATTGATTGCAATATGTCTGAAAAATGAGTACAAATCTAACAAATAAAAACTTTTTTATAAAATATTTGCATGTTTAATAATTTGTGACAAAAAAAAAAAACTTAAAAGAATTAATTTTTATACTATTGAAAAAAAAAAAAAAAACAATGGAAACCTTTACTATACAATAACACTGTGGAATAAAGTGATGGTTGTGGTCTTGGGGGTGTATGATTCTTATATCGAACGACTGTATTAGGTTAGGTTCTGTGTGGGTATAGGTAAATTTTATAGTAGTTTAAATATTTCATTTTTTCGCCAGCACTATTCGTCAACAGTATTCTATTTCCAGTTAATGCGTTCTTTACCAAGATTATCCTTAATTGCTCATCGGGAAACAATTCGAGCGCATAGTTTTACTTTCAGATTGTTAATGATCTACTTAAGTAGCTGTTTGGGTCATTTTTACACTCGCGATTAAATTTTGCTGTCTTTGATTAGTTTTATGAAGCCTGCGCCATAAAATGAAATTATGGATTTATTCATAGAATATTTCTCACAAATACTCTTTTGCTTACAACCAGCTTAAAATCATCTATTCCTCTGGTTTTTAACTATATTTTTGCCATTATTAAACTTAAAAACTTTGGACAGACCAACTATTCATTATACCCTGACCACTTAGTAGTATAGGATATAATGGCTTTGTACTCTTGTTTGTAGATATCAAAAATATTAGACCTAGACCCATATTTTATTCTACCAATCAACTCTGAATCACTTTATGAGTTTATTTAGCTATGTCCGTCCGTCCGTTCGTCCGTCTGCCCAAGTGTCCGTCTGTGTAAACCTTATAATCACTAATATGAATATATTTTAATGAATATATTTTATGGATGTGAACTATTTGCCAACTGTGACTCAATCAGCAAAAATAAACTGGACATTGTTTACAACAATATTGTTAGATATATCTATGAGTTAAGTTTAAGCTAAATTTGATCACATATCATCCTTCGCCAAAAGCCTGTACGGAGTATCGTTCGTAAACTTACTGAAGATAAGAGTACTCATATTTTTACACAAACTAATATACTCTGGAACGCCACAGTATCTATATAACTATTTACGATTTTTCAAATCAAATAGGAGAAAAAGTTAATTATTCCTAATCATCGATGTCTAGTATCAGAATGGCTTTTTTTATAAACGCTGTTCGTCTTTGGAATAGCCTCCCACCTAACCTTCAACTTGCGAGCAATGCAATACAGTTTAAAAAATTATTATTTAATTTTTTTCTTTAATTTAAGTTTTGCTTTGAGTTTTTAATTTCAATTATACATATATCTATATGTATATATCTATCTATATACATATATATGTGGTCACAAGCTATAACCGCCTAAGTCGACTTAAGAACGATTTTAGTTATGTATGCTATCATATTCTACTAAAAACGCTTTATTTTTACGCTTTATTTTTTCTAACACTCTTATTTAAAAAGTTATTAATGAAAATATACTGACCTAAGTCGTAATAAAGCCCCATTACATTTTTATAAACAGTTACTTTTCTCGAAAGAATGATTTTCGCCGATTTGAGCTATGTATGTTATCATATTCTACTAAAAACGCTTTATTCTTACGTGAAATCCCCAATTCTCTACCACTGTTTTTTAAAAAGATATTAATACAAATATTCTGACTTAAGTCGTAATAAAGCCACATTAGATTTATATAAAAAGCTATTTTTCTCGAAAGCATGATTTTCGAGTTAGGCGGTTATTGCTTATGACCACAGATATATTATCTTATTTTTTATTTTTATATTTAATTTTCCTTTTTATAATTTATGTTTAATTGTAATATTATACTTAATAACCAATTGTAAATCCTTATAAATATATAATCCTGAACTATAATTATAATACTTTGTCTTGAAATTGGTGAAAATCGTGCATGTTCAGACCTAGCCCCCATATAATTGACCCTTATGAGATCGACTTAAGATCCAAATTATCAACTGGGTTTGTATGTGTTTATTACATCCATTAATCTTTAATTCAAAAATAAACCCTATAAGACAATTCTTAAGAATAGACACCATATAAAGCTGCTTGCTGATCTTCACTAAAACCTACAAAAACAAAAATATTGCACAGATTTTTTTCAAATTCGGTGTTTATATGTTTTTGCAAAAAAATAAGTGACTTTACCAAATATGGTCGGGATTGGTCCATGAAATTTTTTAAAACTGCATGCAAAAAATTAATAAAAATTCCACTCAGATTTACTTATGCTTATTTTCTAAACCCAATTAGTTGGACATAAGACAAATTCTTTTAACGCATAGTATAGCATATCGGCCTACCCCGACTATAGTTTTGTTTTTTTTTTTTAATAAATGTTTTTTCAAATGAAAATTTACCGGTTAGAAAGTACCAATATTCCCAATTTTGGCCGCTTTTACCCCCTGATGGCTCGAACTAGAAACATTTTATTCTTGGCCGATAGTTGTGTCTCCGGTGGAATCTAATATCAAATTTCATACAAAAAGGTACCATTTTTCACTTATTGGCCGTTTTTACCACCCGCCCCCCTTAATATCTGAATTCCCAACAGTTTTCCTCTCATGTTATGATTCTTTCTCTACTGGAATCTCATACTATATTTTCTTTTCCTAGATTCGTTTGTTTAGACGATACCAAATGTAAAATTTTTCCCCTTTTTGCCTGTTTTTCCTCCCCTAGACGTTAGAATTGGCAGTAAATTCATTCTTGACTGTTGCCCACGAATTCGTTCAGTCTGTATACCAAAATTCATATATTTATAATATTAATAGGCTAGGCGATTTCTTGTGACCGATATTTTGTTCTACAGTTTTAACCCGATTTTGACCAAGCGTATATTATTTGAAAGGTATTTCTATTTACCCGTTTTGCAGATTTACAGATTTTTAAATTTTTTCCTTTATGTTGAGTAAATTGCATTTAAAGTTGCTACTAAAACATATGTATGTACATAAAATTATACAGATGCTATGTGTGTTTTATTAAATTTGTTAATGTGTTTGTTAATGAGTTTGTTATCTTCATTCACAATAATAATGAACCATAAAAGTGTTGGTTTGTGAATTGGCTAAGTTGAAAAATAAAACTGCCTAGAAATTGCACTCGAATTTCGAGCGCTGGAATCTGCTATATAGATTAATATGTTAAGAAGATGCAAAAACCTACAATTTTTACCATTTTTCCTCCTAAATTTTGGAATTGTGAAAAAATTAATACTGAGCTGTTTGTTTCACATTCCTAGATTCATTTGTTACAATTTTCCCACTTGTTTGCCGTTTCTATCCCCTTAATGTACCAATTTCTAAAAATCCCTTCTTAGTGGATCTTTACGCCGACTGGGGAACCTACAGCCCAAATTTCAAGTTTCTGGGTCGAAGCGTTTGGGCTGGGCGATGATGATCAGTCACGCACTCTTTTGTATGTATATATCTGTGGTCGAAAGCATTAACCGCCTAAGTCGAAAATCGTGCTTTCGTGAAAAATAACTTTTTATATAAATGTAATGAGGCTTTATTAGCACTTAGTTCAGCATGTTTTAATTAACATCTTTTTAATAAATACTGTTAGAGAAATGGGAATTTCACGTAAATATAAAGCGTTTTTAGTAGAATATGATAGCATATACATATAACTCAAATCATTCTTCAGTCGACTTAGGCGGTTGTCGCTTGTGACCACAGATATATTTACAATTTGTTTAATAACTGAAGATCAGTAAATATTAATTAATTATTTGTCAAAGTATTGGACCTTTTTCTTTTTTATTTGGTGCTTGTTTTTTTAGATTTCCCTAATACAGGTCTTCAAGGTCATCAATAACCTAAATGAAAATAAAAGACTACTTATTTCATTTTTAATTATCCGACGTTTCGTTGGTGATTTTCCAACATCTGCAGGGATGAATTTTTTATAATTATATAATCTTCCTTTTTAAATTTTTACATCTGTTTTTTTATGAGCAATCCCAGGTTTTAAAATTAATTGATCTAAATGTAAAAATATGAAATAAAATAAAATAAAATAAAATAAAATATCACAGTATAAATTACGAGTATGTTTGCCTGACGCTAAGATCACAATTAATTAAACTTGTATGAAATTTCAAAAAATATTTCAGTTCTATCGGCAAGTCAAGAACATGCAATCTTTTTAGTCACCTACTTTCTTTTGTTTCGTCTAGTAGACATATTGGTAGAACATTAGGGCGATAGTTTAATTTGTCTAGGTACTCGTATTTTTGAGAAAAATTCTGTATTTCTTCTTTAACAGTAGGAATATTTATGTCATTATGGATTGTGATATTGGCAACGTACCAGAGAGCTTCAAGTATCATTCCTAGAGATTGATTGCTGGCTCCACCCCATAGATGAATTTCCATATAAGTTTGAGTATAGCTTTATAGATTTCTATTTTATTTTCAACACTAAGTTTTGATTTTGAACCAGAATGAACTTTTCAGATTCATGGTTAATTGCTATTTTTAGGCTTTGAGGTGCTGTTTCCAAGACAACTATCCTTGTGGACTCCAAGGTACTTAATGCTAGTTTTATTAGGAATAACATCCCCTTTTGTTAACTGGTGGGCAATTATATTGTCTCATAGAGAAGCCACATATTTTCCACGACTACTCACATTGGTTATTTAATGTACTTGTCAAAAGTGTCAAGACTGTCGCTTTCAATAATATTATTCCGCCCATTTTTATCTGACTACTCACATTAATATCGTACAAAATGCCAAGACATTCCCTTTATAGTACTTCAGTGATATGATATTATATATTTACTTTGTATGGGCGGTGCTATGCCCAGTGCTCAGATCACACTCATTTTTATAGGTTCATGCAAAGTCCCAAGGCTCTCACTATTACTGTACTCCAGATATATGACATTTAATATTTACTTTGCTACCGATATTTTGTACGACTACTCCTATTAATAATTGACAACCTCGGATAAATTTGCAAAGCTGTTTCTGTAATAGTAATCAAGACATATGATATAGAATAATTACTTTGTATGAAAGGTGCCACTTCCACATGATATAACTGGCATGACGGCCGATTTGATCGAGGCGCAAAAGAATGTGCAGCTCCTGCTGTCGGTCTTTCTACTACAGCATTATCTACCGTATTTAAGAACATTGCAAGTATCCAGCGGTTTGTTGATCGTTTGCAATAATATGTATGTGCCGAGCACCTGATCCATTCTATCCAGGCCGGATTCATTAGCATTATAATCCATAATAACCATTGGCTTACATTTTTCATTTGTGTCTACATCGCAAGTATAGTGCATTGTAGACAGTAAAATTACCGCTTTATTCTTCTTCGGAACATAAGAGCACAGTGATATGTACGTCGCCTTCGTAGAAGCTAAACAATGAACTGCAAACTGGATGCGCAGGACTTTTCAGGATTTTACGTTGTAAAAATGTTTTATTTGAGCGTACCGTTTCAACAAATGCAGTTCTCTGCCTCATTAATGTATGCGCCACATCCAACGTGGAGAAAAAAATAAGCATAATTGAGGAACAACATTAAGCCCTTGATTTACATCACGCTCTTGACCAGGAAACTTCTCAGAATAAATCATTCCTTTGAGGGGATAAAATGATTTCGAAACGCACAGCCACCATAACTTTAAACCGTACTTGGCTGGCTTAGACGCAATGTATTGTGTAAACCGTGTGCGGCCTCTATATGGGAATAATTGCTCGTCCACGGTCAGCGAATCGTGCGGGATATAAGCTGCCGCCAAATTGGCCTGCAACATTTGTCAAACATTGTCAATAGCAGCAGTTTTAATCTCTCCCAACGCATATATGCGTCATCAAATCGAATGAATTTTTTGATGAGCACAAATGATGGTATGATAATGCGGCTTAGTATAATTGAGCATGGGTTGGGCCCCGCAGTTACTTAGCAGCCTCATTATTGAATTTAGACAGCTCAGCATACAAAACGATAGCCGAAAATGCATCGAAAACAACACAATTCAACAAAGCTCATTAGCGATTTCTTCTAATAATAATACAAATGCCGTAGGGACATTTTCACTAATCCACGTACTTAACATCATTAACCTTTATCTATGGAGGTGAAATTTTGGGTCGTAGCCAGTGACGTGGTGATAAATTTTAGCCCTTTTTATTTTACTAACTATATTACTAAAAAAAACATTTCTTTATAATTATTGGTGTGAAAACATCTATACGCGCAGGAGGGTAAAAATCTATTTCACAATACAATCACAAAAACAGCGTAAAATGTGAGACGTAAGACAAAATCGGTGTGACTTATGATTGTATTGGTGAAAAAATTATGATATGTAGTAACCTTTTTGTCGCTGTATTCTGCATTATATTTCTTCACTTTTTATAAACATTTATAATTAATTTCCTCAATCATTTAAAAGTATTCTTAACGTTATAATTTATTCCATATAAATAACACAATTATCATTGCATTTAATATTAATGCTAACCAAACATAAATAAAAATAAAAAATAAACGAATGACACAATTCATAGGGAAGTGTTTGGAGACAAAATGAAGGCACGATTTCATTAGGAAATGTTTGGAGATGAAATAAGGGAGCGAATAGCGTTATAAAAACGTTTTGAAAATGAAAAATGAAAAATAAAAATGAAAAATGCAAAATGAAAAATGAAAAATAAAAATAAAAATGAAATTAATACGAAGTAAAAGCTGTGTGGTATGATTCAGATTCTTAACCA
Source organism: Cordilura impudica (assembly GCA_963682025.1). Classification (NCBI taxonomy): domain Eukaryota; kingdom Metazoa; phylum Arthropoda; class Insecta; order Diptera; family Scathophagidae; genus Cordilura; species Cordilura impudica. The sequence continues at coordinate 82,716,912 of OY821519.1, read as the reverse complement.
CACTGCTCGTAGGCCTGACTTTAGGTGAGTGTGTTAAAGTGCTGACCAAAAAGTGCAAGTACGAGTATATGTGAAGGTTCAGGAACAAACTTCACGGCCGCCCTAAGTAGAAAATTTCATATAGAAACAATTTATTCAATTATAACATAACAATTATCATAATGTTCATTAAATCGCTGATGAAGGCTTAAGTGCCAGAAACCGGTCCGATTAAAAATACAGTGTAGTTATGAATTTTTGAAATATATGCTTTCTTTTTCTCTACCACGCGCCATTGAGATCAAAAATAAAAATTAAAAATTAAAAATAAATAATAAAAAATTAAAAATTAAAAATAAATAATAAAAAATTCAAAATGAACAAGTAGGAAAATTATAGTCGGTCTAGGCCGACTATATGATACCCTATACCATGCGTTTAGAGACCCTATCTCTCAGGCCCAACTAACTGGATATAGAAAATAAGCATAAACCAAATTTGAGTGGGATTTTTATTAATTTTTTCGGCTGCAGATAATAAAAAGTTCATATCGGATTCTATATCTATATGGGGACTAGGCCCAAAAATGGACCGATCCTGAAAGATGAAAGCTAAAAAAAAAAAAAAAAAATTAATAATGAAAAATAAATTATAAAAAATAAAAAATGATAAATTAAAAATTAAAAATAACAATGAAAAATCAAAAATTAATAATGAAAAATAAAAATTAAAAATGAAAAATAAATAATAAAAATTAAAAATGAAAGACGAAAAATCAAAAATTGTAAATGAAAAATGGATAATAAAAAATGAAAAATGGAAAATAAAGAATGAAAAATGCAAAATGAAAACTCAAAAAATGAAAAATGAAAAATAGAAATGAAAAATGGAAAATGAAAAATTAAAAATGAAAAATGAAAAGGGAAAAATGAAAAATGAAAAATGAAAAATGAAAAATGAAAGATGAAAAATAAAAAATGAAAAATAAATAATAAATAAATAAAAAAATGAAAAATGAAAGATGAAAAATCAAAAATTATAAATGAAAAATGGAATATAAAAAATTAAAATTGAAAATGAAATGAAAAAATGTCAAATGTAAAATGAAAGATGAAAAATCAGAAAATAAGAATGAAAAATGAAAAATTGAAAATAAAAAA
>OY821519.1:82555773-82710773 GCA_963682025.1 Cordilura impudica | reverse complement strand
GGTCGTAGATGGACAAAAAAAATAAATGTAAATGAAATTTATATTCGATTGTCACTTATTTTTTTTTCAATTGAAATTATTTTAAAATTCATATCGAATATAATTATAAGATCAAGATTGTATTTAATGAGATCAGTTATATGTTCCAATATCATGTACAAACGAAAAGTTTTTATATAGATTTTATGACGAACATTTCTCCTACACTATTTATTTTTGGAGTCATGATTATTGATGGACGGACATCGTTAAGTTGGTCAATGTCAAATATTTTTGGTAGTTACACACATTATACTCTCACCATATAGTGGTATTGAGTATAATGATGACAGTTCATGGGAAACTAAGATAGAAAATAATAGATAAAGACAAACTCCTTGTTACAAGAAACAAAAAAATATATTTAAAAAATACAAAAAAAAATTCTCTAGTAGATGTCATCTATTGTAGACAAACAAAATAAAAAGAAGCCCACGAAAAACCTGACTGCAGCTCAGTCACTACATACTAAAGTGTTGCCAAACGAAAACACTACTGGGTGGAAGATTAATGAAGATTTCCAAACAATGCATTGTAGATTTTAATGTTTAGTTCACGTTAAATATTTAATATATTTTCACCTAAATCAAAAGAAAAAAAAATCTTTTGGCTTTTTAGTAAAATTTACAACTTTTCGGTTTTCTTTAACACTTTTTATAACGCGTCTAAATAGTATAGTATGGAGTCTGTAATTATACAAGGTCATATTAATGGCTTTTTAAATACTAAACGAAGGTGATAGCAGTTTTAAAATGTCAAAAATTAAAATTATTCCTTAATCGTAAAATTGATTTTTTTATGTTTTAAGTGAAAGTAAATATACGAAAATGTCTGTATAAGGATTTGAACAAAATATAAAACTACAAAGTATGGTTATGTTCTCATTTATTGTCAAGGTCACAATTAGTTAAGTTAAATATCGTTTTCACTATATCACAGCCACTGACAATAAATAATTGTCATTTTCTATCAATTACGTTTCCATTGCATCTTATAAACTGACATAAAAAGGCAGTCAAACGAACACAAATTGCCAAAATATTGGCAATTTAGTGTCTAAGATGTCAAATTTTGCCAACAATTGACCATGACAAAACATTTCAAGCCGATTTTATATATCTTAAGTTGACATATGTAAACCAGCTATTAGTAATTTTACATAATTCATACCTTAATTTATTTAAAAAGACAACTTTCAAATGGCGTTAGAAGTCAAAATTTTATTGTTATTAAATTATTCCCTATTGTAGAATTAAAGTGCTACCAAATCTTTTTATAACAAAATAAATAGTACAAAATAAATAATTTCCATTTCCAAAAAAAAGTAAATTTTTTTAAAAGGAACTTTCTTTTCCCTAATAGTATTAATAAAGCGCCTTTTTTCATAAAAAATTCGAATTTTCTTAAAAACTTATTTTCCGCAAAAAAACATTTTTTTTCTTAAAAACTTATTTTCCGCAAAAAAAAATTTTTTTTCTTGAAAACTACTTTTTCTGAAAAAACAAGAATTTTGAAAATAACTTTTCTTAAAACAGTAACTTTTCTTAAGACAGTAACTTTTCTTAACACAGTAACTTTTCCTAAAAAGTACAATTTCTTAAAAAATTAATTTGTTTAAAAATTATCTTTTCTTAGAAAATACATTTTCATAAATAGTAAATTTTATTAATTAAGTACCTTTTTTAAAAATAATCTTTTTATATAGAAAAGTAAATTAATTAAATTTTTAGTTGACCTTTTATTTTGTGTGTTGATAATTCAATTCGGCTTGAGTTCCAAGAAGAGTAATAAAAACTAGCAGATTCCAGCCCTCGAAATTCGAGTGCAAATTCTAGGAAATTTTATTTTCTCATTAAATAAAGACCCTAAAGGTATGCTAATCAATTATAGCTAATTCACAAATCAACACAAAAAAAAAAACAAACTCATTTTTATTACAAACACATTAACAAATTTAATAAACACACACATAGCATATTGTATAATTTTATGTATGTGTTAGTACCAAATTTAAATGCAATTTACTCAAAATAAACGAAAAATTTAAAAATCTGTAAATCTGCAAAACGGCTAAAAATAAATACCTTTCAAATAATATACGTTTGGTGAAAATCGGGATAAAACGGTAGAGCAAAACATCAGTCACAAGAAAACGCCTAGCCTATTAATATTATAGATAATAAGCTAAATTTATTTTTGATTTTTATTTTGCCTTTTAGTTAGTCATCATCAGGGTACAAAAAAAAAAAAACAAAAAATCTATTTTAGTTCAAATATATGCAAAGGGCATAGAATATATTTTTTGTTTTTTTAATGTTTTTTTGTTGATCGACAAAATTAAATATCCCTGATGATGACTAACGACGTTAGTCGAAATATTGAATAGAATAAAAAGGAAAAATAAAAATCAAAAATAAGTTTTGCTTATTATTTTTATTTATCTTCTTGGATCTCAAGCAGAATTGAATTATCAAAAATTAAAAGTAATTGTAAAAAGTATTTTTTTTTTCACAAAAAGTACCATTTCTCGAAAAAGTGCCTGTTCACAAAAAAGTACATTTTCTTAAAAAGCAAATTTTTTCAAAAAAGTACCCTTTCTTAAAAAAGTACTTTTTGTTGAAAACGTAATTTTTTGAGAAAATGTAATTTTTAAAGAAAAGGTATTCTTAAAAAATTACATTTTATCAAAAAAGTACCCTTTCTCAAAAAGCATAGTTTCTTAAAAAAGTCCTTTTTCTTCTGAAAGTGTACTTTTTTAAGAAAATGCTTTTTTTCTTAAAAAGATACCTTTTCTTAAAAAGGTAGTATTTCCTAAAAAAAATTAAAGTTCTCAAAAAAGTACCCTTTCTTTAAAAACTATATTTTCTTAAATAAAGTTTCTAAAAAAGTACCCTTTGTTGAAAAAGTATAGTTTCTTAAAAAGTACCGTTTCTTAAAAGGTACCTCCCTTAAAAAGTACCTTTCCTTAAAAGGTACATTTCCTTAAAAGGTACATTTCCTTAAAAGGTACATTTCCTGAAAAGGTACCTTGTTTAAAAAAGTACATTTTGTCAACCAAGTAAGTACATTTTCATAAAAAGTACCTTTTGTTAAAAAAGCACATTTTCATAAAAAGAACCTTTTCTTAAAAAAGTACATTTTCCCAAAAAAGTATTTTCTTAAAAAATTATTTTTTCAAAAAATTAAATACTTTTTTATAAAAAAATATTTTTTCTTAAAAAAGTACCTTTTCTTAAAAACTATCTTGTCTTAAAAAAGTATTTATTCTTCAAAAAGTACCTTTTCTCAAAAAGTAAATTTTCCAAAAAAGTACCTTTTCTTGAAAATGTACCTTTCCTTAAAAAATTCATTTTCTTTAAAGAGTACATTTTTAAAAAGCAAATTTTTCAACAAAGTACCCTTTCTTAAGTATCTTTTATTAAGAAACCACCTTTTCTCAAGAAAGTAATTTTTCTTAAAAAGTGCCTTTTCTTAAAAAAGTCCGTTTTGTTAAACAAGTACTTTCTCTTCAAAAAATAAATTTCCTCAAAAAAGTGCCCTTTCTTAAAAAAAGTATATTTTCGTAATAAAGTGCATTTTCTTAAAAAAGTACCTTTTCTTATAAAAGTACTTTTTATTAAAAAATTGACTTTTCTTAAAAAAGTATATTTTTTTTGCAAAAAAGTACCTATTCGTAAAAGTCCCTTTTTAACAAGTAATTTTTCTTAAAAAAGAACCTTTTGTTAAAAAGTACATTTCCTTAAAAAGTACCTTTCCTTAAAAAGTACCTTTCCTTAAAAGGTACCTTGTTTAAATAAGTACATTTTGTCAACCAAGTAAGTACATTTTCATAAAGAGTACCTTTTGTTAAAAAAGTACATTTTCATAAAAAGTACCTTTTCCTAAAAAAGTAAATTTTCCCAAAAAAGTATTTTCTTAAAAAATTATTTTCTCAAAAAATTAAAATACTTTTTTAAAAAAATAATTTTTCTTAAAAAAGTAACTTTTCTTAAAAACTATCTTGTCTTAAAAAAGTATCTATTCTTATAAAAGTACATTTTCTTCAAAAGTAAATTTCGCAAAAGGTACCCTTTCTAAAAAAACCATATTTACTTAAAAAGTACCTTTTCTCAAAAAGCAAATTTTCCAAAAAAGTACCCTTTCTTGAAAAAGTACCTTTCCTTAAAAAATCACATTTTCTTTAATGAGTACATTTTCTTAAAAAGAAAATTTTTCAACAAAGTACCCTTTCTTAAGTATCTTTTATTAAGAAAACACCTTTTCTCAAAAAAGTAATTTTTCTTCAAAAAGTCTGTTTTGTTAAACAAGTACTTTTTCTTCAAAAAATTAATTTTCTCAAAAAAGTTCCCTTTCTTAAAAAAAAGTATATTTGCGTAAAAAGTGCCTTTTCTTAAAAAAGTACCTTTTGTTATAAAAGTACTTTTTATTAAAAAATTGTCTTTTCTTAAAAAAGTATATTTTTTTTTTTTGCAAAAAAGTACCTATTCGTAAAAAGTTCCTTTTTTAACAAGTAGTTTTTCTTAAAAAAGAACATTTTCTTAAAAAAGTACATTTTTTTAAAAAAGTACATTTCCTTAAAAAGTACCTTTCCATACATATTCTAAAAAGTGGATTTTATAGAACAAGAGTATATTTTCTTAAAAACTAATTTTTGTTAAAAATCTTTTTCTTCTTTTAAAAAACACCTGGTCTTCGTCAAAAAGTACCTGGTCCTAGAATATTACCAAAGCTACTATTTTTTAAATGGTACTTCTTGTTAAAAATTAACTTTTTTGCGAGGAATTTGGGGACAATTTAGCTGGAAGATTCGGTTAAAATCATTAAGAAACTTGAAATCATGCAATTACCAATTCAGAATAATCCTCAAAAAGCAACGACCAACTTTTGAATCCATAAACTTTCTTTGGTCTCCGGTATAGCGTAAGGAATCCATGTTCAATTCACAGTTATGAATCGACACCAGAAAGTTTTTTGAATGGTGCTTTGACATCTTCAAACAATTCTTTGAAAATGATACACGATTCTCAGCATCTCTCTTGATGACAGCTTCTTCATGCTCTAGCGGTTTTAGATCATTCATAAAAATATCCTTCATAAATATCTCATTTAGAAGATCTGCACCATTCCGCACTGAGGCTAAGCCTTTTTAACAAATTTTTTCGACAATAGCTTGATTGAAAACTTTTTAGTACGCAATTCTGCAGTTGGTTTACAGCTCTGATTTAAGAAGAATAACTTGCATGTCCAGATTCTACAATTTAAATTAAATTGATATGAAAAACAATGAAAAAACAATCAGTTTAAAATGTCCGTGATCCATACAGATATTCTCGACAACCATAATATTTAAGTTAATAATTTCGGGCATTATAGTGCGTTTCCACTTGCACTAAAGCTAGTTTAAACTAGATTATTAAGTTATCATCTTATAGATTGGCCATAAAAGATTAAAATTGTAGAAAATCTACTTAATATAATATATATTATAATATATATGTGAAACTCGTCGTTTTTGCATGTTTTTTGCGATCACAATATTGCGTTATTGCTACAGAAAATGACAATTTTTAATGAAAATGTATAAGACATTAATTATTTTAATATTATTTAAGTTAATTTGATTTTTATTATTAAATAAAAATGTCACGAAAAGCACTAATAATTTAATTTTAATTTTATCGAAAAGTTTTAATGGTTTAGTTTTTTAAGAAACTTTCACTAACGCAAACTTAGTTTGATCATATTATTAGATATGAGCAGAGTTTCAAGCAAACATTTGAAGATATTATTCAAAATTTTATTTAATATATTTAATTCGAGCTTAGCTTTAGACCAAATATGAGTGCATACTATCAAAGTAATTGACCTTAACCTGTAGACAAAAAACTACTATTGCAAATAGGCACGTGATTCAACAGAGTTTCGAGATTATTTCCTATCAAACAAGTCAGATGGCTTTACTTTTGTATTTTTAAATATTTGCAACATAGGAAGTGTTTTTAATTTTGTAGATTATTGTATTAAATTGACACATACATTTCTTGAAATGAAAAAAAATTTAAGAAAAATTTGTATGCCCTGTCGTGTTTCTCTACGACTTACCGAGACTTATTGACATGTAGGTTTTGGTAATCAATTTGTCCTACGAAGTTTGTATTGTAAAATAAAAAATTGTATACATTTCTGTGGTTTTCTGGAATAGCCGCGTATGTCCATTTTTGTCAGTTTTGAGTTAACGATGCCAAATATATTAATTTTTAACGCTCTTTACATGTGTTAAATTTTTTTAAAAAAATATTGACCATTTCTGAGTTTTTTCTTTAAATAACGACGTAACTTAAATGTTTATTAAATTAATTTGCAGCACTAACGACGTATGTCAACCTACGTTTCATCGCTGACCAGTTATTTTCTCAGAAAACGACACATAGCGACATACGTTGTTATTAATGAAAAAAAAAAATACAAAATAATTTTGGTTTATTTAGTTTTCAGTTTATAACCACTTGTAAAAACTTTTGTGTTTATTTCTGTTATTTTTTGTCACTATTATTCTTGATACGTTGTTATATTCTCATCCTAAGTCCCGTTAACTTTTTGTTGACGAACAAAAAACTCCATTTTTCAAGCAATAACAACTTATGTTTACATGGGTGGTTGGATTGGTAGTTTTTTTTTTCAAAGAACACGCGTTTGTGGACATAAGTTGTTTTATATGCACACACTTTGAGTGTAATTTACATATTGTTTTTTCGTCCTTCTCCAGGATCTATTCCTCTGAAGATTTTTGACTCAAAATTTCATATAAAGTATTTATTGCCCATATCTACAGGACTGTTAAATAAAAAGCTATAAACATTATATCGAGCCCATAATTTCAAATATAACGTTTTTTTGGCTCCCCTGAACATTTTGATTTTATGACATACGCGGTTATTCTAGAAAACCACAGATTTGTGTGATAAGAAAAACACTTATTAAGAATGAAGAAATCTTTTCTTGCGAAAACTTTTATTTTTCAATCTTTCAAAAAGGAGGCTATTCTAGTACAAAAAGTATTTTATTCTAGACCATGTTTTTTCATTCGGTGCAAAAATTATCATATTTGTCGTTGTTTCTACTATGGATCAAGCTACTTATAGCTGATCATGAGAAAACCATGTATTCTCTAAATTAAATCCAGCAACACCTAATGATTGGCCTTGAATTTAGAATATCATTTGTCAAATCTGTATTTTTAGCGATTTTTGATATTGGCGATTTTTCATTTTGAAGATTTTTGGTTTTGCAGATTTTTGTTTTTGACAATTTTTGTTTTTCGCCATTTTCGATTTTGGCGATTTTTGATATTGACGATTATCGAATTTGGCGATTTTTGATTTTTTTAGCGATTTTTGAATTTGCAAATTAATGTACTTGTCTAAAGTTTCAAAACTGTCATTGTACATTGTACTTAATATACTTTAATATGACTACTCACATTAATATCTGATGGACTCGTACAAGGTCTCAATGCTTTCCTTTTTATATTATATCTTTACTTTATTTGGGCGGCGCCGAGTCCACTGCTTCGATCACGTCAATTTTTTGTTCGATTAATCACATGAACAACTTAAGGCTCTCAGTATTACAGTACCCTAGATATACATATATGGGGGGTTTCATGTCAAGTGCACCAACTTTTGAAACCGATGTCTTCCGATCGGGATAAAATTTGCACCAAGATTAGTCCTATTGGATAGTAGTTTAGACACAATTTTTCAATAAGATCGGTCCAGATCTCTCTGAGTTAGAGGGGATCAAAATTTGACATTTTGGCCAAACAGGTGTTTTTTCTCATCTATGTAACTTATTGCCTATTGTTTTTCTTCAATATTTCGGAAAAAAATACTTTAAAAAAAAAATTTTTTTGACTTTTTTTTTTTTTGCTAAATTAAAGCATTTTTTACCTTTTTTTTCAAAAAGGGCATTTTTTTTTTCATAAGAAAGCTTAGGATTTTTCCTAAGAGCTTTTTGGTCGTTTAGTGGAATGGGAGTGGGATATCTATCAAAATAAATGTTTTGTAAGTCAAGACAACGGTTTTTCAATTTTTCACAAATGCACTATTTTGAATTTTTTCCTATTTGTGTGTAAAACCTTACAAATAAAACTTATACTGAGAAACTAGACAAATTAACCTTTCCGAAGGTATGTAACATACCTTCATAACATAACAGAAGAGAATGGTTATCTGTAACCTGAAAGAGTTATTTGCAACATTTCAATCTGAACACGAGGATGTTAGAATTGGCTTCATGAAATTAACACAAATGAGGCCAAAACATTGCGTTTTGGCAGAAAGCAGCGGAACTCACACAGTATGCGTTTGCATTTACCATGAAAATGTTAAACTGATGTTGAAGGAAATCAACTTAAAGTATTTAACAGATGATTCGGCAGAAGATTTACACGATTACCGCGATTGCCTTAAATTGACTATGTGTCCTAATGCAACAACTTCTTGCCACTTAGGTGAATGTACCAATTGCCCGAAAACCACATTCATCAAAGAAAATTTAATCAACTCTTTAGGTCGAGAATATATAGAGGAGGTCAAATTTGATTCTTGGACTCAGACTGACAGATGCACATTGAAAACAGTCATTTTAAATGTGGATGATTTTGTGGAAGAAATGAGTACAGGATTGCTAAACTTGAGAAACCATGACTTTTTAGTCAAAGAGCAATGGTCATTCTTCAAGGATTTGAAGATACATTTGCAGTCTGGTGAATTCGTTATTTCATATGATTTCGCAGAAAACTATAAATATGTTCTTCAGGATGCCATACAAGCATTCCACTTCAATAACCGCCAAGCAACTATATTCACAGTAGTTATTTACTACATGAAAGATGAAAAACTGGAACACAAAAGTATGGCAATCATATCCGACGATTTAAAACATGATACCGTTGCAGTTTATGAGTACCACAAGAGAATACTAAAATTTCTAAAATCTAAATTTATAGTAAAGAAGGTATACTACATTTCGGACGGAGCTCGTCACCATTTTAAAAACAAAAGTAGCTTGGCAAATCTTATGGCCCATGAAAAAGATTTTGGAATGCCAGCTGAGTGGCATTTTCATCCTACTGCTCATGGTAAAGGAGCATGTGTTGGTATTGGAGCAAACCTTAAAAGAAATGCAGCGAAGTATAGCCTCCAGTGCTCTCATCAAGATCGCATCTTAGATGCGACTGCTTTATTCCATTGGGCAAAGAGTTATTGTAAAGAAACTAAAATAGTTTTTATTAGCAAAGAGGATCATCAGGAAACATTGAAAACACTGAAGAGCAGATTCGATGCTGCGGTAACAATCGATGGCACCGCTCAATACCATGCTTTTATACCGCTTGTCGATGGAAGACTCAAGTTGAAAAAGTTTTCTGCCTCTATTCAATGCGATTTCTTTCCAAAGACAACAAATAAACCAGCAGCGAAATCAACAGCTGAACCTAGTAACGCCAAGAAAAGATTGACAAAATAACGCAGTAAATAAAGGAGACAAAAAAGCTGGATGAAAGACTTGGTATTTAAAAATTTAAAAGACTTAAATACTTCATCAGCTACAATAAATTAAGTATAAAAATAGTTATGATATAAATGGATCTAATGCAATTAAGATTAAATTTTAATAAATTATTTATCTTTTTATTTTTAATATTATTATTATTATACATTAATTTAATTATTATTAAAAATAAATAAAAATAATAATTTTTCAACATTTCTATAGAAAAAAAGCGATTTTTTTTTCCTGAGGTTAACATATTCTGGGTATTACAGTATCGAGGGTATAAAATTTTAGTTAGGTATGTTATATACCTTCGGAAAGTTTAGTTTGTCTAGTTTCTCAGTATAAGTTTTATTTGTAAAATTTTAGACACAAATAGGAAAAAATTCAAAATAGTGCATTTGTGAAAAATTGAAAAACCGTTGTCTTGAGTTACAAAACATTTATTTTGATGGATATCCCATTCCCATCCCACTAAGCGACCAAAAAGGTCTTAAAGGAAAAATCCTAAGCTTTCTTATGAAAAAAAAAAATGCCCTTTTTGAAAAAAAGGCAAAAAATGCTTTAATTTAGAAAAAAAATAAAGTCTACAGATTTTTTTTTTAAAGTATTTTTTTCCGAAATATTGAAGAAATAGCTATCTAAACTATTTGGGAGAAAATTTTCTAAGAACCATAGGTAATAAGTTACATGGATGAGAAAAAACACCTGTTTGGCCAAAATGTCAAATTTTGATCCCCTCTAACTCAGAGAGATGTGGACCGATCTTGTTGAAAAATTGTGTCTAAACTACTATCCAATAGGACTAACCTTGGTGCAAATTTCATCCTGATCGGAAGACATCGGTTTCAAAAGTTGGTGCACTTGCCATGAAATCCCCCATATGTATATCCTACATTTAATATTTACTTTGTATGGGGGTTGCCCCTCCCCCCCCATTGGTCCAATTTCGCCCATTGTTTGTCCTACTACTCACATTAATAAGAGATGACCTCAGACAAATTTGCAAAGCAGTCTCTCTACTCGAGTATATGATATTGAACAATTACTTTGTATGGGAGGTGCCACGCCCACTTATCCGATCCAGCCCATGACTACTAATATTAGTTAGTAAGTACCTGTCATGGTACTCAATATATATGATATTAAAAATTCCCTTTATATGGGAGATGCCACGCCCTTCCAGATATACAGTAAGACTCTGTAAAAGTTTCAAGAAGATCGATCCAATGGTTTAGCCTTCTTTAAGCCTCAAACAAACAAACATACTTTTGCTTTTATATCGAGCCTATTTGCGACTATATTGCAAGCGACAATTTTACCTTGTTTACAATTTCACGTACAGATAATTTTATCGTAAGCGACCCTGGGGGTATATAACTTTAATGTAGTTACGTAGTAGTAATTACAACAAAGCAATAAGTGCCAAAAACTTAATTTGCCACAGAGTTTCGTAATAATATCGGCCGTATTTTATAAAGAACACTTGCATCGTAATTATCAACAAACACAGTTAATAAGTTTCGCAGTATTTAGAAAAGTTTTTACAAAAGATTTCCATTTTGGCTTGCATCTGTCTAAAAATGTCAACTGCAGTTTGTACGAAAAATGTAAACATATGAAAAACAAGTAAGAGCGTTAAATTCGGCTGTGCCGAATCTTTGATACCCTCCACCTAGGCCTGAGTATTGATAATATATATAAACAAAATATTTGAAGAAGTAAACAATTTGTTTAACTTACTACCAAATTATTTCCAAATTATTTAGCATTTTTGGAGGTATCTCCATATTTTAGACTATGTCTTGACACAGTGATGCCCGATTTAACCTATTTCAAATACCAAACTGCTCGTAGTAACGACAAACAATATTATTTTAACTTTACCCAGGTAAATGGTTTATTTTGTTGAATAAATGTAATTTCAAAAAACAGATAGACCGACGCATGTACGGACATTATATGGACTCAAGTTGTTGTAGGGATTAAGAATACAAATACTTTATGGGGTCACAATTCATTGTTCAATGCGTTACAACAGAATACGAATAGTCACAATAAGGAATAATACTTTTCAAAATTAAGCGGTATTTCAAAATAAAAGTTTTTAAAAATCTTGTCAATTTTTGGTTTGCATATACCAAGAAAATGTGCTTTTTTTAAAAGTAATTTAAAAGAATTTACTTTTTAAAAAAAAATTTATTTAAAAAAAGTTATTTTATATAAAAGATCCTTGTTTCAGAAAAGGTAACTTTCTAAGAAAATTTACTTTAAGAAGAAAGTTATCATTTTAAAAAGGGTACTTAAAAAAAAGAGTACTTTAAAAATATACTTTTTAATAAAATGTTCTTATTAAAAAAGGGTAGATTTTTTATAAAATTTACTTGTTTAAGAAAAGATGTTTTTTAATGGTTACTTGTTAAGAAAAAAAAATTTTTTTTAAATTTTAATATGATTTTTTGAAATTCAATTGATATTTTCTAATTTATAATTGGAAATCTGAATTTCAATTTTTAGAATTGATATTTTTTTAAACTTGGGTGGAAAATTTAAAAGGTGTAATTTTGTGTATATATCAATAGTAATGCTTTAGTAATTATGAACAATTTTTAAAAATTATATGTAATCGCAATCAGATATTTTTTAGGTAAAACAAAATAATAATTTTATAGAACTGTTTTGAAAGCAAAAAAACTCATTGATGAACTCGGTAACTCTATTTTGTAAACAAAACAAAAGTTTGATATGCCAAACTTATGGTCATATTTGTAAAAGAATAATGGAAAAACGTATGAAATAAAAGACCAGCCCTGTGTATACTCTTAACATTGTTGTGTGTGATGTCAAAGTGAAAATGTTGACATTCATGTTAAAATAGAAATAACTATTGCAAATAACAAAAATTGTGGCGCCATTTACTGTGGCATAGCAACACTGAGCAAAATGAAATGACGCTCGGTTTGTTAATACAAAAAAAATTTATTTTCCCTAAAACAAAATACATATTGGAGAATTTTATACAAATCAAATACTATAACGATTTATTTCTAACATGCGGTTATTATGAATATACATATATAGAATATATGTATACATGTACATATATAGAATATATGGATATTATTTTATTATTTAATATACTTGTACTATGTATGTATATTTTTATTTATTTATTTATTTTATTTATTTATTTATTCAGTCTATGGAATCATCCTTACAGACTACTTAAAGTATACATTTATATTATAATTTACATATATAATTAAACATTTAACAAAATTGATGTATAACATTTAATTAATTCAGTTAATTTAATGCTAAATGCAAGTGTAATATAATATCTCTTCTCACAATATCCAAACTTTTATTAAAATCAATAAACTGATACAGTATATTAAACTCATCACAAATTCTACGAAGTGGATTAAAATTAGCAAAGTTCGTACAATAATATTTGATAGTTAGAAAGTTATAATTTCTTGATGATCGAAAAGGAATATTTATATTTATTTTGTTGATAAGAAATTCAGATTTAAGACTACCATTTAACAGTTTTATCAGGAAAGTAACATTTAGCATATGTCTGCGACTTTTCAATGTAGGAAGCTTAATTAGAGCCAGACGATTTTCATAAAATGGCAACCTCATATTAGGATCCCAGCCCAAACCACGAAGACAAAATAACAAAAATTGTTTTTGAACTGATTCAATTTTGTTCGAATGTATATGATATTGCGGATCCCAGACTACAGACCCATATTTGAGTATTGGTCTTACCAAGGTAGTAAACAATTGTTTTATCGTATACGGATCCGAAAACTCTTTAGCCCACCGTTTAATGAAACCAAGTACACCAGTAGCTTTATTTATTGTTAGCGAAATATGACTTCTAAAGTCTAATTTTTTATCCAGAAGTACGCCAAGGTCGTTGAATGAATCCACTAAATCAAGCACAGCATTATTCATGGTCGGTATGACCATTAATTGGAATTGATGTTGTAAAAATCATATATTTGTATATTTTGACATTTAGGTCCATTAGATTAATATCACACCAAGTAGCTAAACGATCAATATCATTCAGTAAAAGTGATTGTTGATCAAGATTGTTGAGGGTAAAAATTAACTTTACATCGCCTGCATACATTAATGTAGATGAGTATTAATTACAGAAGGAAGGTCATTTATAAATAGCGTAAATAAAAGAGGTCCCAAGTGATTACCTTGAGGTACCACCAGATAATACGCTTATGTTGTTGGAATACGAGTTACGAAACTTAATACATTGTGTTCTGTCTTTTAAATATGATCCAAGCCATTTTATCAGCAATATACCGAAGCCCATACGGTCAAGCTTAAACAATAATAGATCATGATTTACTTCATCAAATGCCTTTATCAAATGTAAATATTACACACAAAAAATACAACATCAAAAGTTATTAATGTTTTTCTTTAAATAAATTAATACATAAATTTTTTTTTCGGTAAATTTATAGTTTTTTTTATTAACAACTAGGTATTTTAGCATTATTTGCTTTAGATGCTGGTGAATTTTTACTCCCTTTATATTAACTCGTTGTGTCTGCTTGTTGACAAAATGTGAGCCAATCGATCTGGAACTTTGCAGGCAGGCTCGTGGCGATGATAAAATTATCTAACAAATTTTTTTAGTGATGCCAAAACAATGGAAACTTTAAAATTTTTCTACCAGAGTTGATAAAAAAAATGTACAAAGGGTTAGTTTTTATTATATTATTACCGCAACGACCACAAAAACAACAAGTCCAGCTATGACAACAATACAACATTTAGAATAACAACAAGAACAATACAGAAACATATATTTTTAAATTTTTTTTTACTTCTTCAGTGATTTCTCGGGACCTATTAAACCGATTTTCATGATTATCAAACATAAACCTTCTCATGATGTTAGTCAATCTCGTGATCGTGACAAGAACAACATAGACAAATCATATTTTCCCAAGACTTTTTTTACTTCTTCATTCAATTCTCGGGACCTAATCAACCGATTTGGACGATTTTAAATAGCAGGCTTCTCAGGATGTCAGTGAATCATTTTTTATACCAACGACCACCCGAGCTGCCTGATTGAAGCCGTCATCGTGATATCCACAAACGGACAGACGGACATCGCTATATCAACTCCTCTTGTTATAAGGATCACAAATATGTATATATTATGGGGTCCAAAATTTTTTTTCTAATTATTACAAACGGAATGACAAACTTATATATACCCTCTGCACACTGGGGTGGAGGGTATAAAAACCAACCGTCTGAGATAAAGCAAATAGAAGCATACAAAAATCATATCTTAGACAAGGAAAAATGCAAACAAAATTTATTACATGATTCAAATAAAGAGTAAAGAGAGGAATACAAAGTTTCTGTGTGCAAATTTTGACCTACAAATAGTTTTTTTTTATACCCTAAACAGTAGGAGTGTGAATTTGTATTACTCCAGAAAATAAAAGTATATCGAGGCTTTATATTCCAAAAATGCTATCTGCAATTTACAATATAATTTATGTTTAGTTTTAAATTATTCTCTAAAATAACTGTCATCTATAATAATAATTTTAACTTTGAACATCAATAGGATTAATTCTTAAAAGATATTGCACTAAACCGATCGATGAATACTTTAAGCTCTAATGAATAAATTGGTTTTCCTCGCTCTCCTCAACAAATTTTATTAAAACACTTTTTTAATATAAACCCTCGATACATGAGAGTGGCATAATATGCGTATACTGCTTCTTATGGGGAGAAAAAGACAGCATGACACCCTTAGCCTTTTTTGTGACAGTTGCCAGAAGACAATCGGAATAGCATCTTTATTTCTATGATAGCATTCTTTTTGAAAAATTCAAGTTTCATTTTTACTGTCTGGGCACCCATGCTGCCTGTTAATGCAGTACATATTACAATATAATCTTTTATGAAAAGCGGACCATATCATCACCTTTAGAATGGGCAGTTTTAATATGTAACTCCGAATTTCGAGATTGGAAGTCATTCCCTCAAATATATCTGTCTTCTCAAATACGGCAAAACAGTTTAAGATCTGCGCAGTTCGACAAGACTAGCTCTTACGTAAAATTTCGTTACGTCTACTTTGATATTGAAATAATGAAACGCAGACGTTTAATTTGAGAAAAATGCGGTATTCTATTTTAAAATCTGTGCCTTAACAACTTTACAAGAAAAACTAAAAAATGCAAACTCGATATCATATCGAGTACATGCAATTGAACTGCAGCAAAAATGTTTAGGATACATTGGCAGGAACTGTTAATGAAGATGAAACCGTTCTAAGTAACTGACATGCATTTTTTATAAGAATTTATTATTATTTTTTTTAGTAAGTGTGTTTATTAAAAGCAGTATGTTTATTAAAGTTAAACTTTATTTAAATATATTTAACTGACCGAAAATTCAATATTTTTTAACCGCCAATACCATGAACAATTGACTCTTAGCATGCTTTAAACATTAAGGAGAAAATAATAGAAACCCTCTCCTGTAAAATTAGCTTCTGTCGTTTACGATATAATCGCAAATAGGACTCAATATATATATATATATATATATATATAAGATAGAGAGAAGACACTTGTGGTTCATTATGTTAAAGGAGAAAATTTATTTACTCACATAAAAGTTTATTTCTATCATTCAAACAAAGCAAAAATAGTTCACAAATGTGATAATTGATTTCAGTATTTGCGATAATAGAATTTACAAAACAATTTAAACATTAACAATAATTACGATCATGACCATTGTCATCATCATTATCATCATCATCTAAGAAGCAAACAAACACTTTCTCTAATTCAATATTTATTTATTACAAACCAAAACTACGGTTCGCCTGAACAGCACGCACGCCGCACAGCCAGCTGCTGTATGAGTCTAGTTAAATGCGCAAGCATTAAACCAACAAAGCGCATCAACAACGAATATGTGTGTAAAATGAAAATTATAAAACCATTGACCAAAATAACTAATAAAAATTAATTAATAAAATTCGGTTTTCTTTTTATTTACACAAGTTTCGCCATAAATTAATAAAATTCGGTTTTCGTTATATTTACAGAAGTTTCGCCATATTTAGATTTAGCATTATGTCCTTTACGAGAACAACCCTGGTCATGTGCTCGCCAACAGTCAGCTCGCTTGTTAGACGTGTGGGATAGTGAATTAAATTCACAGTGGCAAAAGTTAAAAGGTAAGTTTGCGTTTATATAAAAATGTAAATATATTTATTAATGATACTAAATAATTAAAAAAAAAATAATAAAATGGCATAATTTTTTTTTTGTGTGTATAAAGTGGAGCATTAATAGCAACTTTATTTCTTTTTGAGACATTAATGATGAGGAAATTTTAATATTTCACTTGACTTTAACACTTAATAATAAAATATGAATTTATTACACATTTAAAATAACTGCAATAACAATAGAAGTTGTTTATTGAGTTATTAAAATAAGCTGTTGTTACTGGTTAAAACCACAACTAAGTACAATGCGGTTGCGAATAGTTCATAAATCTATTAAAGAGGAAAATTTTATATCAGGGGTATTCAATATTAAGTGTGCGAAGTTAGCCCCCCATTTCTGGAAATAAAATTTTTTGAAGATTATGCTGAATTGTTCTAGGATTGTTCTACAATGTTTCAAAGCGATTATTTTCTAAAAAATAATTTGTACCGGTAAATCGAAAAAAAATTAAGTTTAAACTTTGGCGCCACTTTTGAAAAAAAAAAAATTGGCGGTTGTTCTAGTTGTTCTAAACATTGTTCCAAAATAGATACATATGTATGTCGCAAACCGTAACGTACGCAAATGAGAACATTTTTTCCATATCACCGTTATTAAACGAAATCAATATTTTTATGCAACACGAAAGTTAACGTACAGATTCCAAAATTTCTTTCATACAAGGTATCCTGAATGGCACCCTCAGATCACTCTGAAACTTGGATATGTTATAGAGAGGATGTAAAATTAAGGGACCCGTATATTTGAGGTTGATTAAAATAGTGTTGAGGGTGCAATTCAGGATACTTTGTATGAAAGAAATTTTGGAATCTGTACGTTAACTTTCGTGTTGCATAAAATATTGTACATATAATGGGGTTTCTTAATCTAATGGACTTCATTTAAAAAAAATTGTTGCCTCACATTGGATTTAAAATTTTTTTATTGTTACTTTTCTACATCATAGAGTGTTGAAATTTCGGAGCAAACAGATAACGATTCGGTAAACCGTCGTCTTTCGATCTATAACCCATTCTCCATTCTCCGCCACTTTGTTTAAAAATACAAAAATCAAAAACAACAAAAAAAAAACATAAAATATACAAAAATCACAAAAAAATACAAAAATCACAAAAAACAAAAATAAAATACAAAATACGTTACGGTTTCCGACACATCTATTTTGGAACAACGTTTAGAACAACTAGAACAATCGCCATTTTTTTTTCCAAAAGTGGGGGCAAAGTTTAAAATTCATTTTTTGCGATTTACCGGTACAAATTATATTTTAGAAACTCATCGTTTTGGAACATTGTAGAACAATTCAGAACAATCTTCAAAAAATGTTATTTCCAAAAATGGGGGCTAACTTCGCAATCGCGGAAAAATGTTTTTCGTTCTCATTTGCGTACGTTATGGTTTGCGACATATGTATTTATTTTGGAACAATTTTTAGAACAACCTAGAACAACCGCCAAATTTTTTTTTTCCAAAAGTGGGGGCAAAGTTTAAAATTCATTTTTTTCGATGTACCGGTACAAATTATATTTTAGAAAGTCATCGCTTTGGAACATTGTAGAACAATCTTAGAACAATTCAGAACAATCGTCAAAAAATTTCATTTCCAAAAATGGGGGGGGGGGGTAACTTTGCACACTTTTCAATTTTCGATGCAACAAAAAAAAAACAAGTAAGAGTGTTAAATTCGGCTGTGCCGAATCTTTGATACCCTCCACCTCGGTTTGAGTATTGATAATAAATGTAAACAAAATATGGGAAAAAGTAAACAATTTGTTGAACTTAATACCAAATTATTTCAGCAAATTCTTTGGGTTGGTTTTCGTCTTTTCTATTATTTCGGATTTATTTCGGTGTTTGCTTTTTGGTCATTGCGGTTGCTGATCGGCATGCATTTTGATTATATATGTACCTATATGCATGCGTTTCCGGTTATATGACATAACTTCTCGTTTAATTTAGTTTTTGCTAATTAAATAGCTCGCCCTAACCTCCATTGCAAAGGTAATGGTTGTGTATTAAATCGTGCTAATTGGAGATGGCTGTATAGTTTCTTTTAACTGGCCAAATATTTCTTCATTGCGGGCATATAGGTCGGATGGAGTAACAAAATAATAACCAAAAAAGAGCTGTCTAAACATTTTATTAAAATATTGCCATATTTGGAAAATATAGAGAATAAATTTATAATAATAAATAATTAAATTAGGGACGCCAAACGCAAAAAACCAAATGTCCGAAACATTTTAAATAAAATAATTTGTTATATTAATTTTCTGAAAAACTTCAAATTTTCATCCAAAAAAATTATGAAAATTTATATATAAATAACATTCTCATCAAATTGCGTTTATTTATGTAACAATTGTTATGTTCGCAATTCTTAAATATCATTTGAGGTTTTATAAAATTCATTGAATTTAAATTAATGTTTTCTGTAGTCCGATTCTGTAAATTTCAACGATCCGACAATCGCAAAATATATCGACAGCTATTGTTGTTTGCACTAAAGATTAAGTGATTCACTAAGTGCATACATCTTAACGACAGTCGACAAATCTATTTTTCTATTTATTTAAATTGTAAACGAGTGGCATTTCTGTCAAAATGAGCGAGAAACACAAGAAAGAATAGAAAAAACAAATTACTTCGTGTTTGACAGGATGATTTTATGTTATGTTCAATATCTTTATTTTTTACTAATATTTTTGTTTATTTATTTGAAAATGAAATAATGAATTGAATATGCTATTTAATTTTTTTTATTTATTTATATAAAAAAGTTTTGTAATAAAAGCAAAATATTTTCACTATTTTATGATTTTTATTTATGTATGACGATATTTCAACCTAAAAATTTAAGTCTTATCGATTGAATAAACAACCCAAAAATGGTTGTCGTTTAGATAACAACAACAGGTGACTTTAACAATAGCGATTATCGTTTAAAAATTTTACTGATAATTTTGCTTTTCTTTTTTAACGATTCGACCATCGTTAAAAAAAGTTACTGAAAAGCTATTAATTCTTCCTGAATGCCAATATTTTTTTTAAATGTAAACATTTTTTAAATGTAAACATATTTGGTGTTTTTTTTGTGAAATTTGATGCAATTGATGTCTTCTAAATTTAAAATTATTTCCGACGTTTTGATATGATTTTCTGAAATTCAATTAATATTTTCTAATTTTTAATTGGAAATTTTAATTCCAGTTTTTAGAATTGATATTTAAAAAGTGCAATTTTGTATTTATTTGAATAATAATGTTTTAGTAATTATAAACAATTTTTAAAAATGAGATGTAATCAGATATTTTGTAGGTAAAGCAGAATAATAATTCAATACAACTATGAAGAACTGTTTTGAAAGCAAAAAACTCATTGATGAAGTCGGTAACTGTATTTTCTAAAGACAACAAAAAGTTAGTATGCCAAACTTATGTTCATATTTGTAAAAGAATAATGAAAAACCGTATGAAATAAAAGACCAGCCCGTGTAAACTCTTAACATTGTTCTGTATGATATCTAGTTGAAAATATTGACATTCATGTTAAAATAGAAATAACTATTGCAAAGCTAATTAGAACAAAAATTGTGGCGCCATCTACTGTGGCATAGTCACACTGAGCAAAATGAAGGGACACTCTGTTAATGCAAAAGAAATGTATTTTCCCCACAACAAAATATTGCAGAATTTTATGTAAATTAAATAATATACCGATTTATTTCTAACATGCAGTTATTATGGATATACATACATATATAGAATATATGTATATTATTTGTATTATTTAATATGTGTACGTATGTATGTATATGTAAATATTACACACAAAAAATACAACATCAAACGTTATTTTTGTGTTTTTCTCTTTAAATAAATTAATACATACAAATTTTTTTTTACTAAATTTACATTGTTTTTTTAGTAACAACTAGGTATTTTAGCATTATTTGCTTTAGATGCTGGTGAATTTTTACTCCCTTTATATTAACTCGTAGTGTCTGCTTGTCGAAAAAAATTTGGATCGATTTTAACCCCTTTCCCGTGATCCAATCGATCTGAAACTTTGCAGGCAGGTTCGTGGCAATGACAGAAATGATCTAATAAATTTTTTTAGTGATGCCAAAACAATGGAAACTTTTAAATTTTCTACCAGAGTTGATAAAAAATGTACAAAGGGTTAGTTTTTATTATATTATTACCACAACGACCACAAAAACAACAAGTCCAGCTATGACAACAATACAAAATTTAGAATAACAACAAGAACGTTTTTCATTTTTTTTTTACTTTTTCAGAGATTTCCCTGGACCTGTTCCAACGATTTTAATGATTTTTGAAATAGAAATCTTCCCATGAATTTGGTGAATCATTCCCACTAAAAATGATCACCCTAGCTGTCCTATTGAGGGCGTGATCGTGACAGGAACAACATAGAAAATTATATTTTTTCAAGACTTTTTGGACGATTTTACCGACCGATTTGGACTTTAAATAGCAATGTTAATGAATCATTTTTATGTCAACGAGCACCCTAGCTGCCCGATTGATGCCGTCATCGTGATTTCCACAGACGGACAGACGGACATCGCTATATCAACTCCGGTTGTTATAAGGATCACAGATATATATATTTTATGGGGTCCAAAATTTTTTTTCTAATTATTACAAACGGAATGACAAACTTATGTATACCCTCTGCACACTGGAGTGGAGGGTATAAAAATTTTCATCTAAGAACACTTTATTTTATAAATAATAAATTTAATAATTTGTTATATTTTTGGTTTATTATAGTGGAAGCTGATCTTCAGTTAAATTCAACTCTTGAAAAACGTGGTTATAGTTCTACGCTGACAATGAGTAAAGAGAAGCCATCAACCATCTTAAAGAAAATTGAAATTGGAACAAATTTTATGAAGGAATATTTAGCTGAAACTATGGATGGGTAAGAGTCGAGTTTGAGCACATACTTAATAACAATAGATATCACTAATGAATAAAATTTCAAATTTAATAATAGATTTCTGGGACGTGAATATGAATATATGCTGAACACAAAAAACAATAACGAAGAAAATGACAATGAAGAAGCTGAAGATAATGAAGATAATGACGATGACGATGAAGAAGAGGAGGTAGTTGACGAAGAAGGTAACAATGTCGCCCCAACGGGTGGATTAAAAAATACAAATTTGCAAAATTCCAATAATGCCGGTGAGGATGAATTCATCGAAATTGAAGAAAATCAACAAGAAAACGATGAACTTAAAAAACCAGGCGGCGGTAATAAGATAAAAAACAAAAAGAAAGGAAATCAACATGAACTCGCCACGCAAGCTGCTAATCTTTTGGTCATACAACCGTTAGAGCAACAATTAGCACATCAACCTGATGGTGGTCATGTACCTACAAAAATTAGACCTGTAAAACAGAAGAGACGCAAACGCAAGAAGAAGGGTCAACAGCTGGATGATGGTTCGACCACAATTGTTGTCGAACAGGAGCCGTCATCAGATCATTTAGGTTTAGGTTTATTGGAGGAGCTAGCGAACTTGGATGATGCTGGCGGAAAACGCAAAAAACATCCAAATAAATATGGTAGAAGTAATGGAGGTGTGTGTTTGAATAACTTTTTTGCACCTTTTCCGAACACATAATAATATCATGATTCTGCTTTTTAGATTGCTTAATTGCGCATTTTTACAAAAAAAAAAAAATATATGTATAAAAAAAGGTTGAGAGTAAGTTCGGGATTTATCAAAATACACTGTTTTACCTTTTTTCTAAGCTCCCCTCACCGAAAACGATGGTAACGCAGTGTTTATTGAAATATATCGTTGAACTCCCTCTTTTCCCATGAAATATAAACAGATACAAAACTCTCCACTTTTCATACCTTCAAACCATTTCTTTAAACACATTTACTTTATTTCCGGTTGAACACAAGGTGATGGTATTGGTTAGTGAACAAACTACAAACACACTAACTTAGTAAATACACAAACCATTTGTATAAAAACATTATTATTAATTTTAAAAATGGATACATTGTCATAGCCTTATCGACTTCAGAATGATAATGTAGAATGTACCAGTGTCCATTAGTATCTTTTGCTAATTTATTTACTATTTTTTTTAAGGGTAGAATAGACATCCTCAGTAACTAAGTATAGGATTAGTAGTATTGAATGTTTGCCTTATTGTATACATAGAAATGATTTACAATTTTAAATATTAATTGGGACACCATTTTGTGTGGAAATAAATATGAAATTAAAGTTCAATGTAAACATAGGGCGTCAGATGTGTCCGAAATAGTTCTAACATTCCAAGTACCACAACACTGTGCAACAAGAAAAAATTTCACGAATGGGTACAACGGAAAATGATTTGTTATAGCTTCTTAAAATAGGCTTATTTTTGACCATTTTTTTTCATTACATTGAAAATAATATGTTAGTTGTATTATGATGTAGTCTTGTGCTATAAAACCTGATATTAAAACAATCTTTTTCTTTTGTCTTTTTCGGTTAAAAAATTTTTATATCAGTTTGTCATTCCGTTTGAAACGTAATACAGTGTACTCTCTCCTTACGGACACCTCTCTTATACGGACACCTCCCTTAAACGGACACTTTTTTCAGTACCAAAAAATCCTTAGGATTTTTTTAATTTTTTCCCTCTTAAGCGGACAACCCTCCCATAACTGGACGCGGACTCTTTTTTCCCACACCAAAGGGCATTTTAGTTCCCCATAACCGGACAGCTTACAACACTGTAACAAGGTAACACTGTTTTTCTGTTTACTATTTTCCACATCCGTACATCTGTTGCTTATGTATAAAGGGGAATCCCTAAATACGAACAGCTTGTTGTTTTGAATGAAGTATGTAAGTACGTACACAAATTTTTAGTTTCTTATTGTATACATACTTGAATCACTATGCCTAAAGCAGTGTTGACTATTAAAGACAAAGTTCATGTCATTGAAATTCATAAAAATGAAAAAACTAAGTGTACGCCAGTTAGCAAAGAAATGTATGATCGGCAAAACTCAAGCTGCTTGCATCATCAAAAACAAAGACGAAATTTTAAGATTGTGGGACACTGATGTCAATCCGGAGAGAAAATGGAGTATGCTGAAGAAGCCCAATGGCCTTAACATTGATAAATTTTGCTACGAATGGTTTGTGAAGGCTCGAAATAAAGGCATCCCTCTGTCGGGCACACTTATACGAAGTAAGGCTAAAGAAATTGCAGAGAAAATGAATTACGCCGATTTTAGTGCATCATCTGGATGGCTGGAAAGGTTAAAAAAAACGGCATAACATAACCTTCCGTGCAATTTCTGGAGAAGCCGCTAGTGTAAATCAAGATTATGTCAAAATTTTTACCGAAAAAGTGCCATCTTTGATTGAAGGATATGATGCGCGAGATATTTATAATGCAGATGAGACTGGCTTGTTTTTTCGTGCATTGCCCGATAAAACATTTGCATTAAAAGGTGGAAAATGCACTGGTGGCAAAATGGCCAAGGATAGGCTCACGATTTGCACTGCGTCAATA
The DNA here is from genome assembly GCA_963682025.1 of Cordilura impudica. Taxonomy (NCBI): domain Eukaryota; kingdom Metazoa; phylum Arthropoda; class Insecta; order Diptera; family Scathophagidae; genus Cordilura; species Cordilura impudica. The sequence continues at coordinate 82,686,292 of OY821519.1, read as the reverse complement.
TGGCTGGAGAAAAGGAACGTCTTTTTGTTATTGGGAAAGCTGCAAAACCTCGGGCGTTTCGCAACATTAATTTAAACAATTTACCAATTACGTGGCGATCAAACAAAAAGGCTTGGATGACATCTGATTTGATGACTGATTTTCTAGTGCAGTTCAATAGAAAAATGCAGCTTCAGGAACGGAACGTTCTGTTATTTTTAGACAATGCGGTTTCTCATCCTCGCGATCTCAAATTGAAAAATGTTAAAGTTATTTTTCTCCCAGCAAACACTACACCATTTTGTCAGCCCCTGGATCGAGGCGTTATAAAAAACTTTAAGTTTTTGTACAAATCATTATTTTTAAAAAATATTTTGTTGCAGATGGAAGATGCAAATTCTGCTTTGGATTTATCAAAATCAATAAATTTGTTAGATGTTGTTTATTTCATACACAAAGCGTAGGAGCAAGTGAGTCAGCAGATAGTAAAAAATTGTTTCAGGAAAGCTGGTTTTGGGAAAAAAGATATCCCCGATGACGATAGTGGTTGGACCGCAGAAGATGAGCTTCCACTATCAGCACTTGCTCAGTTCACCAATGTTGTTAATCGAGTTCAGAGCCAAATCCAAATTGACATCGAAGACTATATCAATTTAGATAATGAAGTCTTCATTAATGATGAAGATGTGGAAAACATTAGTACTGATATGTTAATTGCTTCCCAAGAAACGCCTACCAACTCGTCTGAAGATGAACTAGAAAGTGAAATTGACGACAAGATAACTTCTTATAAAGAAGCTTATTTCGCTATAAGAAAACTAAAAGCTTTTTCTTTACATCACAGCGACCTTAAAGGTGTTCAATATCTTACTGACCTTTAAATACATTTTCAAAATATTGAAATCAAGGGAAAAACTCGCCAAGTTAAAATTTCGGAATTTTTTAAATCCATTTGAATACTTTGCATAACTATTTTTTTCACTTCTCGAAAAAATGTTAATGAAAATTCTGTTTATTTTGTCTAATATTTATATGGTTTTGTTTTAGCAATAAAACTTATTAATCATAAATACTTTACAAATAAATTATTTGCTCTTTTTATACTTCTCCCATAAGCGGACACCTCTCATAAGCGGATAAATTTCTTAGTCCCTTAGGTGCCCGCTTAAGAGAGAGTACACTGTATATACATATGTATACATAGGTTATCAATTAATTAATTTATTTTAAAAAAATTTCTAGTCGGCCTAGACCGACTATAATTTTCTTACTTGTTTTATATATTTTATAAGAGGCCTTTTTTGTGCTATAACAATCAGACTCTGAAGAAGACAGAAGTTCAAGTTCTTTCTGAGTCTTTGTGGCTTTCATCATCTTTATGCAAGTGCGTTTGCATCAAAAATATGATGTGTATTCAGGTAAAGATAACTAAAAAAAAAAATTACTTTCGATAACACCGCGTTACACACATTCTGTCCTATGAAACAAATATACTTTTTCGGAAAGGGGAGAAAAATAAAAATGAACGTGTATCGGCGATTTTCATGTACACGTCAGAATTTTTTTTTTTTATGTATAAAATATAAAGCTCGTAGTGTCCGTCTGTCCGCCTGTGTGAAAGACTTTGGATAGATTTTTAACCCTTTTTCCGTGATCCAATCGAGCTGAATTTTTGCAGGCAGACTCGTGGAAATGTCCGTATCACTTCAAATTTTAAAAAAAATAGATTTTTATCAATTCTCAGATTTTCCTGAATTTTTTTTTTTTTTTTGAAAAAATGGTTATCGGTTTTTTTGTAACGGTTTCAGTTCGTTACAAAACCGAATTTTTTTTTATTAATTTTGTTATATTAAAATTAAAAATTGTTACATTAAAAATTTCAATTCTTTTAAAGAAACTTAGGCCTTTTATTTTTGCGTTTGTAAGCACTTGTGTCAGTATCGCGACAAATAGACCAACAGTATTCGCCAAGGATATTCGTAATGTCTTGTCTTTTAAAGCGCTTTTCAATAGCCGCAATGTCCTGATGGAACCTTTCGCCATGCTCATCGCTACAAGCACCTAAATCATCAGGGAATAAGCTAAATGATTGTGAAGGAAATGGATCATTAGCGACATTAATATGCCCATTTCGCCATATGCCGAAATCATTTCTGCGACAATATTTTTATAATTGGCAGCTCGTTTGTTGCCAAGAAACTGCTCAATAATGGCAACTGTGCCTTTCCATGCACGTTGTTCGATAGCATTCAATTTTGATGAAAATTCATAACTTGCAACTATTTTTTTTTTATCTGCGGATCATTGAAAACACCTTAAATCATACACATCATTAAAAAAAAATAAAGTTACTAATATTTGCGCCGCTCAATTTCTCAAAAATTTTGCGCAAACTTGCAATCGCCTCGCCCTCACGATCCAGTTTTTTAACAAAATTTGATACGAGACCGAGCTTAATGTGTAGTGGTGGCAAAATGATTTGAGATGGCTGCACCAATGGTAGATTATCTATACTTTCTACGCCTACTTTGTAGCATGTTCGCGCCTTCCACTTAAATTCAGTGTAATGCTGATCTCTTTTGCGACCTTCCCATGTACACAAAAAGCACTGGTGGTTTGGAAATCCACGCGTAACACTCATGAGTAATCCGACCACTTTCAGATCGCAGCATATTTTCCAATTATGCTCTTGGTACTTTATCAGCTGTAATATTAATTACATGCCTTCGTATGTTCTTTGAGGTTTGAGGCATATGCGATCGGGACAGATGGATGTTTATTACCGATATGAAGCAGCACGACTTTAAGGCTGTTGACCGATGCATCGATGAAAAGTCGCCACTCCTCTGAAATATGAGGGTAACCAATTTTTGCAAACATCGAATCAATATCATAACAATAAGCCAGGTTTTTTCCCGATCTTCGTGCAATTTAAAAAATTCGTCATATGAAATAGTGCTACGTCGATCACGAGCGGCTGTTATTTTAAAATCAGCCGCCACTATATTCCACTGCTTAAAGCGTGATGCAAAGAGTTCCGCTGTTCTCCTCGGCAAATTTCCATCTCGTACAAGGTCATTGAAGTCGGCTTGCATTACTAAATGCGGCACTGCAGTCCCAAGTTCACTGGGTGTTGGTACAAATTCCGATACTTCTGGACTCTCGCATCTCGCATTCAATGCAAGAAATGTTGATAGCATTGTTGGTACTACTGTTGGTTCTCCATGGCTTAATTCGGGAACATCATCAAAAATCTCCACCGAAGCCGCTATACGTTCTTCTGGTGAGTACAGAACCGCTGGAATAATCGATTCTACATTAGCGTAGCTAATTTTGTTGCGGCGAAAGTATTGGTACCCTTTAGTTTGAGTAAAAGTTACGCAAAAGTAGCACAATTCATTGCAGTGCTCCGTACGTGGTGCTCCGTTGGTACAGCGTACTTTATTGTTGACCTTCCATCAGTAAACTTGCATAAATTTCTATAGCAATAGTCGCACACGACATCCGGAGTGTGCCACAAGTAAGGAACATAAGCAGTCTTGAATATTTTCTGAAACGAATTAACCACTGTTTTCGTAATATTTTTAAAATTTTTACTTGGTGCGAATAAGCCACAAACGTAACAAAAGTTATTTCGAGTCGGGCACGGAATTTTTCGGAACGCTTTAGTAGTTTAAAAATTTGGAGTCCCTTCAAGTTATGCTCAAAAAAGTGAAAAACAAAAGATTTTTTTTCAAAAAAAAAAAAAAAAAATTCAGGAAAATCTGATAATTGATAAAAATCTATTTTTTAAAAAATTTGACGTCATACAGACATTTCCACGAGTCTGCCTGCAAAAACTCAGCTCGATGGGATCACGGAAAAAGGGTTAAAAATCGGTCGAAAGTCTTTCACATAGGCGGACAGACGGACACTACGAGCTTTATACTTTATACATAAAAAAAAAAAATTTTGACGTGTACATGAAAATCGCCGATACACGTGTATTTTTATTTTTTCTCCCCTTTCCGAAAAAGTATATTTGGTTCATAGGATATAACAAAAGCTCGTTTTTGTAACGCGGTGTAATGGCCAGAGTTCAGAAAAAAACACACACTGAATAAAAAACTCGTACATATATGTAAACAAACATAACTTAGACCAACACACACATATTTTTATTTTCATACCAATTATGTTTGTTTTTAAATTTTCTTCGGTGCCCAACACAACCATGACTGTGTTCGTTTTAATATTTCGTTATTTACACGAACATTTTTGTATCACATACTTTTTGTTTCAATCACACATAAAGCACACATTTTTGAGTGTTGCTTTATTTGAAGTTCATTTTCTGGTACGTGTACTGAAAAAAAACACAGAACATGTACAATAAACAGGTTCGAGTTCAGCTATATTTTAAACACGACTTAAAATATAACTGAACTCGAACCTGTTCAGTTATATTTTAAGTCGTGTTTAAAATATAACTGAACTCGAACCTGTTCAGTTATATTTTAAGTCGTGTTTAAAATATAACTGAACTCGAACCTGTTTATTGTACATGTTCTGTTTTTTCTTACTACACGAGCCACAACACGACTTAAAATATAACTGAACTCGAACCTGTTTATTGTACATGTTCTGTGTTTTTTTTCAGTACACGTACCAGAACATGAACTTCAAATAAAGCAACACTCAAAAATGTGTGCTTTATGTGTGATTGAAACAAAAAGTATGTGATACAAAAATGTTCGTGTAAATAACGAAATATTAAAACGAACACAGTCATGGTTGTGTTGGGCACCGTAGAAAATTTAGAAACGCACATAATTGATATGAAAATAAAGATATGTGTTGGCTGCGTTTGAACAGAACATTGTGTGTTTCATGTGTGTATTTTCTGAACCTTGGTAATGGCTACTGGTAATCAAATTTTTTTTTGGTTTTTATAACATTTATTCATTACTAAAAAAAATATTTTTCATTTACGAATATATTGGTTACGGTGACGAAATAAAAAAAAAAACAATTATTTTCGGTCCCTAGTAAGACCTACTATGCTCCTTAAAATAGTCATCGACCGCAAACTCCAGCTCTTCATTGATGGCAAATCTCTTACCACCGAGCCATTTTTTCAAGTTTGGAAATAGAAAATAATACGAGAGAGCTAAATCTGGCGAAGAATATGCGTGATGAAGCTATCTGAATTTTAATTCATGGACTTTGGTCAACGGAATAGTGGATGTATGAACTGATATATTATCCTGCTGAAAAAACAATTTCTTTTTCAGAATCACTTTCTGAGTCGATTTAGCGATGTCCGTCCGTCCGTCCGTCTGTGTGTCCATGTAAACCTAGTAAGCAAACTACAGGTCGCAACTATGAATATATTTTGATGAAATTTAGTACATAAGCTTCTATCGACCATAGGATAAACGCTATGGAAATTGTTGAAAATCGGTCCATGTTCAGACCTAGTCCCCATAAAATTGGGTTTGTATGTGTTTATTGTATCCATTAATCAGTAGTCCAAAAAAATTTCTATTGGACAATTCTTAGTCATAGGCCCCATATAGAGCTGCTTCCCGATCTTCACTTAAATCTATCAAAAAACAAAAATATTGCACAGATTTTTCTCAAATTTGGTTTGCGTATATTTTTTCAAAATATAAGTGACTTTACCAAATATGGTCAGGATCGGTCCATTTTTTGACCTAGTCCACATATAAATATAGCACCCGATATGAACTTCTTCATATCTGCAGCCACAAAAATTAATAACAATGCCACTCAAATTTGGTTTTTGCTTATTTTCTATATTCAGTTAGTTGGACCGAAGAGATAGGGGTTCTAAACCATGGTATAGGGTATCGTATGGTCGGTCTAGATCGACTATAATTTTCTTACTTGTTTTCCTTAATTGCATCACTTCATTACTCGCCGTTGATTGCTTTTCGTTTTTGAAGATAATCAATAAAGATTATCCGCGCGCATTCCAAAAACATAGACGCCATAACCTTGCCTGCAGATTAAACTGTCGTCACCTACTTTGAACACGATTCTCACATTTTAGTCTACTGTTTTGACTGTTCTTATTTTCAGGTGTGAAGTGGAGGACACATGTCTCATCGATGCAAAAAATTCGGCTTTATTATGGTAAAACATCGCCAAACACTCCATTGAATCATTTTCACGACTCTGTTCTATTGTGAACAGATTTCTCATCTCCAAATTTTCGGCTAATATGTGATATATAGATCTTTTTAAAATGCCTACCATTTACGCTAGCTCACGCACATTCGGCCGACGATCATCGAATACCATTTTGTGGATTTTCCTAACCGTTTATGACGTGGCCACGTCAATTGGTCGACCACTACGGTGTCCGCCTTGGCAGCTCATGTGGCCTCGTTTAAACTCTGCCACCCAACATTCTATATTCGTAAACGACTCCCCCAGAGTAGAATCTAGCTCGGCTTCAATATTGGTTGGACTGAGACCTTTCAAATGAATGTATTGAATTACATAACGGTGATCAATTTTTTTATAAATTAACTGGGATCGTTTACATTTGATGGCTCCAAAAATAATGCTAAATAACGTGGCGCCTTGAAACGTAAAACATATATTTTATAAGGTTTTTCACTTTTTACCAAAGTAATTTTTTCAAACTACTGCCGCCATCTTTAAGTCAGGTCGGCTTGTTTTGAGAAAATAGCTCTATTAAACATGTTCTGGTTTTATTTATCAAATATTTATTTTAATTTATCCTTAAATTTTGAATTGGACTAATTTCTTTTTTTCCAATATCCGAGAGGAAAGAATTTTTGTCCTTTTTGCTCTATATCGCTTATTGACAAATTAGTTTTATTGAATCCGAACAGGTTTAATAGACTTTTCTATCAATTTTTCTATGAATCTATATATATTTTTGCCTTTTTATACCCTATAGCAATATGTGGTCAGGGTATAATGACTTTGTGCTGATGTTTGTAACTGCCAAAAATATTTAACCTAGACCCATCTTTTATTATACCGATCGACTCAGAATCACTTTATGAGTCGATTTAGCGATGTCCGTCTGTCCGTCCGTCCGTACGTCTGTGTGTTCATGTAAACCTTGTAATAAAACTACAGGTCGCAAGTATGAATATATTTTGATGAAATTTAAGCTTCTATCGGCCATAGAATGAACGCTATTGAAATTGGTGAAAATCGGTTCATGTTCAGACCTAGTCCCCATACAAGTGAACCTTATGAGATCGATTTAAATTGCCATAAGATCCAAATTGGGTTTGTGTGTGTTTATTAGATCTATTAATCAGTAGTCCAAAAATAAACCTTATAGGACAATTCTTAATCATAGCCCCCATATGAAGCTGCTTTCCGATCTTCACTTAAATCTATCGAAAAACAAAAATTATTTAATTTTTGATATATCGACCTTTTTTTTGGTATTATGTAATGAATATTCAGAACTTATATTTCTGACGGGCTACCAAGGTCATTTCAAGATTTATATAAAAGATTATTATTTAATTTTTTCTCCTACGTTTCGTTGGGATTTTTCAACTTCGTCAGGGATGTTTTTGATGTGTAAACATCTATACGCGCAGGGGGGTAAATTTCTATTTCACAATACAATCACAAAAACAGCGTAACGCTGTGAGCCGTAAGACAAATCGGTGTGACTTATGATTGTATTGGTGAAAAATTATGATATAAAATTGTTTCAGCTAATTCAACAACCCTTTGCTGTAAAAATTTCACAATGCAGTTGTTTGCTATAAGTGATACATAGATGACGCTTTCTGTTTGATTTTGAAAAAGTGACATAAAATCTTTAATTACTAGATGTTTACACATCTCCCCTGTGATCGGACTCACATGATTTTTTTTTATTACATATGTAATCTTTCATTAAATTTCACATATTATTATTTGGGACTAGATTCATCTCTTTTCCAAAATGCTCAACCTTTCATAATGCAGCCGATGAAAATTTTATCAAAATATTCAATGATTTCAAGTAGTGGTAGGAAATGTCCATACTCTTAAATTGGCGAACAATTTATGTTCTAGTTTCGGGTAGATTAAAAAAAAAAAACAAATTATTTTACGACGCTTCAAGACATTGAGTGCCAATTTGAATAATAATTTTTCAGAAAAACAATGCGGCTTCTTTTGGAATTAACAACTAGATACTGCAGTTATATTTTCAAAAAAAAAAGTGTGGCTAAAATCTCGTTTTTTTCTTAGGCTTTTCAATTTTTCCATATTTTAGTTATGTATTTGCTATAGTCATTTATTTATTTACCCAATAAGTTTAGGATCTGAAAATTTTTACATAGAACCCATAACGATAACTTATGGCGTAGGGAATCGTATGTATATAATTCTGTTTTTTTTATAAAATTTATTTTTATTTTTGCTTTTAAGCTCCTCCTCTATCTAACGCACTAAAAATCGCACCCATTACTAACAAACACCAAACCTCCTATTTTTTAATTTTTGTTTAATTCTAAGTATCCATTATTAGAAAAAAAAACATTCATAAAAACTAACTTATTATTTTAACATTTCTTTACATTCAAATCTAGTGACTCGAGGCAAAAAGAAGAAGAAGAAGAAGGCTCTTATGAAACTGATGCTTTTGGGCTCATTTCTTAAGGCTAAAATTGAACTGCTACTGAAACTTTTGGGTGCCCATTTACAAATCAAATTCTTTGCTATCGCTCTTATAGGTCTACTCATAAATATTGCCCGTTTTTGGATCGATGTTAAACGTGGTGGAGTACCACAAAAGGTATGAATGTTTTAGTTCCATGTTGTTAATTCCTTGTTGTTGATTTGGTTAACCACGGGACTCACACTCACACACTACCAAACACACAGAGTTACATTTTTAAAATATCACACGGTTTTATATATATATATACATATATATATTTTTTTTTTTGTTGATTGTAAATTTTTAAATAGGCATGCCGAAAAATTTCTATCCCCAAAAAAGTTTTAATAATCTCCAAATAATTAATAAATCCCTAATAATATCTTTAAGGCAGACTTAGATGAACGAGATTGTTGTAGAGTTGGAGCAAAATACACCTTTTTTATGTCTCATACCACTATGTGGTGAGGGTATAATAAGTTTGTGCTGATGTTTGTAACTATCAAAAATATTTTACCACATTCAGAATCTTTTTCCTAGTCGATTTAGCGTTGTCCGTCTGCCTGTGTGTCCATGTAAACCTTGTAATCAAACTAAAGGTCTCAAATATATTGATGAAATTTATATAAGCTTTTGTCAGCCATATGACGATCGCTATTAAAATTGGTGAAAATTGGCCCATGTTCAAACCTAACCTCCATAAAAATAATTCCTATGAGATCGACTTAAGGTATGTCCTTGCTTTCAATCCCACAAAAATAACGTTTTTTAAAAGTGCTGTAGCTCAGTCATTTTTCAATTTATCAACTTTGGGTTTTTTTCACGTAAAAGTGCACGTAATTTTCTAACTTCTCTCGTACTTGTTTATGTTTCTATTTTTTTTGTAACCTCCCCTCCCAGAGCGATGAAAAGGGGTACGTAAAAATGAGAAGGCAAACGGGGTGTCGTTTTTCTTGAGAACCAGATGTCGTATCGAAATTCGGCGGACGGCATTTTGTTGCTCATCACGGTTGACAGGTCCTGAATTGGGATATTTCCAAAATATCAAAAATTGACAAAATGGCGCATTTTTTTTTTTAAATAAAAAAATTAGCTGTTTTTTTGGTGGAGGGGGGGGGGTATTGCCCCACTCTCCTCCGGTAGTAAAGTTAGTCCAATTATCCAGGTTCAGGACCTGCCTGACGTAATTACCTACAAAACGCCATCCGCCAAATTTCGATATGACATCTGGTTCTCAAGAAAAACGACACCCCAGTTTGAAAAAAGGGACTTCGAAAAAAACGCAATTAAAGTTTTGTTACAAGAATTTTCTGTATTGTCGTACATATGCATATATGTATACATATATAGCTCTGTAACTCCAAAAATAATTAGAATTTCAATCTTTTAGGGCATTATTTCTGAAGGATTTTAGAAGGCATTTATGAAAAAAAAAAAGTCATACCTTAAATTGCCATAAGATCCAGATTGTAGTACATATATCGTTTTAGGTATATGTATTACATATGTATATTAGGGTAGCCCTTAATAAAAAAAGTGTTCAAACTGTCGGTCTCACCCCCTAGAAATATGCGAATAGCAAAAAAACTGAGAAATACAAAGTTTTGGGCCAATCAAAAAAACGTTTAGTCGTGGCGCAAAGCGATTGAAAATTTCAAGTGTGTTTATATGGGGAAAATATGACTTTTTTCAGATTTTATGAAAATTTCGTTCTATAGCTTAATTTTACCGACAAGCTGTTATAAAATTTGGGATCAGTATTAAATTATCCTTTCAAAAGGCTGTAAAACTTCAAAATCGAATAAAACCTCGCCAAGAAATAGCAAATGCCCCAGACCACTTTTGTGCCAAAAAAAAACTAGGTCATGAAATTTGATGGCATTTTTTTCAATTTTGAGAAATTGATTAAAGCCGTCATTCTTTTTTGGTCTCTATACTTATAAGTACTCAGATATGAAGTACTGTTTTATTACCACGTTGTTAACCTATTGCGCATTGAGACCGAAAATTGGAAATTTTTTTGATAAAATTTTGAAAACTCCTTTTTCAAGTTTGAAAAAATTTTCTTATACAAAATTTAAATAAATTAATATATTAATTTAAGGTTTTATTAAATACATGTTGCAGATTAACTGTGTGAATTTTTAAGTAAATTCCTAAGCCAGAATTTTTTTTGATAGGGATTTTATTTTTGCGGATTTCGAGAAAAATTGGATTTTTGTGAAATATTCTGTAAATGTACTCTTTCTAAACACTTTGTATCAAAAATTCATCACTTTTCTACTTTTAAATGTTATATTTTATCTTAATAGCCTAGGGTTTCGGAAAAAAATAATATGACTCCATTAACTCTTTTGGAATTGGGGTCACATATGACCCCAATCTAATAAAAGAGAATTTATTCAAAAAATTAAAATAATTTGTGAGTGCTGTTCAATTGTAATATGCGACGCTTAAAATATAATATCCAAATGTGTAGAAATTTCGTTCCAAAAATTTGGGTTAAATCCGAGAACGTTAACCCATTATTTGCCAAGTCCAACTTTGGATTTTAAGATATTTTTAAATAAAAATGACCGAAAACGAGTTTTTCTCTTAAACTCGATGAAACCACTATTTAGAATTTAAGAAAAATAATGCGGTTAATTTTTATTTATTTAACCCTTCAGTGATCCTGTGATCAAAATTATCCATTGTGATATATCTCTGGTGCAATTATCTGCTTATTGCTCGCGAATATAAATTAAAACAACTTAGGTTATATGTCTCAAAAATAGGACGTTTTTTGAAATTCACTTTAATTAATTTAATATTACCTTTTATATATATTATTATATTTGAAATTTACTTTTATTTAATAAACTATTTAAAACTGGGAAATAAAATGTTAGAAGTTTGAAAAGATGTAGGTGACATTGAAGATAATATAAAGCGACCGATTATTAAAAATCAAAAATGTCAACCATTATAAGTAATGGAATCTTCACCGATTGACCTGAAAAAATTTTTTTTTTGGCGTTTTTTTATCAATATCCACCAAATTGGTGAGTGAGACCGCAAGAAATTCAACTATTACTGTATTACATAAAGTAATTTTATAACAAAATTGGTTAAAAGTTGTTTTAATATATATTCGCGAGCAATAAGCAGACAATTGCACCAGAGATATATCACAATGGATAATTTTGATCTCAGGAGCACTGAAGGGTTAAATAAAAAAAAATTAACCGAATTATTTTTCTTCATTTCTAAATAGTGATTTCATCAAGTTTAATAGAAAAACTCGTTTTCGGTAATTTTTATTTAAAAATATCTTACATTCCAAATCTGGCCTTGGCAAATAATGGGTGAACGTTCTCGGATTTATCCAAAATTTTTGGAACGAAACTTCTACACATTTGGTTATTATATTTTAAGCGTCGCATCTAATAATTGGACAGCACTTACAAAATATTTGAATTTTTTGAATAAATTGTCTTTTATTAGCTTGGGGTCATATGTGACCCCAATTACAAAAGGGTTAATGGAGTCATATTATTTTTTTCCGAAACCCTAGGCTATTAAGATAAAATATTGCATTTAAAAGTAGTAAAGTGATGAATTTTTGATATAAAGTATTTAGAAAGAGTACATTTACAGAATATTTCACAAAAATCCAATTTTTCTCGAAATCCGCAAAAATGAAATCCTTGTCAAAAAAATTGTGGCAGAGGGATTTACTTAAAAATTCACACAGTTAATCTGCAATATGTATTTAATAAAACCTTAAAGTGATAGATTCATTTTTTAAAATTTTGTTTAAGAAAGTTTTTTCAAACTTTAAAAAGGAATTTTAAAAATTTTATCAAAAAAATTTCCAATTTTCGGTCTCAATGCGCAATAGGTTAACAATGTGGTTCATATCTAAGTACTTATAGGTATAGAGACCAAAAAAGAATGATGGCTTTAATCAATTTCTCAAAGTTGAAAAAAATGCCATCAAATTTTATGACCTAGTTTTTTTTTGGCACAAAAGTGGTCTGGGGCATTTGCTATTTCTTGGCGAAGTTTTATTCGATTTTGAAGTTTTATAGCCTTTTGAAGGGATAATTTAATACTGATCCTGAATTGTATAACAGCTTGTCGGAAAAATTAAACTATAGAACGAAATTTTCGTAAAATCTGAAAAAAGTCATATTTTCCCCATATAAACACACTTGAAATTTTCAATCGCTTTGCGCCACGACTAAACGTTTTTTGATTGGCCCAAAACTTTGTATTTCTCAGTTTTTTTGCTATTCGCATATTTCTAGGGGGTGAGACCGACAGTTTGAACACTTTTTTTCACTCCATATAACGAAGGGCCACCCTAATGTATATACTTATGTATGTACATAAATTAGTTGTCCAAAAATAAACTCTGTAGAATCATTTTCAATCATAATTTCCATATAAAGCTGCTTCCCGATATACATTTAAATCTTTTAAAAAACAAAAATATTACATACATACTTATGTCTATCTCAAATTTGGTTAGTGTATCTTTTTGAGTAAAATAAGTGACTTTGACAAGTTTTAGACCTGGTGCCCATAGAAAAATAGAATCCCATCATTTCTGCGGGGAGCAAATTAATAACAATGCCACTGAAATGTGGTTTAATCTTATTTTCTATTGCCATTTGTGACCTCAGCAAAGTTGGATCTAAGTTCATTTCTCGAAACTCATGGTATAGGGTATCGTATAGTCGGTATTTTCTTATTTTTATACCCTATACACCTATGTGGTTTTTCTATAATGACTTTGTGCTGCTGTTTGTAACTACCTAAAATATTTGACCTAGACCCATCTTTTATTATACCGATCGAATCAGAATCACTATCTGATTCGATTTAACGATGTCCGTCCGTCTTGTAAAGCTTGTAATCAAACTGCAGGTCGCAAATATAAATATATTTTGATGAAATTTGGTATATAAGCTTTCATCGGTCATAGGATGATCGCTGTTAAAATTGGTGAGAATCGCTCCATGTTGAGACCTAGCCCCTATACAAATGACCCTTATGAAAACAACATAAATTGCCATAAGATCCAAATTATCACATAAATCTTAGTCAAATTGGGTTTGTATGTGTTTATTACATCCATTAATCAGTAGTCGGTCCATTTTTGGGCCTAGTCCCCATATAGATATAGCATCCGATATGAACTTTTTCATATCTGCAGCCAAAAAAATTAATAAAAATCCCACTCAAATTTGATTTATGCTTATTTTCTATATCCAGTTAGTTGAGCCTGAGAGATAGGGTCTCTAATCGCATGGTATAGGGTATTGTATGGTCGATCTAGACCGACTATAATTTTCTTACTTGTTTTAAGTTAATTTTGATTTCATAAAAATCGGTGCATGTTCAGACGTTATTAGCAGAGAAATGTTCTCTCGGGACCAACCAAATGGAACCATTTATCTTACACTACCCTAAGACGAAGAAATATCTGGGTCAAGTTGCGTTAAAATATCTGCTTAATTCGAAAATCGTAATAAAAACTTTATTAATGATTTTTGTTTGTTTTTCTTTTCTTTTTCTTCGAAAGTAGTTCGACTATTTAAACTAAATCTCAAGTTATGAACAACCAATCTGGTAACTAAATATATAGACAACTAGCTGACCCGGCAAACGTTGTTCTGTCATATAACTTATCTCTATGCATTTCTGTATGGGAAGTGCTACACCCACTAGTTTGATCCCGCCCATTTTTCACATAACTTCTCATACTCATCATTCGTGAACCCACACCTGGTTCCAAGATTGTCGGGTTCATAGTACTCCAGATAAAATTTTTTGTATGGAAGGTGCCAAGCCCACTAACCCAATCTCGCCCATTTTTGGTACGATTACTCACATTAACAACCAATTGACGTGGAGAAAGTTTCAAGACTTAGGCCATCATAGTTTTTTAGATACATGATGATATGTATCTAACATGTATGGGGCCCAATGGTTTGATCACGTCCATTTTTAGCCCGGCTTCTCACATTACTAATTTATGTACTAGTAAAAAGTTTCAGGACTCTTGCTACTATAGAGCTCCAGATATGTGATGTTAAAATTTTTTTAATATTATGGAAGTGCCACACCGACTTGAAAAATTCAAAAAAATATAGCCTACTTTTCCTTCCGGATAGGCAGTTACCAACAGTAAAAATTTCAAGACGATTGCTCCAGTGGTGTAGTCTCCTATAATGGACAAACAAACATACATACATACAAACATACATCCAATTTTATATACCAGCAGATACCAGCGCTCGAAATTCGAGTGCAATTTCTAGGCAACTTTATTTTTCAACTTAGCCAATTCACAAACCAACACTTTTTTTTTTGTTTTTTATTAATGTGAATGAAGATAACAAACTCATTAACAAACACATTAACATATTTAATAAACACACACATAGCATAATTTGTATAATTTTATGTATATGTTAATAGCAACTTTAAATGCAATTTACTCAAAATAAAGGAAAAAATTTATAAATCTGGAAATCTGGAAAACAGCTAAAAAGAAATACCTTCCAAATAATATACGGTTGGTCAAAATCGGGATAAAATGGTAGAACAAAACATCGGTCACAAGAAATAGCCTAGCCTATTAATATTATAGATACGATATATTTAGAAATACAAAACAACCGGCTATGTCTAGCTTGACTTTGTGATACCTAATACCATGTGTTTAGAGAATTGATCTTAGGTCCAACTAATTGGGTATAAAAAATAAGCATAACCCAAACCTGAATGGAATTTTACAAATTTGTTTGCCTAATAATGTACCGATATTGATAGAGTCACTTCTTTTTTGAAAAAATATATACAAAAGAAATTTTAGAAAAATCTGTGAAATATTTCTGTTTTTTAATATTTTTAAGTGAGAAGCTTTATATGGGGCTATGACTAAGAATTTTGCTGTAGGGTTTATTTTTGAACCATACAAATGACCCCGGTGATAACGACTTTTATTGCCGTAAGGTCCAATTATCATATAGATCTCGGTCATAATCATAGCCCCTATATATAGCTGCTTCCCGATCTTCACTTAAATCTATTAAAAAACAAAAATATGGTACAGATTTTGCTTAATTTTTGCAAAAAAAGAAGTGACTTTAGTGACTTTAGTAAAGTCACTTTAGTAAAGTCACTTTACCAAATAGGATCCAATATAACCTTTTTCAGATCTGCAGCTAAAAAATTAATAACGGTGCCACTCAAATTAGGTTTATGCTTATTTTCTATATCCAATGAGTTGGACTTAAGACCCTTTCGCTAAACTCATGGTATTGAGTATCGTATTGTCGGTCCAGACCGACTATAATTTTCTGACTTTTTTTTTGTTTTAACGAAATTTTTAAAAACACTTTGCAAATAATAGGTACTATAATTATTATGCAATTTTGATATTGTTTTGAGACGATAGAGAAGAAGAAAGCCTATATTTTTTAAAATCATAACTACTCTGTAAATATTCTTAATCAGACTGGTTTTTGGCATTGATCCTTCATGAGTGATTATATCAAACATTTCAATAGTTGTTATGTTATAATTGAAGAGATTGTTTCTGTATGAAATTTTTCTACTTAGTACGGCCGTGAGATTTGAACCTGCGTCTATCTCACATATATTTGTATTTAAACATTTTGGTCATGATCTTCAACGCACTGACCGAAAGTCAGGCCTACAGAGTGGTAAAATATTTCATTTGTAATATACGTTTTAAAGAATCCACATAAAAAGCGAATAGTTTCGATACCTTAGTAGGCCTTATATATTTAGAGGTTTAAGAACAGTGAACATTATCATAATGCTATCTAAAACTGTTTGCTTATGTACTCCAAAACCCCCTTTATTATTTGTAACTATTTTATAAAATAACACACCCTAAATACATCTTTACACACTCTCTCTCTCTATAACTCCTCTAAAATTCTCACCGAAATGGAGTTGAATCCCCATCCAAAATGTTTGTAATAATACACATGGTATCTTTGGTATTTCCTTGGGTTATTTTATTTCAAAGAATAAATTTTTCTAACAACAGGTCGTCTATGTCGAACATGCACATCATCAGCATCACTATGAAGATCATGGTGACGATTGGAGCGAATCTACAGGTGGTGGCGGCGGCGGAGGCAGCTATTGGAAGAGATCTCTGCAAACAGACTCTACAGAAAATTCATACGATACAGCAACAGATAGTTATCATACAAGACCACTGCCGCAACAGCAGCAACAGCATCCATACTATCACCCACAACAACATCAACAACAACAGCCACAATATGATTCACAATATCTGGCTTATCGAAATCAATGGCAACGTAATCTTTAAGAAAATACAAAGATCGTTCATTTAAAGATCATTTAAAATTGTAGAATAGAAAACGTATAATTTTGTTTTAAAAATTCCGTTTTGGTTTGTAAGTCAAAATTTATATTTTGTATGGAAAAAAAATTCAAAAAAAAATTTGTTTTACAAATTATTAATATTTGCACTATTGAAATTTCAACAACCAATGTTGGGAGAATATTGGCCATACTGCCACAATATCTTATGCTTAGTTCAAACGTTATTAATATTTAAGAATCGTAGAGATTAACCACAATTAAAGCGACAAACTACACAACACGAAGATATTAGAAACTCCTTTCAAATAAAAAAATATGCTTACAGCCTGTCGATTTAATTATGATTCAACTCAACAAGACTTTAGACTATTTAAAAAAAAGAAATATGTATATTTTTTAAGATTATCTAGTTTATTATTTATTTCAATATTTATTGTAATTTATTTTTGTTAATATATTTAATTTTTTATTTAAAATAAAAAATAAAAATAAAACTGTTTCAATAAAAACAAAAAAAAATATTTAAAATTTTTTAACCTATATTTTCCCAAATTCAAACACTTTCTTTTTAACTGTTGAAGCAAAAAAACAAAAAAAAAAAAACAGAAACAAAAACATACTCTTAATAATAATAGAAATCAAATAAAAATTGGTAAAAATTTAAAGAAGTACTTGTGTTTTCTTAAACATTTCATTTTATTTTTACAAATTCTAGTTTAGAATTTTAAATACTTATTTCGTACAATTAACATACAATTGCCTTTCCTACTCTATTGACCTATTTGTTGGTTGAACAAAACGAACCTTGTTAAAATACCAAATTAGTTGAGTTTTATTTAAAGCAAAAACAAATATTAACAAAAAAATTGCAGTGAATGAACAAAATTATTATTATTCCACACCCCTAAAAAACATTTCATTGCTGAATTTTTTTCAGGCAAAATTCAATTCCATTCATATTTGCTGGGTTTCCGATTTAAAAATGAAAAATATTTGAACAACAACAACAAACGAGTTGAATACACTTGTCTTGAAGACTATATAAAAAAAAATTCCTGCTTATTTATTCTGTCTGTGTTCTGAATTTTTATATCTTATTCGCGTGTATTCGCAATTATTTTTGTTGTTCATATGCAGATGTGGTGTTCGATGCCATCGATTTGTCGAAATCGTATTAAGCCGCAAAAAAAAAATTGTTTAACATGGTACCATAAGTGTTCAGTTGTCATGTTTTATGTCTGTAGTTTGTTCAAATAATTTAAAACAATTGATAAACATCTTTTTTTTTTAAATTATAAATACATTTTTGAAATTATTAAAAATTATTAACGTTATATTTTTAACTATTATGGAAAATTATTGCTTAATTTATTGAATTTATTTTAATTAATTGACTTTAATAACACTGTATAACAAATTTTGGTTGATCGAATCTTGCCCGAATGAGAGCAATGAATGTAGGCCAGTGGTTCTTAGCCTTTTCGGGGCCCCGGAGTACATTCAATTACATGAAATTTTCCCGAAACATTACAACTAATTATCAATATATAAAATTTTTCATTTATTCAAAAAATTTAAGAAATTTAAAATTCTATAGAAAAGTTTTTTATTTAAATTTTTTTCTAATTTGAAAATTTTGAAGTGGATGCTCCACTGATTTTGTGATAACTAAAGAACAACTTGGCCAATTTTGTTACAAAAAATATTGAAAATTTTTAATATAAATTAACTCTAAATTATTTACATATTATTTTTTACTAGCAGACTCCAGCGCTCGAAATTCGAGTGCAAATTCTAAGAAATTTTATTTTTTCATTTAATAAAGACCCTAAAGGTATGCTTCACAATTCAACTCATTTTAAATGAAGAAAAAACTCAACACATTAACAAATTTAATAAACACAACCATACCATTTTTTTTTTATTATTGGACCATATTAGTTAAAATTTCATTTACATATAATTACATCCTTAAGAGTTCAAGATTTTTTCTTTTTCAGCTTAATAATGTATTTCTATATACAAAATCTTATATACCTATATACAATATTTCATTGGAGGAGAAACTGGCAAAAACCTATATGCATTTTAATTAAAAACTACTTATAAAGGATTTTTCAATAAGAGCGCTACAAAAGTTTTTAAAATAAAACAAAAACGGTTTTGGATATCAATGAAATTCTTTATTCCTGAGAAAGTACGTTCGATGTCATTATGTATGGAAATCGATCTCTTTTGCATGGCCACCACGGGCACGCTTGCAGAAGTCCAGACGCTGAACCCAATTTTCGGCGGTTTTCAAGCATAAATCGGCCGATACTGCTGCAATTTCACGTTCGATATTCGTACGAAGTTCATCAATCGTCGCTGGATTGTTGGCATAGACCATAGACTTGACGTAGCCCCACAGGAAATAGTCAAACGGCGTCAAATCGCACGACCGAGGCGGCCAATCGACTGGACCATTTCGTGAGATAACACGTTCTCCAAACTTGGTTTCCAATAAATTGATTGTGGCATTCGCTGTGTGGCTTGTGGCGGCGTCCTGTTGGAAGCACATGTCCTCCAAGTCCATATCATCCAATTGGGGCCAAAAATATTCGGTTATCATTGAACGGTAGCGATTCCCATTCACAATAACGTGCCGGTCTTGATCATCACGGAAGAAGTACGGCCCAATGACGCCGCCGGCCCATAAACCGCACCAAACCGTAATTTTTTCGGGATGCAATGATGACTCATGGAGTACGTGTGGATTGCTGTCTGACCAATAACGCATACTTTATTTATTGACGAAGCCATTCAGCCAGAAATGAGCCTCATCGCTGAAGATGATTTTTCGATGAAAATCCGAATCATTTTCAAGTTATTGCTCATCCCAATTCACGAACATACGACACTTCTGGTGGTCAGGCGGCTTCAGTTCTTGCGTCAATTTGATCTTGTAAGGATGTATGCCAAGATCTTTTCGCAAAATTCGCCACAACGACGTCACAGAGATGCCCAACGCTTGAGAACGACGTGTGAGAAACACATTTGGGCTTTCTTCAACTGAAGCCTCAGCGGCAGCAATATTCTCGACACTACGGGCACTTCTTTGTCTCACTGGCACGGGAACGTTTTGTACTGTGCCTGTGGATTCAAATTTTTCCACTAGACGCTCAATTGTTGATCTGCTAGGACGATTATGACGGCCATAAATTGGACGTAGCGCTCTTAACGTTGAGGTTACTGACTCCGAATTTTGGTAGTAAATTTTAATAATTTCGACTCGTTGTTGGCTCGTATATCTTTTCACCATGAAATGGCAAACCTTGCTGAAGGGAAATGTCAAAAGAGCGGCAAGAAATATGGCGTCGTTTGCTGTCCCTGTCTTTCTACTTTTATAGCGTCCCTGTTGAAAAACCCTTTACTACTTAACTACTTATACTACTTAAAACCCTAAGATGACGCTAACTCATTAATATGAACGTAATCAGAATTAGAACGTCTGATATTTAAATTATGTGTAAATCTATTGATCTTATCTGAAACTAATTCCAAGTCCGAAATATCATGAAGGCGATTGGTAGAAAGGAACCACGGTAGGTTATATATTAGCTTTAATAGCTTGTTTTGGGCTACTTGTAATTTTTTGATATGACAACTTGCGCTTGTAGACCAAACAGGGGCAGCATAAAATATAACTGCATGAAATATTAACTTTAGAATAAGTTTTTTGTTATGTATGCTTAAGCTCGATTTCCGATTTATTAATTATATAAGCTACATATATGTTCTTTGTATTTCATCTTGGGGTCCAGGTTATTCCTAAATATTTGACTTATTGTTCCCACGATGAAAATATGTAAATTTGGGTAACAGCTAAAGAGAAATACCTTTCAAACGATAAATTTTTTGTCAAAATCGGGGTAATACTATGAAACTTACATCGGTCAGAAGAAATCGCCTTGCCTATTAATATTATAGATATAGGTGTTTATTACGAGCAACTTTCGATTTTCTATTGTGGTCGAATTAACTGATCGAACGAATTTTCATTTGGTATTATGGCGCACATTCGATAAAATAGCGCTATTGTGAATTTCACTCAATTGGATTATTTTCAATAGGACATATTTATCAGTTGGCACTATAAATAAACATTGTTTTTTTTACAAATTTATTAAAGAAAAAAATAATTAATTATTTATTAACATGGAATTATGGTTCTATGATCGTCCGATGAAGATGAATGCTTCGTCATGAGAGATGCTTCCAACATTTTCGAAAGTATACGAGGATTTTACAAGGGTACCATTTGTTTACAGATTTAAAGCACATTTTCGACTGCAAGGAAGCGTTTATGGAATTGCTGTCTACTACAGATGAACTGCTGCGGTAATGCACACAAGGCAGATCAATCTCATGAAATTAAAATAATTTACAACTTATATTTTCAATAAGTTTTACAAATTACCATCCAGTATCGAAAGCAAAATTGTGTTCGATTGAAAATTCGTTGTACAACGTTGGCATTCGATAGTCGATGTTCGATAGCGAGCGAAGATCGAAGATCGAATGCAACCCATACTCAACAGTTTCGGAGTAACGTTTTTTCTTTGTGCAAAATTTAAAAATTTTTATTTTCTAAAAAATCATAAAAAATCGAAAAAGGCAAAACTTTAAATTTTTTTTATTGCTAAATCATAAAGCCACGCACCTTGCAAATAAAATGAGCCATATAGCCGGAAAGTCTATGGGTTAATATTGATTTCATTCGTAATGGAATGAAGGTACCTGGTTTTTGACAAAAATTTAGAACTTTTATTTAGTTTAGTTGTTTTTATACCCTCCACTACAGTGTGCAGAGCGTATATATAAGTTTGTCATTCCGTTTGTAATAATTAGAAAAAAAATTTTGAAACCCATAAATTATATATATTTGTGATCCTTATAACAACCGGAGTTGATATAGCGATGTCCGTCTGTCCGGTTGTCCGTCTGTCCATCTGCGGAAATCCCGATGACGGCATCAATCAGGCAGCTAGGGTGCTCGTTGACATAAAAAATGATTCATTAACATCCTGAAAAGTTTGCTATTTAAAATCGTCCAAATCGGTCGATTAGGGCCCGATATTTGAATGAAGAACTAAAAAAAGTCTTGAAAAAATATAATTTTCTATGTTGTTCTTGACACGATCACACCCTGAATAGTGCAGCAACAGTGATCATTTTTAGTGGGAATGATTCACCAAATTCATGGGAAGATTTCTATTTCAAAAATCATTAAAATCGGTGGAACAGGTCCAGGGAAATCTCTGCCAAATAAAACAAAAAATGAAAAATATGATGTTTCTATATTGTTCTTGTTGTTATTCTAAATGTTGTTGTCATAGCTGGACTTGTTGTTTATGTGGTCGTTGTGGTAATAATATAATAAAAACTAAACCTTTGTACATTTTTTTATTAACTCTGGTAGAAAAATTTAAAAGTTTCCATTGTTTTGGCATCATTCTAAAAATTTGTTAGATCATTCCTGTTATTACCACGAGCCTGCCTGCAAAATTTCAGACCGAATGGCTCACGGAAAATTGGTTAAAATCGATCCAAAATTTGTTCGACAAGCAGACACTACGAGTTAATATAAAGGGAGTAAAAATTCATCAACATCTTAAGCAAATAATGCTAAAATACCTAGTTGTTAATAAAAAAAAAATAATGTAAATATAGCAAAAAAAAAAAATTATGTATTAATTAATACAAATAATATACATATATTATATATGTATATCCATAACAACTGCATGTTAGAAATAAGTCGGTATATTATTTTATTTACATAAAATTCTGCAATATTTTGTTGTGGGGAAAATACATTTCTTTTGCATTAACAGAGTGTCACTTCATTTTGCTCAGCGTGACTATGCCACAGTAGATGGCGCCACAATTTTTGTTTGTTCTAATTAGCTTTGCAATAGTTATTTCTATTTTAACATGAGTGTTAATATTTTCAACTGGATATCATAGAGAACAATGTTAAGAGTATACACGGGCTGGTCTTTTATTTCATACGTTTTTTCATTATTCTTTTACAAATATGAACATAAGTTTGGCATATTAACTTTTTGTTGTCTTTACAAAATAGAGTTACCGAGTTCATCAATGAGTTTTTTGCTTTCAAAACAGTTCTACATAGTTATATAGAATTATTATTCTGCTTTACCTACAAAATATTCTGCTTTACCTACAAAATTGCACTTTTTAAATTTTCCATTCCGATTTAAGAAAATATCAATTCTAAAAACTGGAATTAAAAATTTCCAATTATAAATTACAATTAATTGTATTTCAGAAAATCATATCAAAACGTCGGAAATTATAATTTTAAATTTAGAAGACATCAGTTGCATCTTTAATATATAAATTTTATTCGTTAAACACAAATTGAAATTCCAAAAAAAAAAAAACACCAAATACCTATGTTTACATTTAAAAAATTTTTAAATTTTTAAAAAAATATTGACATTCAGGAGAAATTAATAGCTTTTCAGTATCGCGATTCAGTAACTTCTTTTAACGATGGTCGAATCGTAAAAAAAAGAAAATTGCAAAATTATCAGTAAAATTTTTAACCGATATTCGCTATTGTTAAAGTCAGCTGTTGTTGTTATCTAAACGACAACCATTTTTGTGTTGTTTATTCAATCGATAAAAACTTAAATTTTTAGGTTGAAATGTCGTCATACATAAATAAAAATCATAAAATAGTGAAAATATTTTGCTACTATTAAAAAACTTTTTTATATAAATAAAAAAATTAAATAGCATATTCAATTCATTATTTCATTTTCAAATAAATAAACAGAAATATTACTACAAAAATAAAGATATTAAACATAAATTTAAAACCATCCTATCAAACACGAAGTAATTTGTGTTTTTCTATTCTTCTTTGTGTTTTTCGCTTATTTTGACAGAGATGCCATTCGTTTACAATTTAAATAAATAGAAAAATAGATTTGTCGACTGTCGTTAAGATGTATGTACTTAGTAAATCACTTAATCCTTAGTGCAAACAACAATAGCTGTCTATACATTTTGCGATTGTCGGATCGTTGAAATTTACAGAATCGCACTACAGAAAACATTAATTTAAATTCAATGAATTTTAGAAAACGTCAAATGATATTTAAGAATTGCGAACATAATAATTGTTACATAAATAAACGCAATTTGATGAGGATGTTATTTTTTATATATAAATTTTCACAATTTTTTTTGAAAATGAAAAGTGAAAATTTGAAGTTTTTCCGAAAATAAAGAGAACAAATTATTTTATTTAAAATGTTTGGGACATTTGGTTTTTTGCCTTTGGCATCCCTAATTTGAATATTTATTATTATAAATTTATTCTCTATGTTTTCCAAATATGGCAATATTTTAATAAAAAAATTGAGAGCTTTTTTTTTGGTTATTATTTTGATACTCCATCCGACCTATATGGCCGCAATGAAGAAATATTTGGCCAGTTAAAAGAAACAATACAGCCATCGCCAATTAGCACGATTTAATGCATATAGCCACCCTACACAACCATTACCTTTGCAATGGAGGTTAGGGCGAGCTATTTAATTAGCAAAAACTAAATTAAACGAGAAGTTATGTCATATAACCGGAAATGCATGCATATAGGTATATAACCTAAATGCATGCCGATCAGCAACCACGATGACCAAAAAGCAAACACCGAAATAAATCCGAAATAATAGAAAAGCCGAAAACCAACCCAAAGAATTTGCTGAAATAATTTGGTATTAAGTTTAACAAATTGTTTACTTTTTCATTTACATTTATTATCAAGACTCAAACCGAGGTGGAGGTTAACAAAGATTCGGCACAGCCGAATTTAACACTCTTGCTTGTTATTAAGGTTTTTCAAAATTAAATAAATGACCTAAAAATGATTTCGAGTTTTATTTTGTCTAATGTTAACTTCAGGTTTTGATTCTCTTATAAAATCTCCCATTACATTTTCGTTCCATAATCCTTGATAATGCAGCAGCATGGTCTTAAGCTGTTGAAATTATTCAGCATGCTCGTCGCTGACTTCGCCAAGGTTTATATGTATTTATATGTATTTACCAAATTTAGGGTTGCGAAGTAGTTTTCGGCTTGGTGGACCATAGAAAGATTTGTAAATAGTATATTTAAATAAGTAAACGGTTCATTAACTTTGTCTACTGTCTTAACAAGCTTGATATGTAAGGGTGGCGTAATTATATTCTCCTTTTTGATTAGAGCAGCAATCTTTCTCTACAAAATTCATGTTTCGAGCTCTGCTATCCCAGGTATTCTTTGTGTAATCACCTTGCAGACCTGTTAATATAGCACCAATTTTCAATTTACAACACACTTTCCAATCGTGTTTTTCATAGTTTACATTTTTTAATAAATTGGCCATAGTTTCGTATGATTCTTTCATATTTACGGCGCACTGTGGACCATATTTTGAAAAGGCGGCCAAATAAAATTTTTTTATGGTTACCGATTTAAGAGTTATGTTACTTATTTGAAAGTAAATACCAGTGAATCACGAGAGCCAAAAAATTGCGACTCTATTTCAACTATATCACAGCGAGCTGGGTCTTCGAAAATGGACTTTATCAGTATTTTGATAAAATTAAAAATTTCTTTGTAAATTTTAATTTTTAAATGACCGTAACTTTTTTGTGTTATAAAATTCTAAAGTAAGATAAATTATAAGATTTAAAGTAATTTAATTTTAGAAACATAAAGTCACTGAGTCGTTTAAAAAAATTTTTTTTTAAACTCCCGGAAAATCTCCTACTTAATAGTATGAGTCCAAACTCTCCCCTACACTCCTATACCCCAGTTTCCGCCCGTGTGCACCAGAACAATTTTTCTTACCCAAGGTCAGATATTTTGTGCAAAATTTATAAATACAAAAGTTTTCCACTATGTGGTTAGGGTATAATGAGTTTGCCCTGATGTTTATAACTTATAAAAATATTGGACCTATACTCATCTTTTATTACACGGATCGACTCAAAATCACTTTCTGAGTCGATTTAACGATATTCGTCCGTCCGTCTTTGTGTTATGAATAAAAAAGTTGGTCGTACCGTTGTATTTTTTTGTGTGAGTTTATTTATTTGCTATACTGACAGAAAAAGGAAACGGTAGAGTTAACACGAGTTGTTATACACATAAAATGAGGGTTGAGACATAATGCGCTTATTGTTAAATTATATTAAAGGGTAAAATCTTTTTTTATTTTGACAGGTACATTTACATAGGTATTTTTCAAACACATTAATAGTCGGAACTTGAGTTATATAGTTTAAATACCTAACAAAATGGGAAAAAATTTAAGTAACAGGTAAATGGTAAAAAACTATTGAGACACACACAAAATTGGAAATGGCAGCATTACTTTAATTTCTAAATGGCGATGTGATGGATCCTCTGGTCAGAAACAATACAATCAATTTAATGCCGAAAATTCATCAGATGCTAATTTATTTATAGTATCTTTCGTTTCATTGCACAACAAAAATTTTATATAATTCCAACATTCGAAAAAAATGGAAAACTAACTCTATTGAACTAGATGAAGAAGCTAAACTTCCAGAAGATGAAAATCAAGGCTGTTTAGAAGAAATATTTACTAAAATTGTTTGATTTAAAATCGTTTTTTAGTAAACTAACAATAAGTTATACTCTTTTTATATAATTAACATTCTTTTTTGATTTAAAAACGTATGTATTTTTTTAATTTACAATAAAAATAGATATAGAAATATTTAAAAGACAATTTTTTAACAAAATTAAAAACATACGACTTTTTCATTGAAACTTCTCCATCTTGACCCAATATCAGGTAACTTTTACGTTCGCTGCTTAATAAATTATATTTTAATTCGGGTTCTTTAAGAAAAAGCCAACCTTCGGTCCTTGTGAACATTAGGACTAAAAAGTTTACGGGGGCCAAAGTTTGGCATTTTCAAAAAAAATTTTTAAAAAGTAAAATTAACTGGAAAAATTAGACAAAATTAAAACTTCACTTTTGTACTAAAATTCAACTAAAAATCGGTCGATATTTACGTTTTAAAGCAAAAATTAAAGGCTAGAGTCGCCGCGGCATGTACGATGGGTATTGATTGCTTGTTATTGCCATTGTGTAGTAAAATTGCTTAAAGATGTTCTTTGTTATTATCGACAAATAATCTCCACTTGCATTTTTTATGGATTTAAGAATAATGAAAATTTCTCAAACGCCGTTAAACCATATAAACAAACCGAGTACCACATACTAAATTAAAAGATGAGTATATTTAACAGTTTTTAATATTTGTTCACTTTTGTTTTGCGGAGCACCTGGGACAAGGCTGCGGTGCACCGGTTAAGACCTACTGACGTAGATTATCAGCAGACCAAACCCCAAAAGAGTTTAAAAGTGTTAACTCATATTGTTAATTTACAGCCTTTTGAAGTGGGCTACTTTGAGACAAGTTTTCCAATATATGTAAGTATATATTAAGCAATGGAAATTGAATATATTAGGACTAAGGTACATACATATATGCAATAGGGTGACAGCGGTTTGTATGAATAAAACTTTTGGTAGAATTTTGAGGTGTGCGGGTCGGATTACACTGTGGAACAAACACAGGTAAGCAAAAGTTAGGTCGATTCTGAGAGTTAGGGGTGAAAATAGAGGCTAAATTAGAAGACCCGTATCGCGGCGTTTGTTTATCGACCTTCGAACTTTGCAGTCAAATGCCGATTTTCAGCATATTGTTTATATGGTTTTTTGGCTATAACTCGTCGACTGATTGATATTTTTTCAATCTGTAAATGCCAAATTATTGCTAGAGACCTGTGCAACAGTTAAAATTTAAAAAAAAAAATTGATTTAGAAAATATTTGTGGTGCTTATGAAGCAAAATGTTGGAAAATTTTTTTTTTTTCATGCTTTTTGAAAATATTTTCCACAAAACTAAGTCTTTTTTGCTTTCACCCACTTTGTTCAGTGTTGGTTTTGAAGAAACATTGAATAAGAAATTATAAAAATATGGAAAAAATGTTAGTTATGAAAAGTTTTAAGTAAAAAAATTAAATAAATTAAATTAATGATTTGGCCAGTTGCCGTTTAGCAGGCGGCTGTGGATCAACATCACAGCTCTCTCTAATATCTTGGTCATCGTCATCATCATCAGAAAGGTCGATAATTTCGTCCAACAGATATTCTGGAATTTTATCTTTGTCTTCCCCTTCTTCCTCTTTTTCCTCTTTTTCCTCGTCTTCCTCTTCTTCAAAGGTGTTTTTATACCACCAACAAATTTCAGCGAGTATTGCATCTGGAGATTTCTTTCCTCTGTACCAGAAACGAAAATAGTTTTCAATCGTTAACATGTTTAAATTGTGCACTCTGACAAAGATATTAGAAAAAGCTAGGAATTCAAAATATGCACACTCTATAGTTACCTTATTTCAGATGGAAGCGCAGTTTGGTGATAACGTTCGCCTTGCTCATCAGATTCAGTTGGCAACTGTTGAGCGAGTTGATCAAGATGCTGATGCAAGAGATGAATTTTGTACGACATATTAACCCCAATTTCATCGAAAGCTGCCAACATGTTTGCAACAGATTGCCTGTAGTTGTCTTTGCGTTCTTTACCCAAAAGTCCTTTAATGACTGCTTTCAATGCGAGCCATGCATTTAATTCTCGGCCTGTCAGAACTTGGTCAAAATCTTAACGACTCATTAGTTTCCGTATTTCGGAACCATTAACAACCGCTTCCTGAATTTTGGCGGTACTTAGCCTTAGGAAAATGTCTTTTAAGCGGTTGAATACTGCTGGTCTTTTTGCGATACATTTCCAAAAAATTTTTAGCAATGCCAAGTTTAATGTGGAGCAACGGCAACAAAATTTTCATTTCAGGAACAAGACTTTCGTGTAGCCTATTGTCGTTAGGCCATTTCCATCCAATGCGACTATTCCAGTTATGCTGTTTGTACTGGTTTCTTCCTTTAATACCTTCTCCGTATCGTGAATCCCAATCGCACAAATAACACGGATATTTTGAACGGCCAGATGCTTTTAAGCCTGTAATCAATGAAACTATTTTGAGGTCGGAGCAAATGCGCCACTGGTGTTCGTTATATTTGACTACTTCCAGAATATGTTTCAAATTATCGAAATTTTCACAAGTGTCAGTGCTATACGCAATCGGAACAGAAGGCATTCTATTTGTCTTGTGCAAAAGCACAACTTTTAAGCTGATTAGTGAACTATCGATGAATAAACGCCAATCATCTTTTTTATAGGTTAACCCTATCGCCTCCATTAACTTTTCAATATCGTTGCAATTAGCGAAATTTTTTGTATCATTCACATTGAAGAACTTTTCTAACTCTTTTTCCCATTTTCGATATGCTGTTACTTTGGCACCTTTTGCCAGCAAATTATTTCCTTTCAAAAATGAAGCCAGTAGTTCTGATTTTTTCTGAGTCAAACACAAATTTGCAACAATTCCATCCAATTGGTTTTGTGTGACTAGGATTTTGTCCTTTGATGTTTCATTGGATGTACCTTCACCAGGGTCGTATTCTGAGCGGCGGTTGCAGTAATGATATCTGTTTGAAGATCAATACTTCGGTATGTTGGTACTGGAACGAATTCTGAGTGCGGTAATGGTAATTGGACACTTGGCACTGCTACATAAGTTTTATTCTTTGCTTTCCTTCTATTCAAAGTTTTATGGTAGTTGATACATCCATAGCAATTTTCTTCTTGATGCGGGCTATTGTCTAACCACATCATTGGTATACCAAAAGGCATAGCCTTCTTCTTTTCACTTTTCCATTGCATAAGAGTTGAATAGCAATTAAAGCAAACTTTTTTAGGGGCATAGTTTACGTCAGTGATAAACTCTTGCGAGAAATATTGTTTATAGGCTTCCAAAAAAAAAAAAAATCACTGGCATTGCAACATTTTTCATCGCTTGCTATGAAACGTCCACAAACATTACAAAAATGGTCCATTTTACATTTTGGTTCCGACATTTTTAATACAATATATATTATACAATGTTTTTTTTTGTTATTTTTATGAAACCGATGCACTTAACTTAAATCACTCGCAAAATGAAATAAGTTCCAAAAAAATTAATAGCGAATTTTATCACGACCGAGCGAAAATTAAAAGACATCAGGGGTCAAATCGTCGCATACGTGATCGAGTGAAATTGATCGGCATTTTGCATTTTGAAATCACGGCATTCGATAACGACTGATCGATCGAGTGAAATCTTTAGAAATGTCATTCGATACATATGAAGTTGTCGAAAACACATTTTATTAGTTTGTTTACATGAAAAAAAGTGGGGGAAATTTATTTTTTAGTATATTTAATAGAAATACGTGAAATGTTAGTTTAATATTTACGAGTAATTTGAAGAAAACCCAAATAATATGAAGATTGTTATATTCAGGACAAATTCAAACAAAATAAATGGCAAGCAAAAGGAAGTTATGGCTGATTTCATGATAGATCACCCAAACTTGCCAAAAAACCTTCTACCAAATTGTGGCCAAGGAAAAGTCACTTCCAAAAGATTGTGGGATCAACTGACCCTTAAATTAAATATGGCTGGCCCTCCTGTTAAGGAAGCTAAATTGTGGCGAAAGGTAAGTTTGTTTACAAATTTCAAGTTTTAAATTGTTTATTTTTTATCATTAAATTTGTAGGTATTTGCAGATCAAAAGCACAATGTAAAGAAGAAATTATCTTTCAACAAAGCTTAAAAAAGAAAAACTGGAGGTGGGCCGTTTGAGGAAAAACTTTTTTCATCTGCCGAAGAGCAAATTCTGGAGGCTACTGGGATTGCTGTTGGAGTTGAGGGCCTTTCGACGGTCGAAACGTTTGGATCCCTCAAATATTCCACAAATAGTTTGGCGGACGAAATGGAACCAAATGTAAGTTCAATTTGTGAAGATGAAGAAGAGGAAAGCTACGTAGAAAATGAAGAAGAGGAGACATTAAACGTAAAACGTAGACCGTCCAAAGCGGAATTAAATATGAGTCTTTTAAAGCCCCATCTTCAAAAATTTGAGGAGTCCCAAATAAACATATCCTCAATATTGGATAAATTGTTGGAGTTCAAGAAACGTTCACTAAAATTAAAGGAACAGGAACACGTTGTTAATATGGAGATAAAAAAGGTCGATTTAAAAATTAAATCTCTTCAGTTGGAGATGCTCACAAAGGAGATGTAAATAACTACACATATTTAAATATTTTTTTTATGTTTCCTAGTGCGTCTAACAACATACTCCTCTTCAGACTCCGATGAGGACAAGAAATGCAAAAATAAATGGCTCATATTCTAAGAATTACAAATAATTGGTATTAAAAATAATTTTGGTTTTAATAATGTACTTTTGTTTAAAAGTGCTCGATTTTCTTTTTTTTTTTGTTGACATTTATTAAAACATATGTTGACGTTATATTAAAAAGCTAAAAATCTTGTAACACTTGCTATAAATTTCGATTGCGTGACTATCGTATGCCGCGATTTGCACAGTCGAAACATCACGAAATTTTATTCGACACGTTAGCACACTCGATCACGGATGCGACGATTAGACCCCAGCTTCGACTGAGTTTCGAGTCTTAACTGAATCTTCATTTTTGAAATTAGTTCGCTTGTACGGTGGTTGAAAACAAAAAAGTTGTTTTACTAATTCCTTATTCTTGGAACTTCCCTTTTTAATCACTTCTACCTAAATCGCTATTTATTTAATGGTTTTGGGATTTTTAACGCAAATTATCGACTAAGACCATGTTCTTTTTAAATGAAATTTATTGAAGAAACTGAGAAGCAATTTTAGGTCAAACAGAAAGCAAAAAAGACTTAGTTTTGTGGAAAATATTTTCAAAAGGCATGAAAAAAAAATTTGCTTCATAAACACCACAAAAATTTTCTAAATCCATTTTTTAAAAAATTGTAATTGTTGCACGGTCTCTAGCAATAATTTGGCTTTTACAGATTGAAAAAATATCAATTCGTCGACGAGTTATAGCCAAAAAACCATACAAACAATATGCTGAAAATCGGCATTTGACTGCAAAGTTCGAAGGTCGATTAAAAAAAAAATTCGAACTAACATAAACAAACGTCACGATACGGGTCTTCTAATTTAGCCTCTATTTTCACCACTCACTCTCAGAATCGACCTAACTTTTGCTAACCTGAATTTGTTCCACAGTGTTATTGTGATCTAAAACTGTAGTGCGTTTGTATGTAAAAGTTATCAAAAAAAAAAAAAATAATTTTTCACAAAAATTTTGATATTAATAACTGCGTTTCAATTAAATTAATTAATAAACCGTAATCTAGAGTAAATTATCTTTCTACAAACTGTCCCTCGTTAAGGTCAAAGATCAAATTTAAGGATATTTATCAGGAAACTAATTGTGAAAAATTAAAATATTTCAATAATATATAGCCTTAGCCTTCCATCTGGCGTAGTGTAAACATCAGGTTTTATAAATTTTATTCCTCTGGGAGGAGTCCCACAAAGGAATATAATTACCAATTCCAAAAATTCCTTGTAATCATCTGTTGGGAAAGATTCGTTTATTTTATTTTTTGAAAAATTTAAATTTTTTAAATTTAAAAATAAAAATAAAACAATTATTGATGCAGATAGCACTTTTTGAATATAAGCCCTCGATATACAAACCTGCTTATACTGTATTAAATATGAAAACTAATTAATCTACATATTTTCATAAAATAACGAATAAATTTGAGGAATTTTATGAATACATTAAATTTGTTTTATTTAAAAAAAAAAAATCCTGATGAAGAAAAAATTTATAATTTTACATAGTCAATTTGACATCAAGAGTACCCCATGGGTTAATTTAGAAAATAAATCTGGAATCTTATTTTTTAGAATTATTAAAATATCATCAACAAGTTTTATCGAAATCGTTCCACAATCGTTCTCCTTAAATTTGACCTTTGACCTTAAAGAGAGACAGTTTATAGTGTTTCAATTTAACATCAATTTACAAGATTGAGAACTGATATCAAGTAGTATAATATTTTGACAAAAGATATTTGAAGTTTCAAAATACTAAAAAGATATAACCTAAAAGTTGAAAAAGTATGAAAAATCACATTTTTCTTCGAATCCGCTGAAAAAAGAACGCTGCCCTCTCCAAATTAAGAACAGGATACCTACAATATTTGGCATTTTTAATCACATATATTTTTTTTAAAAGACCTTAAAGTCCAATTGTTGATTTCGGTAAATTTCTTGAACAAAATTTTTGAAAAAAGTTAAATTGGATTTGACATTAATTTAGAATAGCATAACAATAGACGAGATGCAAAATACTTTACATGAGATCATTTTGGGAAAGCAAATTATTCAATGTTGTAAATTATTTCAATGTTTTTAAAAATGTGAGCTCGATTTTCTTAATCAAGTAACTTGGCTGTTTTTCAACCGATGATAGATTTAGTTCTTTTATTAGAAAATTAATTTATTCTAGATTATGGTTTATTAATTAATTTAATTGAAATGCAATTACTAACATCAAAACTTTTTTGAAAAACAATTTTTTTTTTGATAATTTTTACATTTATTTGAACTTTGAACTCAATGCGCGTCCAGAGAGCATTGTCCGATTTGGCTCAAATTTTGCGCACTAAAGTTTTAGATCCAGTGTCACTGTAATCCAACCCGCACGTCTTGAAATTCCAAAAAAAAATGGCTGTCACCCTAATATGCATTTACTAATTTTTATACCTTTGTGTTTTTAATTTAATTTTTGCCCTTTTTTTGTGCATTTTCTCTGCGTTTCAAGTATTTTGGTACAATTTTCACAATACAATTCGTGTATTTTGTTTAATTGTTTAAATAAAAAAATTTAAAGAAAATAAAAAGCTTCGGAGGGAATTTTATAGAGAACTATATTCATTTAATTTTTCTATACCCTCCATCCACTTTGCAGAGGGTATATATTAGTTTGTCATTCCGTTTGTAACGCATCGATATAAATTCCGGAGACCCTATACACCATATATTTTCTTGATCCTTATAACAAAATAAGTTGATTTAGATTTCAATAAAAATGTGAAAAAAAAAACTCTTTAAAAATAAGAATGTTCAAAGTGTTTGTTGTTTCTTTCAGGTTTTATTTTGTAATTGTAGTCGTTGTAGTTGTGGCATTTGCCTCATGAGGGTGTGCATATGGCCATGGTACGCGTATCACATTAGCTCAAGCAAGTATAACCATACTTTTGTTTTACCGTTATCCAGATATAATAAAAATATCGCCAACATGAAAGAAAAATATAATCCCTAAATAAAGTATCTTTTTTAAAAAAGTACCTTTTTAAAAGAAGTGCCCTTTTAAAGTACCCTTTTTTAAAAAGCACCACATTTTAGAAAAAATTATTCTTTTTTAAAGTACCTTTTTCAAAAATGGTACTTTTTTCCAGAAGTACCATTTTCTAAAACGGTACCTCTCCCAAACGTATATTTTTCTTTAAAAAGTACCATCTTTTTTTTTTACAAATTATCTTTTTTAAAAAGAGCCTTTTTCAAAAAGTACCCTTCTTTATAAAGAATCAGTTTAGTAAAAAGTAAATTTTTTCTTTAAACAAGTAACTGTTTTAAAAAAGTACGCTTTTTTTAAAGTACCTTTTTTAAAAATACCATTTTAAAAAAAATTACGCTTTTTTATTAACTGCCCTTTTTAAAAAGGATACCTTTTTTAGAAGTCCATCTCCTAAAAAATATCTTTTTTAAATACCATCGTTTTTAAAAAATATCTATTTTAAAAAGTATCCTTTTTTATATAGTACCCTTTTTTTTAAAAAAAACACCATTTTTTTAAAGTACCCTTGTTTTAAATAGTACCCTTTTTAAACAAAACTCTCTTAAAAAAGTAAATTTTAAAAAGTACACTCAAATCTGTTTTGGTGCGGCCTTTTTTTGTGCGATTTGTTGTTTGCGTTTTTTTGTGCGATATATGAATATTTAACAAAAACCAAAATTTTTAGAAAGGATACCTTTTTTCTAGAAGTCCTTCTCCTAAAAAATATTTTTTTAAATACCATCGTTTTTAAAAAATATCTATTTTAAAAAGTATCCTTTTTTTATAGTACCCTTTTTTTAAAAAAAGCACCGTTTTTTTAAAGTATCCTTTTTAAACAAAACTCTCTTAAAAAAAGTAAATTTTAAAAAGTACACTCAAATCTGTGCTGTGTGCGTTTTTTTTTTGTGCGATATATGAAAATTTAACAAAAACCAAAAATATTTAATATTTCAATGTCAACTTAGTTGACCCACTTTGGGATAACGGCACTTGTTATGTCTATGGCTTAATCATATATTCGATATTATAATTCTCTTTTTTGCTAATGACAAAGTTGATGACTACACCTTTTCCAACTGTATTTCAGAAAATATAGATTTTCAGAAATAATCAATTATATTTCAGAAAACATCAATTGAAATTCGGAAAGTATCAATTGTATTTCAGAAAGTATCAATTGTATTTTGAGAAAGTATCAAATGTATTTCAGAAAGTATCAGATGTATTTCCGAGAGTATCAAATGTATTTCAGAAAAATATCATATTTATTTAAGAATACATCAATTGAATTTCAGAAAGTATCAATTGTATTTCAGAAAACATCAGTTGAATTTCAGAAAGTATCAATTGTATTTCAGAAAGTATCGAATGTATTTCAGAAAGTACCAAATGTATTTCAGAAAATATAAAATTTATTTCAGAAAACATCAAATATGTTTCAGAAAACATCAATTGAATTTCAGAATATATCAATTGAATTTCAGAAAACATCAATTGTATTTCAGAAAACATCAATTGAATTTCAGAAAGTATCAATTGTATTTCAGATATTATCAATTGTATTTCAGAAAACACCAATTGAATCTCAAAAAAGTACAATTTCTTAAACAAGTAGGTACCCTTTTTAAAAAAGTATGCTTTTTTAAAGTACCCTTTTTTAAAAAAGTACCCTTTAAAAAAAATTACGCTATTGTTAAAAGTATGCTTTTTAAATAGAGTATCTTTTTTGAAAAGGTGTCCTTTTTTAAAAAAGTACCTCTCTCAAAAAATATACTTTTTTCTAAGAGTACTTTATAAAAGAACCATTTTTTCAAATTACTCATTTTTTAAATGGTATACTTTTTTAAAAAAGTACGCTTTTTAGAAAAACCTCTCTGAGAAAAGTTAAGTAAGCTCTTTTTTAAAAAGTAATTTTTTTCAGAAGTACTCTTTTTGCAAAAATTACACCTTTTTTCAAAGTACCCTTTTTTAAAAAGTAAATTTTTAAGAAGTACGCATTTTCAAAAAGTACCATTTTTATAAAAAAGCAACTTTTTCAAGAAGTACCATTTCTTTAAAAAAGTACCATTTTTTAAACAAGTACTCTTTTTCACAAAAGTACTCTTTTATAAAAAAAAGTACCCTTTATTAAAATGTACCCTTTTTGAAAAAAGTACCCTTTTTTAAAAAGTACCCTTTTTTCAAACATACTCTTTTTTAATAAAAGTATCTTTTGTCCGTCTGTCCGTCTGTCTGTTGAAATCACGCTCATTCACAAAACAAGCCATCTAACTGGATAAGGTTACAATAATATCATTTGCCATAATTCCCAGCAGGTTGTTATTGAAAATGGGCTAAATGGGGCATCATTGTGATTCGATACGAGCAAAAATATGTACATACCTCTAAAAAAAACATGAAACCCAGTGTGTTTGTTGTAACAGTTTAGTGGTGGAACATAATAATTGTACAACAACATAAAAAAATGCCACAAAAAAATTATGCATGTATTAACAATTCCAAGAACACAACAACATAGCTCATGTTAGTAGTATTGCCACATATTTTTTTATCATTATCACGTTATAATAGAAAAAATCGCCTATATGAAAGAAAAATGAAAACGAAAAATGGAAAATGAAAAATGGAAAATGGAGAATAGAAAATGAAAAATGGAAAATGGACAATGTAAAATAGAAAATGAAAAATGAAGAATAGAAAATGGAAAATGAAAAATGCAAAATGGAAAATAGAAAACGAAAAATGGGGAATGGAAAATGGAAAATGGAAAAAGAATAAAAACGGAAAATGGAAAACGAAAAATGGAAAATAGAAAATGAAAAATGGATAATAGAAATAGAAAATGGAAAATGAAAAAAGAAAATTGAAAAATTAAATATGGAAAATGGAAAATGAAAAATGGTAAATGGAAAATGAAAAATAGAAAATGAAAATTGAAAAATTAAAAATGAATAATGGAAAACGCAAAATGGAAAATGGGAAATGGAAAATGAAAATTGAAAAATTAAAAATGGAAAATGGAAAATGGAAAATGAAAATTGAAAATTGAAAGTTGAAAAATTGAATATGAAAATTGCAAAATGGGAAATGAAAAATTGAAGTATGAAAAATGGAAAATGAAAATTGAAAATTGAAAAATGAAAAATGGAGAATGAAAATTGAAACATTGAATATGGAAAATGCAAAATGGAAAATGAGAATTGAAAAATGGGAAATGGAATATGGGAAATGAAAAATGAAAAATGGAAAATGAAAATTGAAAAATTAAAAACGGAAAATGAAAAATGGGAAATGAAAACTGAAAAATGAAAAATGGGAAATCAAAATTGAAAAATGAAAATTGAAAATTTAAAAACAGAAAATGGAAAATGAAAAATGGAAAATGAAAAATGAAAAATGGGAAATGAAAATTTAAAAATGAAAATTGAAAAATGAAAAATGGAAAATGATAAATGAAAAATGGAAAATGGGAAATGAAAATTGAAAAATGGAAAATAAAAAACGAAAAATGGAGAATGAAAAATGGGAAATGGAAAAAGAAAAACGGAAAATGGAAAACGAAAAATGTAAAATGGAAAATAGAAAATGAAAAATGGAGAATAGAAAATGAAAAATGGTAAATGGAAAATGAAAAATGGAAAATGAAAATTGGAGAATAGAAAATGAAAAATGGTAAATGGAAAATGAAAAATGGAAAATGAAAATTGAAAAATGAAAAATGAAAAATGGAAAATGGGAAATGGAAAATGAAAATTGAAAAATGGATAATGAAAAATGGAAAATGGAAAATGAATATTGAAAAATTAAAATGGAAAATGGAAAGTGAAAAATGGAAAATGGAATATGAAAATTGAAAAATGGAAAATGAAAATTGAAAATTGAAAACTGGAGAATGGAAAATGAAAAATGGAAAATGGAACATGAAAAAATGAAAATGAAAATTGAAATATGAAAAATGGAAAATGGAAATTGAAAATTGAAAAATGAAAATTGAAAATTTAAAAACAGAAAATGGAAAATGAAAAATGGAAAATGAAAAATGGGAAATGAAAATTTAAAAATGAAAATTGAAAAATGAAAAATGGAAAATTATAAATGAAAAATGGAAAATGGGAAATGAAAATTGAAAAATGGAAAATAAAAAACGAAAAATGGAGAATGAAAAATGGGAAATGGAAAAAGAAAAACGGAAAATGGAAAACGAAAAATGTAAAATGGAAAATAGAAAATGAAAAATGGAGAATAGAAAATGAAATATGGTAAATGAAAAATGGAAAATGAAAAATGGAGAATAGAAAATGAAAAATGGTAAATGGAAAATGGAAAATGAAAAATGGAAAATGAAAATTGAAAAATGAAAAATGAAAAATGAAAAATGGAAAATGGAATATGGAAAATGAAAATTGAAAAATGGATAATGAAAAATGGAAAATGGAAAATGAATATTGAAAAATTAAAATGGAAAATGGAAAGTGAAAAATGGAAAATGGAATATGAAAATTGAAAAGTGGAAAATGGAAAATGAAAATTGAAAATTGAAAACTGGAGAATGGAAAATGAAAAATGGAAAATGGAACATGAAAAATTGAAAATGAAAATTGAAATATGAAAATTGTAAAATGGAAAATGAAAATTGAAAAATGGAAAATGGAGAATGAAAATTGAAAAATGGAATATGGAAAATGCAAAATGGAAAATGAAAATTGAAAAATGGAAAATGGGAAATGAAAATTGAAGAATGAAAAATGGAAAATGAAAATTGAAAAATTAAAAACGGAAAATGAAAAATGGAAAATGAAAAATGAAAAACGGAAAATGAAAAATGGAAAATGGGAAATGAAACTTCAAAATTGAAAAATGAAAAATGGCTAATGAAAATTGAAAAATAAAGTAGACTTCGCTGAAAAGAATTTTTATATTGATCGTTTACTATTTAGGACTGAAAGGGCTAAGGTAATTTTTATGAAAATGTAATTTTTTAAAAAAGGTTACTTTTAAAAAAGAGTAATTTTAACAAAAAGGGTACTTAACGACTACAACAATATGAACACTTACATAGTATAACTTAAGAAAAATAACAAACATTTTGAACATTCTTATTTATTCAAGAGTTTTTTCACATTTACATCCCATGATTTTAATGACTTTATATATAAACTCAATTGGGGGTGTTAATAAACGATATTATGCAAAAACGAAGAGTCTAGCTTAGTTATTGAGGGTTTGATCGTGATTTCCACAAACAGACGGACAGACGGTAATCGCTAAATCAACTTCTCTTGTCATAAGGATTAAGAAAATGTATGGTTTGTAGGGATGCGTTACAAATGGAATAACAAACTGATATATACCTTCTGCACTTTGGTGTGGAGGGTATAAACATTGAAAACGAATCAAAATATTCTAGGCCGTAATTTATTAAATAATGCTTATGGTCTTATTCTAAGCACTAATATACATACATACACAAAAATATTTGACAAAAGCGAAGTTTATATACATTATATACTGCATATATGGCAAACAGTAATTGTTATTTTTGTGTGTGATATTTGTGATAACTGACTTTGCTTTCAGGTTCCAATAAGAATTCCTGCAAAACTGCACTTAGCAACAGTTGTTTGAAAATCAAAATTTGTTTAAAAAAAAATCAACAATATAAAATGTATGCACTGAATGACAAAATGCAGGACAAATTGCACTTAATATTCAATCAACTGCAGGCCTGAATTTATGGTAAAACGTGTTGCATACAATTGCAAAAACAAAACAAAAAAATCACAACATACACCTGACTAGAATTACGAGTAATTAATTGATTTGAACAAAAAAATAAAAGAAATATTTAAAGTAAATGTACACAAAGATACGAAAGGTTTTTTTTAACATATGACAAAAATTTCATTTTTTTATTTAAATAATTTTTTTTTTTTTTTGGTTTGGATGATTTTGAAATGTTACACATAAAAATTAAATCACACAATTATTTCAATTGCCTTTTTTCAACAAATTCGAAATTAAACTTTCATTTAAATGAAATTAACGCATTTTTATGCATTTCATTTGACAAAATATTGCATACGCATAATTAATTAAGACTTAACTGGCTTGTAATTCTTGATTTTTTTTTCAGCTGGGTGTTAAAATTACAAAATGTTCAAAATTATTATCAGAAGAAATTTATTTAACAAAAGAAACAAAAAAAAAATCAATTGAAGAAAGAAATGCCCTTTTGTGCACTACGTGCAGGGCATAACACTTTCTAAACTCTTCAAAATAAATAAATTCCTACATACTTACTTACATATATTGACCAACTATTTATTTTAAACAAAAAAATGTTTCTATATACTCGCAGTTCGATAATTGCATTAGTTTAAAGTAATTAGAGCTTTCAATAAAGTGAAATGAACGATATTTAACTTACTTGCAGACCTCAGCAAGTCTTTCTTTTTTTTATAACGTTTATTATTATACCCACCACACCAGTGTTCAGAGACCATATATCAGTTTGTTATTCCGTGTGTAACGCATTGAAAAATTAGTTTTTCTACCTCATAACATATATATATTCTTGTTCCGCAAAACAACTCTAGTCGATAAAAACGGTGTCCGTCTGTCTGTCTGTTGAAATCACGATAATTAATCAAAGAGACCATTTGGCAGTGTGTTAGAAAGTCGTAGCCCCCCATCCCACAGAATATTTAGTTATTTTATTATTATTTAATTTATAACCATGTTTTGTCTTTAAAATTTTATTGCGGTAATCAAAACATTCTTTTGTTTAGCATGAAATAAATCGCAGATCTAACAGACGATGGTTAAACAAAAATACAACAAAAATAAACAAAACGATCTATATCGTTTAAATAAATTTTTAAAAATAATAATCGTTACGATTTCAGCCTTCATTCACGTTCAGTTTTGTACCCTATACCACTATGCACTGTGGCTAAAATTTTGATTTTATTGGCCAGAAGTAAACATTTTTTTTTGTCACCGATTTTTAAAATTTTGGTGCCATTTTGTAGCTAATGTATTCAAATTGAGGTGGCCAAAAAATTAAGTTAAACTATTGCTAATTGTGGCATGCTGTCAAACTCAACTGTTTTCTTAATTTCAGAAACAGGTGTTTTTTTTTTTTGTTTTTTTATCAAAAATAAATGCGGTCTTTTTACAAGGTTGGTAGGATTGTAGTCTTTAGTTATTGTAAGTGGTCACAACCCTACCGTTTAATATTAGGGGTGTTATGAATTCTATAATACTAATAGGCTAGGCGATTTCTTGTGACCAATGTTTTGTTCTACCGTTTTATCCCGATTTTGACAAAACGTAATTATTAAAGGTATTTCTTTTTTGCCGTTTTGCTGATTCACAGATTTACACATTTTTAAATTTTTTCTTTTATATTGAGTAAATTGCATTTAAAGACTAACACATACATAAAATTTTACATATGCTATGTGTGTTTTATTAAATTTGTTAATGTGTTTGCTAATGAGTTTGTTATCTTCATTCACAATAATAATTAACCATAAAAGTGTTGGTTTGTGAATTGGCTAAGTTGAAAAATAAAGCTGCCTAGAAATTGCACTCGAATTTCGAGCGCTGGAATCTGCTAGTATTTATTGAAGTACTAAATTTTTGCCAAATTTTAATTTTAGTGGAATAGAACTTCTAGGGAATAAAAGGGAACCAGGAACATATACCACATTGAGAAAGGTGAAAGTGTCCTCTTTAACCCTGTATATACTTCTGCACCCGCCATGACCAGCCGATAGAACACTTTTTTCATTTTAATGAAATTACTTTAAAAAAACTAATATTACGCTGACTTAAACAGCCCCATAAGTATACAATGGTGTGTTAAATTCTGTGGTCACAAGCATTAACCGCCTTAATCGAGAATCATGCTATCGAGAAAAATAACTTTTTATATTAATGTAACGAGGCCTCATTACGACTTAGGTCAGTATATTTTTATTAATATCTATTTAACAAATACTGTCAGAGAAATGGGGATTTCACGTATATAACTCAAATAGTCGAATATCATGCTTTTGAGAAAAATAACTTTTTATACAAATGTAATGGGGCATCATTACGACTTAGGTCAGCATGTTCTCATTAATAACTTTTTTATGAACAGTGATAGAGAAATGGGGATTTCACGTAAATATAAAACGATTTTAGTAGAATATGATAGCATACATAACTCAAATTATTCTTAAGTCGACTTAGGTGGTTATCGCTTGTGACCACAGAATTTGTGGTTTTGGTATCTTATATCTTATTATCATTATCATTATTTGTTCTATTACCAGTAATGATATGTGCTTACAAAATGCACCACACTTTTTATATATTTGTATGTAAGAATGTCAATGGAAACACAAAGTTAATTCTCTTTTGTAAATGGGAATGTGATGGTTCTTCCGGACAAAAATAATACAAACAAGTAGTATGTGAAAATATTTCGGACGCAGATATGTTCATGGTATCATTTGTACCATCGCGATTGAAAAAGATTTTGGAAGATTCAGAGCCTTCGACTAGCACAACATAAACAAAGGATATTTGGAAAAATGACACATTATCTTCTACGAAATGCTGCAGGCCAATCAAATATGAATTCAAAAATTAAACTCGTGATGTCATTAACAGAGAAGTTACTGATATCAAGGCCCAAAATGTAACACTACAGCCATTACAATTACAGTTAGATGGGCAAAAATTTAAGTAAGCTACCAATTAATGCTGAAAATGATAGATGGAAAAGTAGGCCAGGCTTTGACTAACAGGAAGGCTGCATCCAGCTGCATCATAAGTCCCGACAAAATCATTAAATAATACTGATGCATATAAACTTGAATTATCTTCTTTTCAGATCCAGAAACAGCACCTGAAATAACAGGAGTAGATTTAAAATAATCCTAGCAGTACTTGCGTGCAATGAAGAAATTGACTAGAAAATTTGGAGATTCCGCTAAGGAAACTTGAAAAATATATACAACCAAGTACCCATGTTGAAATGTATATACAAGATCTTCCAGAGGAGGCTCAGGAAAAAAGGAATAATGATTACAGATTTTATAGAGAGCACAATACTAGAAAATTTTCACGATATTCCACAAATAAAGATCTATTTAATATATTATTGGTAACGTCAGATCCGTTCATCTCCAGTATTCGAAATCAATGGAAAGTGGAACTTTGGGATTAAGATGAAGAAGTCAAAAACATACTAAAGAACAGAAATAACACAGAACAAAATATGGATTATTTGCAATCAATATTTGAGTCAAACGAATAATAATTATAATTGCCTTTCATTGTTATTTAAGTACGAAGAACATAGTATTAGTAAAAAAATAATAATAAACAGAACCCACCATTGTTACAAATGCAATTAAAATCTATTGCAGTTTTTATTTTTAAAATGATCAAATTTGACAGCAAAAAATAATAAATTTTTCTGTAGTAATATCAAGATTTTTAGATTAACGTTTTTTTTTTAAGTGTAAATATTCTTTGAGTGTAAACAAATTTGCAAATTTGACAACAAAAAAGTTTTAATTTTTCAGTAAAAATAGCAAAATCTCCAATTGATTTTACTATTTTTTTTTGAGTGTAAAAATGTACAAATTTTTTTGAGTGTAACATTAAAAAAATCCAATTATTACAAAAAATGAAATGTTTATTTGGGATTTGTATTAGAATATTCTAATTTGGGCTTTCAAGGTCATGTATTTCCTTATATGTAAATAAAAGATTAATTTATTTCATTTTTTATCCAACGTTTCTCTGGTATCTTCCAGCTTCATCAGGGATAATATTTATTAAATAAATAATCTTTGGTCAATCTTTACATTTAATTTTCAAAAACATATAATTTCTTTTTATACACCACGACATAAAAACACAAAAAATAAATTAAAAATAATAAATGCAAAGATAAAAATTAAATAAAATTAAATTAAATTAGTTTATAGTTTTATAGTTTTATCTTTGCATTTATTATTTTTAATTTATTTTTTGTGTTTTTAAAGTTAAAAAAATCAAAAGTTCAACTTTGACCTCGAATTTCTTAAAAAGTCCTCAATCAATTTTAATGTAATTAAAACTGAATCAAGCTGAACTAAATATCTATCCATTAAAAAAAAATTACTTAAATATTTTGATCGGTTCAAAAATTGCAGAATTT
The DNA here is from genome assembly GCA_963682025.1 of Cordilura impudica. Taxonomy (NCBI): domain Eukaryota; kingdom Metazoa; phylum Arthropoda; class Insecta; order Diptera; family Scathophagidae; genus Cordilura; species Cordilura impudica. The sequence goes on along the minus strand of OY821519.1, from coordinate 82,641,669 downwards.
TGGCCAATGAAAAACGATTTTCAGCCACTGTGAGACGTGAACTTAGATCTTTTTTACATGCTATTGAAACAAAAATGGTTGGTTAATCAATTTTTCGTATCTGTTTCTGGTTTTAGTACAATTTTTTTCGTTTGTGTTTTGTTTCATATCCACGAGAAAGTTAGATGCGAATTTGGCTGTTAACTCTCGTATTTGTGTTTGGATGATTTTAAATTAAACAAATATAAATTAAAACAACTTAAGTTATATGTCTAAAAAATAGGAGGTTTTTTGAAATTCACTTTGATTTAATTTTTTAATTTATTCCATTAAGAGTAGTATTAATTTAATATTACCTTTCTATATATTATTATATTTGAAATTTACTTTTATTTAATAAACTACTTAAAACTGGGAAATAAAATGGTAGAAGTTTCAAAACATGTAGGTGACATTGAAGATAATATAAAGCGACCGATTATAAAAAATCAAAAATGTCAACCATTATAAGTAATGGCATCTTCATCGATTGACCTGAAATTTTTGTTGGCGTTTTTTATCAATATCCACCAAATTGGTGGGTGAGACAGCAAGAAATTCAACTATTACTTTATTACATAAAGTAATTTCATAACAAAATTGGTTAAAAGTTGTTTTAATTTATATTCGCGAGCAATAAGCAGATAATTGTACCAAAGATATATCACAATGGATTATTTTGATCCCAGGAGCGCTGAATGGTTAAATAAATAAAAATTAACCGAATTATTTTTCTTAAATTCTAAATAGTGGCATCAACGGGTTTCATAGAAAAACTCGTTTTAGGTCATTTTTATTTTAAAATATCTTAAAATCCAAAGCTGGCCTTGGCAAATAATGGGTTAAGGTTCTCAGATTTATCCCAAATTTTTGGAACGAAACTTCTACATATTTGGTTATTATATTTTAAGTGTCCCATCTAAAAATTGAAAAGCACTTACAAAATATTTGAATTTTTTGAACAAATTGTCTTTTATTAGTTTGGGGTCATATGTGACCCTAATTCCAAAAGGGTTAATGGAATCATATTATTTTTTCTGAAACCCTAGGCTATTAAGATAAAATATAATATTTAAAAATAGAAAAGTGATGCATTTTTGATACAAAGTATTTAGAAAGAGTACATTTACAGAATATTTCACAAAAATCCAAGTTTTCTCGAAATCCGCAAAAATAAAATCCTTGTCAAAAAAAATTCTGGTGGAGGGCTTTACTTAAAAATTCACACAGTTAATCTGCAACGTGTATTTAATAAAACCTTAAATTAATATATTAATTTTTTTAAATTTTATTTAAGAAAATTTTTTCAAACTTGAAAAAGGAGTTTTCAAAATTTTATCAAAAAATTTCCAATTTTCGGTCTCAATGCGCAATAGGTTAACAACGTGGTAATAAAACAATACTTCATATCTGAGTACTTATAAGTATAGAGACCAAAAAAGAATGATGGCTTTAATCAATTTCTCAAAGTTGAAAAAAATGCCATCAAATTTCATGACTTAGTTTTTTTTTGGCACAAAAGTGGTCTGGGGCATTTGCTATTTCTTGGCGAGGTTTCATACGATTTTGAAGTTTTATAGCCTTTTGAAAGGATAAGTTAATACTGATCACGAATTATGTAACAGCTTGTTGGAAAAATTAAATTATAGAACGAAATTTTCGTAAAATCTGAAAAAAAGTCATATTTTCCCCATATAAACACACGTGAAATTTTCAATCGCTTTGCGCCACGACTAAACGTTTTTTGATTGGCCCAAAACTTTGTATTTCTCAGTTTTTTTGCTAATCGCATATTTCTAGGGAGTGAGACCGACAGTTTCAAGACTTTTTTTTCCCTCCATATAACGAAGGGCCACCCTAGAGTTCATCAATGAGTTTTTTTTTTCTTTCAAAATAGTTCTACATAGATATATAAAATTATTATTCTACTTTACCTACAAAATATCTGATTGCGATTACATATAATTTTTAAAAATTGTTTATAATTATTAAATCATTACTATTGACACAAATACAAAATTGCACCTTTTAAATTTTCCATTCAAATTTAAGAAAATATCAATTCTAAAAATTGGAATTCAGATTTCCAATTAATTAATTTTTTTTAGTTCTATTAGTAGTATTAAACTTTACTAATTTGATATTCAAAATGAAATAAGTGTGTGATATGAAATACAATTTATTATTTTACAAATATTTATATTAGATATTTCAAATAATTGTTATGCTGGGTCTTTGATTTTAATTTGAAATAAATTTCAAACTTACTTAATTTTATGTTAAGGCCATGGCTCGGGGTGATTGGCAGTTTGGGGTCCAATATATAAAAAAAATCTATCCTTTACAAGATATTATGGTATGTAATAAGAAAAAATATAAAAATGAAAATGTATAAAAAAATGTGTAAATTATGATTAAATATGTTTAAAAAAAATTGTTCGTTATATACAGAAATTCATATTTATCATATTGTAGGGTTTGCATTTCACTATATAATTCAAAGAATGATAACTAACCAAACAAAGACTGTGACGTATTCATATTTATAATTTTTCTACTTTTTCGTAGTTAAAAAAAATGCAAACATTATAGAGAGTGCATAATTTAATCAGTAGATAATTTCTCTATTCCTGATTTTGGTATAAAGAAACTTTATATATTTAATTTTATATATGTGACCTTCTCCGAGAAAAGGGACCTAGTGTGTCAAAAAACGGGTTGTGTCAAAAACGGTGGATTCTGGTACCTAAAAGGGTGTAGAAACTTTAAATGCGTTTTTTTCTCAAAATTTCATTTTCACACACTAGGTCCCTTTTCTCAGAGAAGGTCACATGTGTTTTATATTGATTGAAGTACTGCTTTCCCAAATAAAAAATATTTTGATCAATATGACTTTCTGATCAAACAACCTGACATAATGATTAAAAAAAAAAAAAACAAATACTTGCAAGATGAAAATTTTCCTTCGTTGAAAATTCTATGTAAGAAATGTAAGCCAACGATGCGCTTTAATATGACAACGCTCTTGCGATGTAATGAACTTTGCAACAAAGAACAAAGTCGTTTTGAAGAACCAGTTTTTTGATATGAAATCACTGGGCATATCAGATTTGGGTCGGACGTAGTTACACGACTGTTAACCCTTTTCCGAAATTTAATCGCCGAAAATGTGAGCACAAATAATATGATAATTCGGGGTCCTGGTATAGTGGTATCGAAAGAACTCCTGAAAATACATTTTCTAAAAAAGTATCACGTGTACAAAACAAGTTTTAAAGGATTTCCAAGAGATGGCAACACTGACATTAAATCCAATCGGACAATATTGCGACCAACTTCATTTTGAAGCCTCGTCATTAAGCTTTCTTTTTCAGTTTGTATCATTTCTCTGAAGTGTAAACAACATAGTTTATCTGTGCTTCGAATATGTCTACTTGTTTACGTACCGTCTAGTCGGCGCTTTGGATCTGCCATCTGGCCAGCATGAGTTGGTAATTCGTTTTGGCCGCCCACGACGTGTGTTTTTCCGCCGCCGGCATACAAATGTGGTGGCACCGTTCTCCTTACACTTTGTTTCATTTTTTTCATATATCTTTTTGTGTGCATCATAAGCGGCTAGCAAAACATCATCATTGTTCACACAAAATCAATGTTATTTTCCCTAAATAAATAAGCCTTGTGTTTTTAATTAAATTTAAATAAATATTCGGAGTTTTCTTCTGCCTTTTATTCAACAAAGAACATCTACCGTACAAGTGGCCCCGACAACCAGTCGAACTACCACAATCCTTTTTTTTGGACAACAGCTTGTGGAGCAAACATTTGGTCCTTCTCCCGGTAAGCGAAACCATTCGACAAAAAGCTACAGGATTCAAGGTACGTACGCTGTGAGATTTAAATAAAGTGAAATAAAGACATCAGTGGCTCGAAAAAATTTTTTTTGGGAAGTTAAATACTTAACGTGACCGAATTACCGCCATTTGCCCTTTAGTAGCACATTTATTAAAGATTACGCCATTTTGTTTTTCGATTTAATTTACGGAGCCATCTTTATTTAAAGTGAATTTTAATTTGTCATTAAAACCACGCCAATTACATTTGAGGTTATGTGAAATCTTCTCATAGATTTTTTTGATTTTTTGGAGATTTTGTAGCCCACGAATAAATTTTTAAAATTTGATTGCGGAACATTTCGTGAATTTCTGATTTTTTTTGAGATTTTGTAGCCCCTCTACAATTGAAAAGCTGATCTTAGAACAGTTCGTAAATTTTATCGTCATCTTTGAGAAAAATTTAAGGAGATTTTGTGAAACTTTTTTTTACAAAGTTTATTAGGCAAATTTATACAGAACAAAGTGGTTCTTTGACATTTTAAATTAATTTGCGGTGACACCAAAACTAATTATGTCAATGGTAGACAAATTTAATGAAACGGCTGATGAGATAGCCAGATTTGAATTACGGCTCAAAGATGAAGATTTTTCAATTTACACTTTAGAAGCCCTGGAATTTGAGAAAGCAGAATTAGCTAGACTATGGGCAAAGTATAAAAATTATTACGAACAATGTTCAGGGGAACCAATAGAAAAAAAGAAAGATATATTGGCCATCCACACAAAGCACAATCAAATTCACAAAATTCACGTCAGATGTATTAACATAATTGCAAAAGCAACGCGTAGGATATCTAAAGAGCAAGCAACATCTTCAGACACAGTAGTTCACAAACATGGGAGCTCTATACCAGTTCAAGCTTGCGATATTGATGTTTTTGATGGAGATTATGCTGCGTGGCCCACGTTTAGAGATTTATTCACTGCGATTTATATTAACAATGATCGTTTAGGCCCCGTAGAAAAATTATGTTACCTTTTTAAAAAAACAACTGGCGATGCCCGAGAGGTGAATAGAAACATTACCGTGACAGCAGATAATTTTGACATTGCTTGGGAAAATTTAAAGGCACAATATGAAAATAGGCGCGTTTTATTTAATGGGCAACTAAAATTATTATACGGTTTAGCTCCATGTTTGCGGGAAACTGCAACAGAAATTAAAAGACTACAGAGGGAAATAAATAATTGCATGTCGACTTTGAGGTTATATAAAATTGATGTAGATGCATGGGAACCATTATTTGTCTTTCATTGCTCAATCAGGCTACCAGAACAAACTTTAAGCCTATGGGAGCAATCTGTGAAAAATAAGACAGAGATTCCAAAATGGAAGGAATTTGATGATTTCTTAACTGATAGATTTCGTGCACTTGAAAGTTTTTCCAACCTTAGATCCAGTGGTTCCCAAGCAGTTTTTCAAGATAGTCAAAATAAAACCAAACCATTTAAAACACATCATACTAAAGTTGATGTAGCTCAATGCAAATTATGCAAAGAAGCCCATGCGATTACCACATGTAAAAAATTTTTAAACATGGACTACAAAACACGTGTTTCTAAATTAAGAAAATTCCATTATTGTTTTAATTGCCTCAAAATGGGTCACATGTTCACAGATTGTCCTAATGAAAATGGTTGTTCGAAGTGCAACAGAAAACATCACAATCTTTTGCACAAAGATTTCGCGCAAAACAAAGGGCAAAGAAATCAATCTTCTAATGTGACCCAGGGTAATTATAAGTCGGCTTTGCTTCAAAATAATATACAGTCCACTCAATTGCCGACTACATCCAATATGGTTCAAAATCACCATCATTCTGTTGCCAAAAAGGTGATGCTAGCTACTGCATGGGTTAATATAGCACATTGTGGTTCTAATTATAAAATACGAGCCTTAATTGACCCATGTTCGGATGAAAGTTTCATTTCCGAAAAAATTCAAAAATTATTAAATTTGCCTACTGTACCAGTGGCTGCTGAAGTAGCTGGACTAGGTGGAGAAGTTATTAGTAGAGTCGAAAAAATGGCGACCTTTTCTGTAGCTTCGATAGTAAATTCAAATTTATCTATTAAAGTTGATGCTTTAGTGGTTCCACAAGTCACAAGTGATATTCCAACACACACTTTTAATCCCTTAAATATGGAGCTACCAAATCTGAGGTATGCAGATCCAAATTTTTATAAAAGTGGTGCAATTGACATTTTGTTAGGGGGAGACGTTTATCCAGCAATTTTGAGAGGTGGTGTTCAACATGGAGTTTTTGATTCACTAGTTGCTCAAGAAACAATATTCGGATGGATTGTTACTGGCCCTACATGTCCCCGTCGTTCCGTTAGACTGTCGCATTTCACTAAAGTATCTATTGATGAACAATTATCTAAATTTTGGGAGCTTGAAGAAGTTTCACATAAACCAATAATGTCTGAAGCTGATAAATTATGTGAAGAAATATTTCGGTCCACTACAGTGAGAAATTCTGAAGGGAGATACGTAGTTGATTTGCCCTTTAAATCTGATTTGTCATTGCTCGGCCCTAATAGACACATAGCTTCGAGTCAATTTATGAGAAACGAAAAATCGTTGTTACGTAAACCTGAAAACAAAATTTTATATGATGGGGTTCTTAACGAATATTTGACTTTGGCACATATGGAAAAAATTGAAAATCCTGTAGTTGGCCCGAGTTACTATCTGCCTCATCATGGCGTTTTCAAACCTGACAGTACAACAACAAAGTTGAGGGTGGTTTTTAATGCCTCTAGCGCTACGTCCAGTGGGACAAGTCTTAACGACATTTTGCACGTTGGCCCCATTTTACAAAAGGATTTGGTTTTCTTAGTTTTAAAATGGAGGTTCTATGAGTTCGTGTTCAATGCCGATATTTCAAAAATGTATAGGCAAATTTTAATCAACCCAAAGCATACTCCATTCCAACGAATTGTTTTTCGTAGCTCTCCTGATGAAGAACTTCAAGATTATCAGTTAAAAACTGTTACTTTCGGCGTCAATTGTGCTCCTTATTTGGCTCTAAGAACACTATTGCAATTGGCGGATGATGAAGAGGGCCGTTTTCCATTTGGCGCAAGAATTCTGCGAGACTCCATGTATGTCGACGATGCGTTGGTCGGATCTCACAGCTTACCAGACATTTTAAAGTTCCGTGATCAGCTAATAGCCATTTTAAAAACAGCTGGTTTTGAATTGCGAAAATGGACGGCAAATTCAACAAAAATTTTAGATGGGTTGCCCTGTGACCATTTATTAAATGAAAATTTTCTATGTCTGAATGACAAAAGTAATGCGAAGACTCTGGGTGTTCGATGGAATGCTTCAGCTGATTACTTTTATTTTGCGACAGAAAAAATTCCACTAAAATCTTCTTACACCAAAAGAGAGGTTCTTTCCGTGATTGCTAGACTGTTCGACCCTGCTGGTTGGCTCGCTCCGGTTATTATAACAGCGAAAATCTTAATGCAGCAAATGTGGCTCGATAAGATTGACTGGGATGAAAAAATAAAGCCGGTGGCGCTTAAAAATTGGCAAGATTTTGTCTCTCAATATAATGATGTAGATGCAATTACTGTCCCTCGTTGGATCCAATATTCTCCAAATTATAAAATCGAATTCCATGGGTTTTGCGATTCTTCGGAGTTGGCGTATGCGGCTACATTGTATGCTAGAGTTCAGATAGGCGAGAAAATATACACGAATCTTTTGGTGGAAAAATCGAAGGTGGCCCCTATTAAAAAGCCGTCGATTCCACGCTTAGAATTGTGTGGTGCAGTACTGTTAGCGAAGCTGATCGATAGTATAATGCCCCAATTTAATTTGAAAGACTACACTCTATATCTCTGGTCCGACTCAACGATAGTGCTGGCATGGTTGAAAAAACCGCCGTGTAGTTGGAAAACCTTTGTGGCTAACAGAGTTGCCACCATTTTGGAAAAAGTGGGGACCAGGCAGTGGTACCACATAATATCTCAGGATAATCCCGCTGATCTAGCAACCCGGGGGCTGATCCCATCTGAGCTGAAAGGCTGTGATCTTTGGTGGCACGGCCCTGCGTGGCTCAGTTTGCAAAAATCCTCGTGGCCTTCAAACCCACACGATTATGAAACAACGGAAGAATTAAAGAGGGTGCAGGTTCATGTTGCTAGATCTACAGAAGCTGAGGATATTTTAGACCGTTTTTCTAGTTTGCCCAGGGCCATTCATGTTATAGCTTATATATTTCGATTTTTTCATAGAACTCGACCACCTTCTGCAGAAAGGGGCCCATATCAATCGGTAAGACTATCTATCGGAGAGCTCACATTTGTCAAAAATCGGCTATTTTCACTATCTCAGCAGATCCACTTTTCGAAAGATTTTAATTGCTTATCAAACAATAAGAAAATTGAATCTAGTAGCTCATTGTTGACGCTTACACCCTTCTTAGATGAACAGAAAATTATTAGGGCAAATGGTCGCTTGAGTGCATCTTCAAATTTATCCTATCACGAACGACATCCGATTATATTGGCATATGGTAGTAGGTTAGCTCGCTTGTATATAGAGTTTATTCATAAAATGACCCATCATGGAGGCCTGCGTTTGGTCCACAGTGTGGTTCGATATGAATGTTGGATCGTCAGGGCAAAGATATTGATCAAAGCGTGCATAAATCGATGCAAGGAATGCGTGGTCCACCGCAAAGAGCGTCAAGGGCAAATTATGGCTGCGTTGCCTGAAGAACGGACCTCCCTTAGTCGGGCCTTCACTAACACCGGCGCGGATTTTGCCGGCCCGTTCGAAATTAAAAGCTTCACCGGCCGATACTGTAAAATAACCAAGGGATATGTGTGTCTCTTTGTTTGTTTTTCCACCAAAGCGATTCACCTCGAAGCTGTTAGCGATTTATCCACCCCGGCGTTTTTAGCTGCTTTAGCCCGATTTATAGCACGTCGTGGTTGTCCAAATCGCATTTACTCTGACAATGGTCGAAACTTCGTTGGCGCTGCGAAAGACATCGACGCGAACTTTGTTAGACGCCTAAAGGAGCTACGAGATATGGCTTTGTCAAAATATGAGCACCAGCGTTTAATGTGGAACTTTATCCCGGCTGCGGCACCTCACATGGGCGGACTATGGGAAGCAGGCGTCAAAAGCTTCAAAACGCACTTCAAAAAAATGGCTGGTCAAATAAAATATACTTTCGAGGAATTTACCACTCTCTTGGCAACTATCGAATCGTGTCTCAATTCTCGCCCCCTAGGTCCTCTTTCCGATAACGTCGACGATTTGTCAGCGCTTACCCCTGGTCATTTTTTAATTGGCTCGGCGTTACTGGCTCCGGCAGAACCTGAGGAACTTGTTCCTGCGATAAGCATTGTTAATAGATGGCGTAAAGTGAAGGCTATGCAACACGAAATAGGTCGCCGATGGAAAAACGAATATCTAAAAGAATTGCATAAGCGCAACAAATGGAAATCCCCACAGCTTGATTTGCAGGAAAACGACCTTGTAGTTCTTAGAAATGAGCCTCTCTGTCCCACGGAATGGCGGCTGGGTCGTGTCACTAAAATTTATCGCGGTGCCGACTGTAGGGTCCGAGTAGTGGATATTAAAACCCAGAACGGGATCATAACCAGACCGATTCATAAACTGGTTCTCTTGCCACGTAATTCCGAGCACACTAACTAGTCACCTCCTCTTGCCCACGCGCTTTTCATCACTCACTCTCCACAATTTCATCACATACTAATTTTATTTGTATATTTGCAGTTGACATGGCGAAACAGATGGTTTGGTTCAACAATGATTTTTGCTGTCCATTATGCAACCGCCTCCATGCCATCAGGGTATGCACCCGATTTCAAGTAATGGATATCGAACGCAAGCTGCGGGTAGTCGCTGATCACGGCCTTTGTTCGAATTGTTTGGCCCAATCCCACATAGCACGAAGCTGTAAAAACGCCAATCGATGCCGGCGCTGTCAGCGACCACACAACACCATGCTGCACCCGGTCGCCAAGGGGAGTCTGTGGTTCCCCATGACAACAATGGTCCGGGTCTACCCCAACCAGAACTCCACCCGACATGCTCTGGTTCGGGCATTGATTGATCCCAACGCCGCGCGATCGTCCATCACCTTCAAGTCGGCTACAGACACACGATGTCTCATTCGTCACAACCGAACCATTGTTACCCTGACCCATTGGCGGTTCGAAAGCAAACGGATAACGTTAGACTGCGCAGTCGAAGACGCTGAGCCACACTTCACTCCAGGCGATGAAATCATGATCGATTGGGTGCGTAGTCGCGGTCCGGAGGTTGTCCACGCCGACCCATGCTGGTATTCCCGTGATCCTTGTACTATGGTACTTGGAGCGGACGCCATGTCAAAAATACTAGACGGCCCAGCAGATGGTAAGCCGGGTAAAATATACGTACAGAAGACGCTATTCGGAGATGCCTACTTCGGGGAAGGAGTTATCAATGAAGATCCCGACTACATAGACTATGAGTACAATGATTAACGTGGCCCCCATGGGATACCTACATTTATGTAGTGTCTTTCTATATATATTATCTTTATATTATCATTTTTATCTGGAATTTAAGTATTTAATGAATTTAAAAAAAAAAAAATATGTTTCCTTTTTTTTTCTCACATACATATATTTTTTGTTTAGTTATCAAAATTAAAATGTTCATCTTTTTTTTTAACATAAATTGTATATATATTATTCAATACTCTAATTCTGCGTGCTGTGGCCCAATTGACTGTTGCACTATCGTCGCAAGGGTGGCGGTATGTTTACGTACCGTCTAGTCGGCGCTTTGGATCTGCCATCTGGCCAGCATGAGTTGGTAATTCGTTTTGGCCGCCCACGACGTGTGTTTTTCCGCCGCCGGCATACAAATGTGGTGGCACCGTTCTCCTTACACTTTGTTTCATTTTTTTCATATATCTTTTTGTGTGCATCATAAGCGGCTAGCAAAACATCATCATTGTTCACACAAAATCAATGTTATTTTCCCTAAATAAATAAGCCTTGTGTTTTTAATTAAATTTAAATAAATATTCGGAGTTTTCTTCTGCCTTTTATTCAACAAAGAACATCTACCGTACAAGTGGCCCCGACAACCAGTCGAACTACCACAATCCTTTTTTTTGGACAACAGCTTGTGGAGCAAACACTACTCTTGTGCCAACAAAACACAATTTGCGGGAAGTGTTACTTTTTTGCTTTCATTTGAAAAAATATTGAGCTGAAAGTCGTCGTGTGCTGCAGGAAGCCTATGGAGATCATGCTCCATCGAATTCTACTTGTGTGTACTGGTTTCGACGTTATAGAAGTGGTGATTTTAATACCAATGACAAAGAGCGCGAAGGACGACCAGAAAAGCATGCCGAATTGGAGGCTCTATTGGATGAAGACTCGTGCCAAACGCAAGAACAAGTCGCAGAAGCATTAGTAGTGACTCAATAAGCCATATCCGTTCGCTTAAAAGCCATGGGAATGATCCAGACGGTAGGATATTGGGTGCCGTATGAATTGAAGCCGAGAGACGTCGAACGACGTTTTTTCACGTGTGAACAGCTGCTCCAACGGCAAAAAAGAAAGGGATTTTTGCATCGTATTGTGACTGGTGGCGAAAAATGGGTTCATTACGATAACCTCAAGCGCAAAATCATTCCACATCGGCCACATTCCAAAATCGACGCCAAAGCCGAATATTCACGATGGCAAGGTCATGCTCTGTATTTGGTAGGACCAAATACTATAAGCTATTAAAACCGGGTGAAACTATCACAGGGCAACTTTACCGACTACAATTGATTCGTTTGAGTTGATCTTGAAACAAAAACGGCCGCAATACGAGAAAAGACACGATAAAGTTATTCTTCAGCATGACAATGCTCGACCACATGTTGCAAGGCCAGTCAAAGCATATCTTGAAACGCTTAAATTGGCAGTCCTATCCCACTGCCGTATAGCGGATATTTCCCCTTCCGACTACTATTGGTTTTCGTCGACGATGCATGGCCTTGAGGAACGACACTTCCGCTCTTTTGAAGAACTCCAAAATTGGATCGACTCGTGGATAGCCTCAAAAGAATGAGTCGTTCTACCGATGTGGTATCCGTATGTTACCAGAAAGTTTGGAAAAAGTAGTAGCTAGCGATGGACAATACTTTGAAAAATGAATTTGTAACAAATTTTAACACAATAAATCGTCAAAAAAATCCTTTAAAACTTTTTGTACAGGTGATACCTTTTCTTAAAAAAATTATTTTTTTTTTTAAAAGCCCCTTTTCTGAAAGAAAAAAAAAACTTCCTGTCAAAGAATATTTTCTTAAAAAACTAAATTTTACTTAAAAAAAAATTTTCTTTAAAAATATATACAGTTTTTCTTAAAAAAAACAACTTTTTATAAAAAAAACAATCTTTTCCTAACAATGTGACTTTACTTCAAAAAAGTACCTTTTCTTAACAAGTACTTAACAAGTACAAAAGTACTTTTTCCACAAATCTACCTTTCCTTAAATAAGTAAATTTTCCTAAAAACTACCATATCCGAACAAAGTGCCTTTAATTAAAAAAGTAAATTTTCTTAAAAAAATTACTGTTCGAAAAAAATACCTTATCTAAAAAAGTACCTTTTCTAAAAAAGTATATTTTCTTATAAAAGAGCCTTTTCCTAAGAACGAACCTTTTAAAAACAAGTAAGAGTGTTAAATTCGGCTGTGCGGAATCTTTGATACCCTCCACCTCGGTTTGAGTATTGATAATAAATGTAAACAAAATATTGGAAAAAGTAAACAATTTGTTAAACTTAATACCAAATTATTTCAGAAAATTCTTTGGGTTGGTTTTCGTCTTTTCAATTATTTCAGATTTATTTCGGTGTTTGCTTTTTGGTCATCGTGGTTGCTGGTCGCCATTCATTTAGGTTATATACCTATATGCATGCGTTTCCGGTTATATGACATAACTTCTCGTTTAATTTAGTTTTTATTAATTAAATAGCTCGCTCTAACCTCCATTGCAAAGTTAATGGTTGTGTAGGGTGGCTATATGCTAATTGGAGATGGCTGTATAGTTTCTTTTAACTGGCCAAATATTTCTTCATTACGGCCATATAGGTCGGATGGAGTAACAAAATAATAACCAAAAAAAAAAAAAACTCTCTCAATTTTTTATTAAAATATTGCCATGTTTGGAAAACATAGAGAATAAATTTATAATAATAAATAATTAAATTATGGATGCCAAACGCAAAAAACCAAATATCGCAAAAATTTTAAATAAAATAATTTGTTATCTTTATTTTCTGAAGAACTTTAAATATTCATCCAAAAAAAAATTGTGAAAATTTCTATATAAATAACATTCTCATCAAATTGCGTTTATTTATGTAACAATTTTTATGTTCGCAATTCTTAAATATCATTTGAGGTTTTATAAAATTCATTGAATTTAAATTAATGTTTTCTGTAGTCCGATTCTGTAAATTTCAACGATCCGAATATCGCAAAATATATCGACAGCTATTGTTGTTTGCACTTAGGATTAAGTGATTCACTAAGTACATACATCTTAACGACAGTCGACAAATCTATTTTTCTATTTATTTAAATTGTAAACGAGTGGCATCTCTGTCAAAATAAGCGAAAAACACAAAGAAGAATAGAAAAAAACAAATTACTTCGTGTTTGGCAGGATGATTTTATGTTTATGTTTAAAATCTCTATTTTTTTTACTAATATTTCTGTTTATTTATTTCAAAATGAAATAATGAATTGAATATGTTATTTAATTTTTTTTATTTATATAAAAAAGTTATTTAATCAAAGCAAAATATTTTCACAATTTTATGATTTTTATTTATGTATGACGACATTTCAACCTAAAAATTTAAGTTTTTATCGATTGAATAAAGAACACAAAAATGGTTGTCGTTTAGATAACAACAACAGCTGACTTTAACAATAGCGAATATCGGTTAAAAATTTTACTGATAATTTTGCTATTTTCTTTTTTTTTAACGATTCGACTATCGTTAAAAGAAGTTACTGAAAAGCTATTATGCCAATGCCAATATTTTTTTTAAATGTAGACATTTTTTAAATGTAAACATATTTGGTGTTTTTTTTTTGTAATTTCAATTTGTGTTTAACGAATAAAATTTATATGTATATTAAAGATGCAATTGATGTCTTCTAAATTTAAAATTATTATTTCCAATGTTTTGATATGATTTTCTGAAATTAAGTTAATATTTTCTAATTTATAATTGGAAATTTTAATTCCAGTTTTTAGAATTGATATTTTCTTAAATTTGAATGGTAAATTTAAAAAGTGCAATTTTATATTTATGTGAATAATAATTCTTTAGTAATTATAAACAATTTTTAAAAATTAGATGTAATCGCAATCAGATATTAAGTAGGTAAAGCAGAATAATAATTCTATATATGTAACTATGTAGAACTTTTTTGAAAGCAAAAAACTCATTGATAACTCGGTAACTGTATTTTGTAAAGACAACAAAAAGTTAGTATGCCAAACTTATGTTCATATTTGTAAAAGAATAATGAAAAAACATATGAAATAAAAGACCAGTCCGTGTATACTCTTAACATTGTTCTATATGATATCTAGGTGAAAATATTAACATTCATGTTAAAATAGAAATAACTATTGCAAAGCTAATTAGAACATAAATTGTGGCGCCATCTACTGTGGCATAATCACGCTGAGCAAAATAAAGGGACACTCTGTTAATGCAAAAGAAATGTATTTTCCCCACAACAAAATATTGCAGAATTTTATGTAAATAAAATAATATACCGATTTATTTCTAATATGCAGTTGTTATGGATATACATATATATAATATATGTATATTATTTGTATTATTTAATATGTTTATGTATGTATATGTAAATATTACACACAAAAAATACAACATCAAACGTTATTTTTGTGTTTTTCTCTTTAAATAAATTTATACATAAAAATTTTTTTTTTTTGCTAAATTTACATTGTTTTTTTTTTATTTGCTTTAGATGTTAGTGAATTTTTACTCCCTTTATATTGACTCGTAGTGTCTGCTTGTCGAAAAAATTTTGGATCGAATTTAACCCCTTTTCCGTGACCCATTCGATCTGAATGGCAGGCGGGCTCGTGGTAATAGCAGAAATGATCTAACGGATTTTTTTAGTAATGCCAAAACAATGGAAACTTTTAAATTTTTCTACCAGAGTTAATAAAAAACATTACAAAGGTTAGTTTTTATTATATTATTATCACAACGACCACAAAAACAACAAGTCCAGCTATGACAATAACACAACATTTAGAATAACAACAAGAAAAATATAGAAACATATTTTTAATTTTTTTTTTTTAATATTTCAGAGATTTCCCTGGACCTGTTCCACCGATTTTAATGATTTTTGAAACTGAAATCTTCCCATGAACTTGGTGAATCATTCTCACTAAAAATGATCACTGTAGCTGCACTACTGAGGGCGTGATCGTGACAAGAATAACATAGAAAATTATATTTTTTCAATACTTTTTTTAGTTCTTCATTCAAATCTCGGGCCCTAATCCACCGATTTAGACGATTTTAAACCGCAAACTTTTCAGGATGTTAATGAATCATTTTTTATGTCAACGAGCAACCTATCTGCCCGATTGATGCCGTCATCGTGATTTCCCCAGACGGACAGACGGACATCGCTATATCAACTCCGGTTGTTATAAGGATCACAAATATATATATTTTATGGGGTCCAAAATTTTTTTCTAATTATTACAAACGGAATGACAAACTTATATATACCCTCTGCACACTGGAGTGGAGGGTATAAAAATAACATTTTCTACCTTTTTTGAAAAAGTACTTTCTCTAAAAACGACCTATTTTGAAAAATTACTTTTTACAAAAAACTAAATTTTCTTAAAAAGTTATTTTCTTAAAAAGTAAATATAAAAAAACCCTTCCTAAAAAAGAAACGCTTTTAAAAGGAGATTTTTTAAAAAGTTAATTTTCTTAAAAAGTACATTCTTTAAAAGGTACCTTTTTAAAAATTAACTTTTCTAAAAAAGTACTTTTTCGTAAAAAGTAATATATATTTAATAAGTATTTCTCAACGGGCGTCTCCTTATTTTTATTGAAAATAGCTTAATTAATTCTTTAACTATTTTCTATTGCAATTAGCACACATTTGCATACGTATTTTCGAAGCTCTTTTTCACCTCCGATTGAGGTAACTAAAAACATGGATTTCAAACTCATTAACTGCTTTTTTAGACCTCAAAAAAGGTTGACTCTTATTTTATATTTGATATGCGGGCATAAGATGAGTTCAGTGTGTACCAAATCAGGCTTTACAGCATATAAGCCATAAATTCCATGTTTTGCGCCGTACAATGGACGGTTGTTTGAGCTGATGTGTGAAAACTTCAACTTAAGTGGTAAATCCTTATTTCACTGTATACCTCTGACAAGCAATTTATAGTGTACCATTCAGTATTATGGTACTCTTAGTTACCGCAGGTCACTCATATACATAAATCCATTGTTATACCCTATACCACTACGTGGTTTGGGTAAAATGACTTTGTGCTGCTGTTTGTAACAACCAAAAATATTTGACCTAGACCCATCTTTAATTATACCGATCGAATCAGAATCACTTTCTGAGTTGATTTAACAATGTCCGTCCGTCCGTCCGTCCGTCCGTCTGTGTGTCCATGTAAAGCTTGTAATCAAACTGCAGGTCGCAAATATGAATATATTTTGATGAAATTTGGTATATAAGCTTTTATCGGCCATGGGATGAACGCTATTGAAATTGGTGAGAATCGGTCCATGTTCAGACCTAGCCCCCATACAAATTACCCATATGAAATCGACATAAATTTCCATAAGATCCAAATTGTCATATAGATCTTACTCAAATTGGGTTTGTATGCGTTCATTACATCCACTAATGAGTAGTCCAAAAATGATCCCTTTGACCCCATATAGAGCTGCTTCCCGATCTTCACTTAAATCTATTAAAAAACAAAAATATTGGACTGATTCTTCTCAAATTTTGTTTGTACATATTTTTGCAAAATACAAGAGACTTTACCAGGATCGGTCCATTTTTGGACCTATAAAGTCATTATACCCAAACCACATAGTGGTATAGGGTATAACAAAAATATTGCACTGATTCTTTTCAAATTTTGTTTTTACATATTTTTGCAAAATACAAGAGACTTTACCAAACATGATCAGGATCGGTCCATTTTTGGACCTAGTCCCTTTATAGATATAGCATCCGATAAGAACTTTTTCATATCTGCATCCAAAAAAATTAATAAAAATCCCACTCAAATTTGGTTTTTCAATGTCCAGTTAGTTGCGCCTAAGAGATAGGGTTTCTAAACGCATGGTATAGGGTATCATATAGTCGGTCTAGACCGACTATAATTTTCTTACTTGTTTTTAATTATTGCCTTGCACTAATCGATACGAGCATATTTGTTTCAGAGATTGAGGATGCCTCAAATTCGTGACAAGTGCCAGGATGTAATTCCATTTCAGCAAAATACTGAATATGATTCAGTTTTATATTAATATTCTATACGATCATTTAAAAGGAAATAAGATTTTCGTTATGTGATACATATGTCACAAGTTGTCAACAAAAATGTCGACAAGTACAAACAAGTACGAGTACTTGCATACGAGTATATTTAAATGACTTAAAAGGAATTTTATATATACTTATATAAAATACGTGTGGTATGCAGAATTAGATAACATTTATTCATAACAACAAACATAAATATTAGTCAAACAAACTTTTTTGAATGATTAATAATAACAAAAATAAAAAATATAAAAAAACACTTAAGTTGCAGTTATTTAGCGCCATATACCGAAACAAAAACCGTTTAATTGAAAATTAATTATGGACAATTTTTTGGTGTAAATATAATAATAAAGCAAAATAGTTATTGAAGCATTTCCGAAGCCATTGACATCTAAAGCTTTCGCTTTTGTTGTTTTTTTTTTCTTTGCTTCACTATTAACTATTTCTAGATAGACGTGAGTTTGTACAACTGGTGGTCAATCATTTAACATTAAACAATTCAGTGAAAGAGACGAACAAATATTTAAATAAGATAGAAATTAATAATTATAAATTACAATTCGCCAGTAACCAACCTAAAGATTTATGTAGAGAGAAGATTGGTTTTCAATTTTATCTGTCACTATCATTTTGAGAAATTGTTCTTTCGTTGTTTGTTCAACGTTGTATTATTGTTAAACTTAAGATTTTGCTGACTGAAACGTGATTTTGATGGAAAATTTTTCATTAAGTATTATTTTTTTTCAAATAATAATATGACATTTTGATTTGTCATTATATCTAAAATTACTCGTACAGTTGTGGCCAAGAAGTTAGTTTGGCGCAAGGAGAAATGGTGGAATATCAACAAGTATTTACAATTTAGGGTCATTATTATAACTTGCCTTTAAAGTAAATAATAGTAAAAGGTAACTTTAGCTAAAGTGAGCAATAAAGTAACCTTTAACTGTTCTTCGTTATTACAAGTTCCCAATAAAATACTATCAATATTTTTGATAATGTGACAACACCAAAGGCCTAGTTAGCCACACGTAACCGTAACCGTATCAGCTGTTTTTTTCTGTTACATGAAAAGCATTTAGAGCAGTTACCGAACCCAACTGTCACGTAACCGGAACGTCCCAACCTGTTGAAAATAGATTTTTGTACGTGACATTTGTAAACAGCTGATAAAGTTCGGTTCATTTTACACAGCAACATTCTGGTTCGTTTTTTACATTCTATAATTCTGTGGTTTTCTAGAATAATAGCGTATGTCATAAAATCAAAATGTTCAGGGGAGCCAAAAAACGTCATATATGAAATTATGGGCTCGGTATAAAGTTTTTAGAGCTTTTTATTTAACAGTCCTGTAGATATGGGCAATAAATACTTTATATAAAATTTTGAGTCAAAAATTTTCGGAGGAATAGATACTAGAGAAGGACGAAAAACAATATGTAAATTACATTTAAAGTGTGTGCAGATAAAACACCTTATGTCGACAAACGTCGTTTTCTTTGAAAAAGAAAACCACCAATACAACTTCCCATGTAGACATAAGTTGTTGTTGCTTTAAAAATGGATTTTTTTGTTCGTCAACAAAAAGTTAACGGGACTTGGGATGAGAATATAACAACGTATGAAGAATAATAGTGACAAAAATAACAGAAATACACACACAAGTTTTTATAAGTGGTTATAAAATGAAAAATAATCGAAAATTATTTTGCATTTTTTTTCATTAATAACAACGTATGTCGCTATGTGTCGTTTTCTGAGAAAATAATTTGTCAGCGATCAAACGTAGGTTGACATACGTCGATAGTGCTGCAAATTAATTTAATAAACATTTAAGTAACGTCGTTATTTAAAGAAAAACTCGGAAATGGCCAATATTTAAAAAAAAATTTAACAAATGTAAAGAGCGTTACAAATTAATATATTTAGCATCGTTAACTCAAAACTGACAAAAATGGATATACGCGGTTATTCCAGAAAACCACAGAATTATACTAAATGCCAACGTTACATTTACGGTACAGATACATTTTAACAACGTGTGGCTAACGAGGCCTTTATTTGTTTATAAACAAACTAACAATCAACAGTTGTATAATTATTTTTTATGTCGTGTGGTAAATACACCAAAATATATTAAAAAAATTTCAATGATAATCAGAAAATGTGGCAACATTACATACATAAACCTCATGTTAATACTTAAAGGCAAGTATCGCTTATCGGTTACTTTTAGCTTAAAGTATACTTATAATAATGAAAAACTAATAATTTGTCCAATAACATCTCAACTTTAGCTATTGGCAATTTGTAATAATGGCCCTTAAAGTCATAGTCCCCATATAAAGCAGCTTCCCGATATTCTCTTAATTCTATCTACAAACATTAAAAAGTGACATGTTTTATGTCCATCAATGAACTGAACCGAATTTGTTGCCAACCGAATTTTAGATTCGATTGTGACTGTGACTGCAGTAAATATAAAAACACTATATCTGTGGTTTGCCAGAACAACCGCATATGTCCTTTTTTTTATCAGTTTTGAGTTAGCGATGCCAAATATATTCATTTTTAACGCTCTTTGTGTGTCTTATAATTTTTTTTTTTTATATTGATCTTTCTTTTTTTGATAAAAAAAATCACATAATAAATGTTTATTCAAATAATTTTCAGCACTAACGACGTTTGTCAACATACGTTCGATGGCTGACAAATTATTTTCTCAGTAAACGACACATAATTATTGAAAAAAAGCCAAATTATTTTGGATTATTTTTCATTTTATAACAGAGTTGTTCAAAAATAAAAATGTAGTGTGTTTGTGAGAACATGAGAATTGCACTGTAAAAAATGTTCAATGGCTTCATAGTAGTGTTAGTATAGTATGAATATTTATTATACCCTATACCACTATGTGGTTTGGGTATAATGACTTTGTGCTGCTGTTTGTAACAACCAAAAATATTTGACCTACACCCATCTTTAATTATACCGATCGAATCAGAATCACTATCTGATTCGATTTAACGATGTCCGTCCGTCCGTCCGTCCGTCCGTCCGTCCGTCCGTCCGTCTGTGTGTCCATGTAAAGCTTGTAATCAAACTGCAGGTCGCAAATATGAATATATTTTGATGAAATTTGGTATTTGATCTTTTATCGGCCATGGGACGAACGCTATTGAAATTGGTGAGAATCGGTCCATGTTCAGACGTAGCCCCCATACAAATGACCCCTATGAAATCGACTTAAATTGCCATAAGATCCAAATTATCATACAAATCTTAGTCAAATTGGGTTTGTATGTATATATTACATCCATTAATCAGTAGTCCAAAAATGATCCCTATTGGACAACTCTTAGTCATAGGCCCCATATAGAGCTGCTTCCCGATCTTCACTTAAATCTATCAAAAAACAAAAAACATTACACTGATTCTTCTCAAATTTTGTTTGTATATATTATTGCAAAATACAAGAGACTTTACCAAACATGGTCAGGAGCGGTCCATTTTTGGGCCTAGTCCCCATATCCGATATGAACTTTTTCATATCTGCAGCCGAAAAAATTAATAAAAATCCCACTTAAATTTGGTTTATGCTTATTTTCTATATCCAGTTAGTTGGGCCTGAGAGATATGGTCTCTAAACGCATGGTATAGGGTATCGTATAGTCGGTCTAGACCGACTATAATTTTCTTACTTGTTTTTTATTGAAATAATGAAACTATTAATGTTGTGTGTAATTGTTTTAAAGAAATAATAATCTAATCCATAAAAACAAAGTTTTTATTAAAACTCTTTCTTTCATTATGCATACGAGTTTTAATCTCTCCGTGACTGTGCATGACTGTGCGTGAATATGTCAAAGTTAATCCTTTTTCACAGCAAGTGTATGGATCAAGTTTCAGATCGATCGAATGAGTGGAAATGACATTTAGATCACTCCGTGACTGTGCGTGACTCTGCGTGACTGTGCGTGACTATCCCAAAATTAATCTGTAGTCATAACAAGAATATGGGCCAAGTTTCAGATCAATTGGATAAGGGGGAATGGGTTTACCCACGACAGACAGACAGACAGACATACAGAGAGTATGAGTTAAAAGAACGAGTTTAAAAACAAAAAGTTGTAGATTTTTTCAATCAATATGAATGATTTCATTGTATTTACATATATATTAAAAAAATATCTTTAATAAGTTGGATTTATTATGTTATTTAAAAAATCAATTTTTGGAAGGAAAAAAAACATTCGATCGGAATGAACGAACGTCAGACTCAAATTTTTAAAATCATTTCTACTTTTATAATAAATAAATTCGTTTTGTTAAAGACTTTTATAGATCTTGCATTGTAAATTTTTCAATATTTATTACTTCGCGACAATTGCGCATTAGTAAAACATGTCTTAAATTTACAGAACTTAATGCGTCACGTTGTTTAGAACAAATAAATTTTAAATCTGAAAAAAATTTTCACAATTTTTATTTGTCGATTTTGGTTTCCAATTTGATCAACAATTCTTTTAATGTTTCAACAAAAAATTGTTTTCAAATTTCAAACAGCTTTTCTTTTTCATTTAAATTATTTTCTTTAAATGTTTTATAACAAATTACCAAACACATTTATACTCATAAAATATTTTTCGTATAAATCTATTAATTTTTTTCAGTGCATTAACAAAAATCAGCATACACCCGCTACACGTCTTCATTCCTCGCTGTTTCAGTGACAACTAAATGCAAGAGCGTAAGAATACATGTGAGTTGAGCAGGGACAATTATCCTATGAAATGAACAGCACTGTTTTATAACCACTTGCCCAGTCAGCATTTTATGGAATTAGTGATCATATTCATGTCTCTTCTGCGCGATTAAGACAATCATATATGAGCTTATTTTCTCACCATAAAAAATTCTGTTGGCGAAAGACAATGGTAGCCTACCCTATGACTCTTCTTGAATAGTTTTTTATTATCCGCTTTTCTGATCAGTGTCGACTCATTTTCTAGTAATATTTTAATCATATTCGAGTCTTTTTGGAGCCATTTTTCAGTCGTATTTCTAATCATTTGTATACGCATAAACAAAGCAATTATTTATATATTATTTATTTTAAAAGAAACTAATAATTAAATAATAAGAATATTTCTTAAAAAATCCATTTTTAAAATTAAAACTCTCCAAAACTACATACAAAAAATTCGCGCATATTAAATAAATGTTCTTCACTGTCAAAATAACAGATATCACTTGAATCATTCAAAGTGTCATCATGGAAATTTCTTTCATTGTTTGGTTCGCTTGGGTCCATTTGCCGTGGAAAGTTTCCTGTGAATTTTTTATTTTTTGGGAATATTAGATCTTCGGCTTCCTTTTTTAGCAAATCTTTTTAATTCTTTGGCTGAGATTACGTCTTATATTTATTTTTTCTATTGTTTTTCACTTTTAAATTTGTTCAAATTCCACTTTTAAATTTATTCACTTTTCACTTTTAAATTTGTTCACTTGTATAATTTGTAATTTAATTATAGAGGTACAATGATCACAAATTCACAATATTCAAATATTGAACACTTGTTTCAAAAATAGTAAAAATTTGTCCCGTTATACTGAACACCCATTTTCCGGGCAACTCTTCTACGTCGCTACAGCCATTGGAATACTGAGACGCTAGCACAACGGACATTGCTTCGGAGATAATTAATATACCAACACTGACCTGGGCGATTAGAAGCTTCGAACCTTACAAGTCTCCAGGGCCTGACGGTATCATTCCAGCTGAATTGCAGCACTTGTCGGACTACATTTCCCCTTGGCTATCTAGACTTGCTGTATTAACTCAGTGTACATTCCCTTGAAGTAGAGGCAGACAAAAGTGATGTTCATTCCAAAAGCTGGAAAAAGTTCACACATTGTCCCGAAAGACTTCAGACCAATAAATCTATCATCGTTCTTATTGAAGACAATGGAGCGTATGATACACTCTTACTTACGTAAAGCTATTGACCCTAAACTGCTGTCGCTTACAGTAAGGGAAGCTTTTCAGCTCTTCACGAGCTTTTAAGTACCATCGAGAAATCGCTCTCGGCAGGAGAATACACCATGACAGCCTTTTTGATTAGAGAAGGGGCTTTTAACAATGTCACACCGGACTAATAGCGGCACTATCTAGTCTAGGAATGAACTCTGTGATCATTTCATTGATTGGAAATCTGCTTGCCAGCAGGCGAGTAAAGTCGAAATTGGAAACGTCTCTAATATCCCGATTTGAGAACAGGGGAACGCCACAAGGAGGCGTTCTGTCACCACTTCTCTGGAACTTAGCGCTAAACTCAATGCTAGTTTCGTTGTAAAGGCAAGGCTGCAACGTTATCGCCTATGCGGGTGACGTGGCCATAACCGTAAATGGAAAGTTTCCATCTACACTTAGAGATAATCTGCAGAGAGCTCTTACGCGGCTATCTAGCTGGGCTGGATGTTGCGGGCTGGGGGTAAATCCGACCAAAACGGAAGTTGTTCTTTTCACGAGGAAGTCTAAAATACCTACCTTCGAACCTATTTCTCTTGACGGCACTGAAATCGCCTTCTCTGATGAAGCCAAGTATCTTGGCGTATTCCTAGGCAGGAAGCTGAACTTCAGACGGAACTTGGAGGAGAATGCAAAGAAGGCGACTATAGCTTTATATTCCTGCAAAAAGGCCATTGGTAAGCGATGGGGCTTCAGCCCGAAAATTGCTCACTGGATCTACACAGCGGTGGTGCGCCGAATGCTGCTGTACGGGGTCATCGTTTGGTGGCCTGCTTAAGAGAACATGTCGAAGAAATGTGCATACTGAAGAGAATATCGCCACTACGTCGAAAATTTTGCACACAGATCTTGGCCTAAGCTTGTGTAACATCTAGGAATTTATACACGTCTTTCTTTCGCCGATTGGACTCTAAGCAGTAGAAAGCTAACGTGATATTTCATCGCAAAATTGTGTTGAGCAATGAGGCTGATTTTTTCCTTAACGGGTTTGTTAATAAACAAAATTGTCGAATATGGATTGATACCAATCCACAACAGACCTTACAGACTCCTTTATATCCAGAAAAATGCACTGTGTGGTGCGGTTTATGCGCTGGTGATATCATCGGACTTTATATCTTCACAAATTAAGCCGGAGCTCGCGTTACGATCAATAGAGATCGTTACCGCACCATGAAAATGTGGATAACACTGATACGGGCGTGATGTGATTTAGACAACCATAAAAATTTGGCTATAAGTTGATTTTGAGAAATTAACCTGTCAATTGGCTTCCAGGTCGTGTGATTTGACACCTCTCGATTGTTTCCTGCGGGGCTACATAAAGACACTAATTTGTGCTGATAAACCAGCAACAATTGACGCCTTGGAGGCTAAAATTGTGCATGGTGTTCGAAAATTGCACATGCAGAATGCGCTTCGTCAAGAACAGCGGCGGTGGCCATATGACCGAAATCATTTTCAGATCTTAATGCCATATACTGATCTTTCGATTAAAAAAATTCTTTGAATTAAAATAACTATTTTCTGTAATTTTTTACAATTTCACTTTCTATTGGGCTTAAAAAAACAGCCTTATACAAAACAAAGTCGGATTGAATACACCATTTATAACTGAAGAACGGATGGACCGATTTTAATGAGTTTTGCTTTGTCTCCGCCCCCCCAATAGCAGAATAACTATTTTAAGATCTGAAAAATTCGCGGAAAAAAATAAGTGGGCGTGTCACCTCCTATGCAAAGTTAATTTTGCAATATCCTACAATTTGAGTAATATAAAACGGAAAAAGCGCCCCGGTAGGTGAGTAGGTAGCGTGCTCGCCTATCATGCGGGGGTCGTGGGTTCGATTCCCACCAGAGGCTTTGGTCTGTCGCTGCAAAAAACCAGCCAAATGGTCTTTGTCACCCGGCTTATCCCTGGACCCAAATTAGAATACAAATTTACTTTGTATTGTAATTAATATAAATAAATAAATAAATAAATAAAACGGAAAGTAACGGCACAGCTTATTAGTGTAAGTAGCTTGCTAAAAATGGGCGATATCGATATGGCAGGAAGAACTTTGCAAATTTGTGTGAGGTCATCTGTTACTTAGAGCATCCGTGCCGAAAATGAGCGGAATCGGATAAGTAAGCCTGTCACCACCCATGCAAAGTGAATTTTCAATATTATATATCTTGATTAATATATAAGGGAGAGTAACGAATCATTGTGTGATTTCACAAGTTTTTTTTATTATTTGTTAACCAAGACTCAGGGGATGCCCCTACAGTTTCACGCATGGTGTTGATCTCAGGAAAATAGGTTATGGGAAGGAGGAAAGAGGAAGTAGTGTTTGTGGATATTCGACTTAAATTTTATTAGATTATAACTGTCAGGAAATAACACTGCGGGGAGTTTATTCCACTATTAGTGTGAGTAGCCGTGCTGAAAACTAGCGGTATCGGATCAGTAGGCATGGCACCTCCCATAAAAAGTAATTATTTAATATCACATATCTCGAATACTATAATAGGGAGAGCTTTGCAAATGTGTGTGTGTGTGATGTCATATGTTATTAATATTAAAGGCCGTGCTGTAACTGAACGGGATCGGATAAATGGGAGTAGACCTTACAAATAAATTATTGAATATCACATATAACCCAATAGAGAGAGCTTTATAAATTTGTGTGACGTCTTCTCTTATTATAGAAGAAAATGATGGAGAGAATGTTCAAATTGACTTTTTAAATTCATTTGATTTGCCAGGTCTTTCAACACATAATTTTCATAATGGATTACCAATTATACTGCATCGAAATCTAAATGCACCAAAATTATGTAAGGAAATCCCGTTGGTTATAAAAAAAATATTGGGAAGCATTATTAAATCGACAATTATCAATGAGAAATTCAAAGGAGAGAATATTATGTTGCCAATAATTACAATGATTCCAACATATTCTCCAATTGAATTAAGGTCTTACCATTCCCAATTCGTCAGGCATACGGAATATCAATAAAAAAATCATGTGAGTCCGATCACAGGGGAGATGTGTAAACATCTGGTAATAAATAAAATGCAGAAAACAGCGACAAAATGGTTATTACATATCATAATTTTTTCACCAAACAATCATGTCACACCGATTTGTCTTAATGCTTACATGTTTTTGTGATTGTATTGTGAATTAGAAATTTACCCCCCTGCGCGTATAGATGTTTACACAAAATTTTAATGCCAGCCAATACAAATATGCGGGTTGGATTTTTAAAATTCATGCTTAGTTATGTAACCTGCTCCAGAGTTGGTAAACCAAACGATCTGTTTGAATACGCCGATAATGGAGAAACAAAAAATATTGTCCACACGTTGACTTTACAATAAATTTTTATTTAAGAGGATCAGATGTAAATAGTATTATATGAAATTTAAATTAAATCGAAAATAAAAACTGCATTTAAATAACATATTGAAATACACATCAAATTGAAATACATATCAAATCAAATCTGGGGATAAAATAATTATATTAGACAGAACAACGTTTGCCGGGTCAGCTAGTTAAATATACTTAAATAAAATTCATAGATTAAATAATCAAAAACAGATTTAAAAGATAAAAAAGAATTCACAAGTAACATATATTTGATATTGATTAAATTCTAATATACATACCAGTACACAAATTTGTCAATCTCTTCTAGAAAGTTTTGTTTTAACATTTAAAGAACTTAAAGTACTGGTAAGTCAGGGATCTAATCATCGGATTCGTTATCGAAATAGTTTGCGAAATTATTTTTTTACTTTCCAAAATAAAATACTAAAAATAATTTCTGTCAGTTAAGAGTAAAAGTGAAATGAGGTCTGGCGTTTGTTCGTCTTCTTTAAAAACAAATCAAAATATGAAATTTCGATTCATTAAAATTTCTCATCATAACAGATTTATAGAAAAGGCCTAAAAGATGTCAGAGTATAAACTATAGCCTTAACAAAAAATCTTATTCACTGCTATTTTTTAAGCCCATCTGTATTCAGAGATGATGATTCTTCACAAAAAAACCCACAAAAAATGTATTGCATAATATTTCCTATGGGTTCTTTTTTATTTCTGTGAATTATTTTTTGTTTATTTTAAGGAATGGCAACGAACTTCTTATAGTTTTTTTTTTTTTTTTTAATTTTTTGCAAAACATAATTTCCAAAGCAATATGCTTTGTACTGTTTGCAAATGACTCAAATGTTAACGTACCCTTGTTTTTTTAACTGATTCTGCGATAATTTTAAATCAATATTAAAATTGAGAAATCAGTATAAACATTATTGGACTTAAGTGAAATATTAATATTTCCTAAACTAAACTTAATTAACAATTAGATATCGTAGCTAATGATTTAGTTTTCTAACCGCTAAAACCTTATAAGACTCTTAACTCACTAGTGGTTATTGCGTTCATATGTAACCAACAGAAGAGAAAACAAGTAAGAAAATTATAGTCGGTCTAGACCGACTATACGATACCCTATACCATGCGTTTAGAAACCCTATCTCTTAGGCCCAACTAACTGGACATTGAAAATAAGCAAAAACCAAATTTGAGTGGGATTTTTATTAATTTTTTTGGCTGCAGATATGAAAAAGTTCATATCGGACGGACGGACGGACATTGTTAAATCAACTCAGAAAGTGATTCTGATTCGATCGGTATAATTAAAGATGGGTCTAGGTCAAATATTTTTGGTTGTTACAAACAGCAGCACAAAGTCATTATACCCAAACCACATAGTGGTATAGGGTATAAAAATATAGCCAGAACCATAATAACCAATACGATGCACAGTGGGATTTTGGTGGCAAAAACCCTATTTTTCGACAGCTCTATTTCAAAAATCTAATAATGCAGTTTTGTAGAGAAATGTTTAAGTATGAAATATGCACTTATGTTTTTTAAAAAAATTTTATTTTATTTTTAAAAAATTGAAGTAATCACTGCAAGGGTGCTAAATCACTCCGTGACTGTGCGTTACTATGCGTGACTGTGTGTAACTATCTTAAAATTAATACTTGGCCAGAACAAGTCTATGGACAAAGTTGCACATGGATCGGTTGAGGTGAAATGAGGTTTAAGTCACTCCGTGACTGTGCGTGACTATGCGTGAGTACCCCAAAATTAATCTGTAGTAACAACAAGACTATGGCCCAAGTTTCAGATCAATTGGATAAGGGGGAATGGGGTTGCCCCACGACAGACAGACAGACAGACAGACAGAGAGTATGAGTTAAAAGAAAGAGTTTAAAAATATAGTATTTCTCCATGAATTTAAAAAAAATTATGGAGATATTTTTTCAATGAAAAAAAAATAATGTGGCTCCACTGTCCCCTAAGCTGTTCATTCAATAAAATGAGAAGTGGGAATGCCTCGAAAATTTCCGGAACACGAAGAAAACTAAATTTCTGGTAAAAATCATGAAACTTGTCATAACATTTTTGCAAAAACTATTGCATACATTTAGGGCAGCTATTTAATGAATAATGAATATAACAACAATTTATTAACAATTAAGGCGAAAAAGTACATAAAGATAATTAAAAACAAGAAAATTTTAATAGGGCTAGACCAACTATGTGATACACTATACCATGCGTTTTAAGAATTGGTCTCAGGTTCAACTAATTGGGTATAAAAAAATAAACATAAACCAAATTTTATTTTTATTTATTAATTTATTTGATGACCTAGCACAACAAGACAAAAATCTTATATATTATAGTGCTAGTGAGTAATGAGAACATAAATCATATTTAACAATAACATTAAAAGAAAATACTATAAAAATTAAATTTTTAGGTAACAAATGTATACAAAATTTAATCAAAAACGAAAGAAATTAGTTGATAAACTGAATTTAACAAAGGAATTTAAGCAGCTCATTTTTAAACTTGTTAGCGTTGCTTATGATTTGAATTCGATTAGGAAGAAGGTTCCAAAGACTAGTGGAGTAAATGAAAAACTGACGTGCTAAAAGGCTTTTAAATCTTTTTTGGATTATATTTTTGCCACGAATAGA
The DNA here is from genome assembly GCA_963682025.1 of Cordilura impudica. Classification (NCBI taxonomy): domain Eukaryota; kingdom Metazoa; phylum Arthropoda; class Insecta; order Diptera; family Scathophagidae; genus Cordilura; species Cordilura impudica. The sequence continues at coordinate 82,612,023 of OY821519.1, read as the reverse complement.
TTTCGCAAATTGTATCCTTCTATAAAGGTAGATAGGTAACGTTGGTGTAATAATTTTGTGTAAAAAAATAAGGCTTTTAAATTTAAGGAGATCTTCAAAACTCATTTGATTTATCTGATATGAATAAATGGATATAGATTCACCGCGTCCTTTGTTGTATATATATCTAGCAATATTGTTGTAAGCAACTTTGAGTTTTCTAAAGTCATTACTATCACAGTTTGCATAATTTGGTTTTAGCTAACGACATACGTATATTAAAAGGTGTGGAGGATTTTATGACCCAAATATTTCGAAGCATTCCATATATGCGTCCTACGACGGAATTGATATGGTTAGACAAAGTTAGTTTATTATTGAATATCACTCCCAGATTTTTCAAAGAATCTACGAATTCAATAGTTTTGTTGTTTATATAAATTTGAATATCATCATTTAAAGGTACTTTACTTTTTGGATTTGGATTTTAAAGGATTTATGCATAATCCATTGGCTGAAGCCCAGTTGTATATGTTGGCTAAATCGTGATTGATATTATTCACACACGAATGAATGTTGTTCAAGGCTGCACTGTTATCAATTTGAACGTTATCAGCATACATTTGAAACTTGCTGTGAGTTATTATATCTGGTAAGTCATTAATATACAAACAGAATAAAAGAGGTCCTAGAACGAATCCTTGCGGAACTCCCTGGTTTACATTAAGGGCATTTGAATTTTTACCATTCAAACTTAGAACTTGTGATCTCCCAGTGAGATATGAATTGACAAGCACGCTGATTGAGAAAAGTAACACAATTTTTCAAGTTTTTTCGTTAATATGGAATGGTCTACTGTGTCCAAAGCTTTACTATGATCCAGTAGTATGAAGAATGAAACCATATTGTTATCAAGTTCAGCTCTTAAATCTTCAATCATGTCTATTAGCGCTGTAATACAGCTTCTTCCCTTCACAAACCCAGACTGGAAATCGGACAAAATATTATTCTGACCAATATAATCATTCATTTGTCTGCACATGAGATTTTCTATTACTTTAGATAAAAAGGGGAGAATTGCAATAGACTGAAAATCATTGTTTTGTTTACGAATAGGGATAATTTTTGAGAGTTTCCATCCTTCAGGAAAAACGGATTTTGTAACGATAGTATTGAATAGATGAGTAAGAAAAGGCAAGAGCTTTGGGATTAGGGCTTTTATAAATAAAGGATTCATATCATAGCATTCGATTTTATTGCAAAGATAATTTCTAGAACTTCACCTTGGGTTACACAGCGGAAACTAAAACGATTTTCAATGGGAACAATGCATAAATCATTATAAATGTTGGATACGGGCGATTGCACATTATTATTTACAAACTTATCATTAAGATAGTTTACATCAATATCAGCGTTACAAGGTGAGGTGTTTTTGTGTCCTTTACCAATCTTTCGAATATCTTGCCATTTGGATAAAATAAGGATTTCGCCAACTGAATTCTTTTTACAACATCTTTCCTAGCAGATTTGAATATAAGTTGAAGTTCTGGTGTGTCGTATTTTTTCCACCTGCCATGTGCAATATTACGTTTATCTATTAATAGTTATATTTCCTGATTAAACCATGGATGCTGATTTGCTTCCCTAAATTTAGTTTTTATAGGAACACATAAATCAAATAAATTTCTAATAAAGGGTCCGCCAAATAACTTTTTTTTTTTTGAAAATGCTATAAAGTACAATCCTTCCGGTTAATAATGGAAAATAATTTCATTCAAATGGCTGCCTCGGCTGGCCTTGCAGTAGCCTTATCGATCGGTCCAATTTTTAAGCACATTATCGATTGTGTGCAGCTGTATTTCACCAATGGCTTCACGAATATTGTCCTTTAAAGTGTCAATTGGCGTCAAGGGCACCCCACAAATAATAGTCCAACAGTGTCAAATCGCAGCTCCGAGGTGGCTAAACGACATCAGCTCTGCGGCTGATAATGCGATCTTCAAAAACAGGGCGCAAAACATCGAGTGCAGCTTCGCCTGTGTGGCACGTAGCGCCGTCCTGTTGAAACCAAATGTTGCCAATATCCTCCTCTTCAATTTTTGTGAACAAAAATTCGTTGAACATGGCCCGATAACGATCGTCATTGACTGTAACGGCCACTCCTTGCTCATTTTCGAAGAAAAATGGCCCAATTATGCGTCTGGACCAAAATCCGCACCAAACAGTGACTCGTTTTGGTCGTATCGGCTTTTCAATGTATGCGTGCGGGTTTTCTGTGCCCCAAATGCGAAAATTTTGCTTGTTTACATACCCGCCAAGATCAAAATGAGATTCATCTGAAAAGATGATTTTTTTTGGCAAAATCGGCATCTTCTGTAAGTCGATCGCAGGCCCACTTAGCGAAGCGAAAACGCATTGGATGGTCAGTTGGCTTCAACTCCTGAACCAATTGGACTTTGGATGGCGTCATACCAAGGTCTTTATGCAAAATTCGTCTCAATGATGCCTCCGAAATGTTCAATTCTTGAGAACGACGGTGAATTGATGTTGATGGCGCTTCACACACACTTTCTGCCACAGCAGCAATATTCTCGGCTGTACGCACTGTTTTTGGCTTTTCACGCTTTGGTTTATCGATGAGGATGCCAGTTTCTTTCACTTTTTTTCACAAGATAACGAACATATGGAGCTGACGGTGCTTTTCTTCTTCCAAAATCCGTACGCAATTTTCGCACACATTCTGCAACATTACCATGATTTTCAAAGTAATGTCGCAATATTTCCCAGCGTTGTTCAAGCGTATACACAACCATATTCGTTCAGCGGAAGGATAAAACTAATTATCGGTCAAATCAAACATGAGCTAAGTGTTACCATTCACGAAATAACCACTAGTTGAAAAAAAAAACGTTAGATGGCGGACCCTTTATTATCCTGGATGAAAAACAACTGGTCATTAACATCATCAAAACTATAAATCTGCTACCAAAGATGTTATCTACATGTTGATGTAACGTATTGTAATTAATATTACGGAAGTCACGATAAGTTATAGAGGTATTATCTTTGATTACACAGGAATCATATATAAAGTATAAAATATCATGGCTTGAAAATGCGGATGCGGAGAGCTGTTGATATAGTAGAACTTTTGAGCGATGATTAACAAAATCAAACTATTGGAAGATCTGTGAAAGTGTGTTGGTGTTAACGAATTTGCCGGACTGAGATTTAGCAAAAGCATTGGCTCTATTAACGGGTTGTTGTTGGCTCTATTAACGGTAGGTTATTATTGAAATCACCAACAATGATTATGTCCTCGTACTGTACCGAAATATTTTCGAGAAGTTTAATAAATACGTCAATTTGTATGTCTCTATGTGGCCTATACACACTTCCAATCAACAGTTTCCTCCTTTCCTTCGTATCCACTAAAAAAACAAGTACTCAATTTAACTTCCAATACTTGTTCTGAGTTTTACTATACAGTTTACATTTTGCCTAACATATATGGCGACTCCGCCATCTTTCGCGGTAGTTTCGACTCCGTGAACTAACTTCCTCCTATCAGATCGATAGAGTTTAAAGCCTTGTAGATTATAAATTGAGTCGTTTATATCCAGAGGAAACCAGCTTTCGGAGATACAGATTATATCAACGCCAGCTGAGGAAAACAGGTATCTGAACTCATTCATTTTATTTTTTAAACTCTGTGCATTTACATAAGTACACAATGTTTAGACCTACTCGTTGCTTGGACAATATCCGAAGCATATTGTACACACTGTCTTTAGAACCATAACTACTATTCGCTAACATATATCAATATATGTATAAGCAACGCAAGAAGTTTTAAATTCACAAAGGCCATTAATATTGAAAAAAACTTTGAGAGCTGTTTACACATAAAATAAGTTTTAATAAAAATAATAAGCAATATATAAATATTGAGACAAAAAGTGTATAATAAATAATAAAGATAAACAAGATCAAAATGTTTATTAAAAAATTTAAACAATTTAAACATTTGAAATAGCAACATGGTTTTTAATAATTTTTTTTTTTGCCTGCAGTTTTGAAAAGTTAATATCGTATGCTATATTTTTATGGGGACTAGGTCGAAAAATGGACCGATCATGACCATATTTATTAAAGTTACTTATTTTTTGCAAAAACATATACAATCCAAATTTGAGAAAAATCTGTGCAATATTTTTTTGTTTTTGATAGCTTTAAGTGAAGTTCGGGAAGCAGCTTTATACGGAGGGCTATGAGTAAGAATTGTCCTATGGGGTTTATTTTTGGTATACTAATTAGTGGATGTGATAAACACACAAAAACCCAAAATCATAATTTGGATCTTATGGTAATTCAGGCCGATCTCATAGGGGTGATTTGTATGGGGACTAGGTCTGAAGATCCACCGATGAAACCGTATATATCAGAGTTCAGAAAAAACACACATTGAATAAAAAACTCGAACATATATTTAAGAAAAACACAGCTCAGACCAACAAAAACATATTTTTATTTTCATATACAATTTTGTACTTTGATGAACACAATCATGAATCTGTTTCGTTTTATTCAAACATACATAAACCACACAGTTTCGAGTGTAGCTACATATATTTTAAGTTCGTATTCTGTTCGTGTTCTCTAAAAAAAACAGAACATGAACAATACACATATTCGTGTGTAGCTTTATTTTCAGTTCGTGTTCTTGAACGCGTACAGCTAAAAATTAACACAGAACCCACTCACGATCGAAAAAATCTAAAATAATTCATTAGCAAGTATAAAAAAATAAAAATAAAAAGATAATAATAAAAACTAGCAGATTCCAGCCCTCGAAATTCGAGTGTAAATTCTAGAAATTTTTTTTTTCCATTATACAAAGACCCTAAAGGTATGCTAGTCAATTATAGCCAATTCAGAAATCAACACAAAAAACAAACTCATTTTTATTACAAACACATTAACAAATTTAATAAACACACACACAGCATTGTATAATTATACCCTATACCACTATGTGGTTTGGGTATAATGACTTTGTGCTGCTGTTTGTAACAACCAAAAATATTTGACCCAGACCCATCTTTAATTATACCGATCGAATCAGAATCACTTTTTGAGTTGATTTAACAATGTCCGTCCGTCCGTCCGTCTGTGTGTCCATGTAAACCTTGTAATCAAACTGCAGGTCGCAAATATGAATATATTTTGATGAAATTTGGTATATAAGCTTTTATCGGCCATGGGATGAAATTGGTGAAATTCGGTCCATGTTCAGACCTAGCCCCCATACAAATTACCCCTATGAAATCGACATAAATTGCCATAAGATCGAAATTGTCATATAGATCTTCCTCAAAATGGGTTTGTATGCGTTCATTACATCCATTAATGAGTAGATCCCTTTGGCCCCATACAGAGCTGCTTCCCGATATTCACTTAAACCTATTAAAAAACAAAAATATTGCACTGATTCTTCTCAAATTTTGTTTGTATTAATTTTGCAAAATACAAGAGACGTTACCAACCATGGTCAGGATCGGTCCATTTTTGGACCTAGTCCTCATATAGATATAGCATCCGATATGAACTTTTTCATATCTGCAGCCAAAAAAATTAATAAAAATCCCACTCAAATTTGGTTTTTGCTTATTTTTTATGTCCAGTTAGTTGGGCCTAAGAGATAGGGTTTCCAAACGCATGGTATAGGGTATCGTATAGTCGGTCTAGACCGCCTATAATTTTCTTACTTGTTTTATGTATGTGTTAGTAGCAACTTTAAATGCACTTTAATCAAAACAGGGGAAAAAATTTAAAAATTTGTAAATCTGCAAAACGGATAAAAAGAAATACCTTTCAAATAATATATGTTTGGTCAAAATTGAAATAAAACGGTAGAACAAAACATTAGTCTCAAAATATCGCCTGCCTATTAATATTATAGATAAAAAAAGTAATGAAAGTAAAAAACTAATAAAAAAGGAAATAATTCTGTGTTTTTTTTTTTTTTTTTTTTTTTTTTGAGAACACGAACTGAACACGATCTTAAAATATAGCTACACTGGAAACCGTGTGGTTTATGTGTTTATGTGACATACAGACAGAAAGACGGAAATCGCTAAGTCGACTCAGAAAGTGTTTCTGATCGGTATAAGAAAAGACAGGTCAAAAATTTTCGGTAGTTACAAACATCAGCACAAATTCAAGTGCATATTCTAAGAAAATTTTTTTTTTCATTCAATGATAAATATAGTATTTGTTGAACACACAGAATATATATCTGTGGTCACAATCGATAACCGCCTAAGTCGAGTTAAGAATGATTTGAGTTATGTATGTTATCGTATTCTACTAACAAAATTTTATATTTACGTGAAATCCCCATTTCTCCATCAATATTTTTTAAAAACAGATTCATCGTCAACTTAAAGTATCTAGTATAGCATCAAATGTTTCATAGCATTGGTCAGATCAACTTCCTTCTATACTATTAGGTTTTCGAAGTTCTGTTAAGGACGAATTTAACTGTTGTCCAGAGAGATGGTTTATGGGAAAACTCTTAGAATCCCTGGAGAGTTAGTTGATCCTTCCGTTAATTCTGGCAATAGAAATTCTAATTATATTCTTCAACAATTAAGAGAACATTTTTCAAAAATTCACAATTATGTTTTCCATCATGGTAATAGCCGAAGTTATATTCCTCGTAATTTAATGAGTTGCAAGTACACACAGAAAACAGATTCGTTGTGGCTACCAAATTTATTGCCAACCGCATTTCGATGAAGATACTAATCGAATTTTAAAATTCTATTGTCTTAACAGTAAAAATTGTATCAAAATAAAATATGGTTTGTTACTATAAAATATCTGTTGTTACAATCGAAAATTCAGTCATTAATCGTTAGAAGAATTCGGTTGGCGAATTTTTTTTCTGTGTGAAAATTCATTGCTTTTTAAATAAACTAATGATTTTTTATGTAAATAACGAAGAAAAACTTTTTTTTGTATCTCGAAAACTTGACGTGATAGCGAAAAACCAATTACAGATTCGAATTACTCTAGGAAAGATATTTGGTTGCTCCAGTCCAAAACCTTGTTGGCAAGTGTACGCCATATTTAGTGACGGGGGCAGTATTGGTGATTCTATTTTTATTTTTGTACTGTAAAACGGTGGTTATGTTTGGATCCAAAAATACTGTGACTTTATGTCAACTAACCATTAACTATTGCGGCTGCATATATACGATTTGTTATATGCCTCATTGGAGAAATCTTTGGATTTCTTATATTGATTTTTTTTTTAATTGTTAAATAGTATTATATATTCCAGAGTCAGCCATGGGAGAGGAACACAGGGGATTAGATTTCAATAAATGTATGAAAAACTAATAAACAAATGAAAAATAAATGTAATAAAAAATTGCTAGTGAAAAGGGTTACCCCGATAAATAGTTGTTACATTCAAAAAATAAAATTTAAATTCCATTCCATCAACAACATATGACAATACAGACAATCGAATTTATTTCAAAAATCGTTTGCCATATACTAAATACGGTAAGTAGGGAAATATAATTCAGCAATCACAATAGCAACAAATTAAGTTGCAATAACTAATCTGTTCTCTGTGTGTAGTCCCCATAAAAATGACCCTTACGAGATCGACTAAATTGCAATAATATCATATACATTTATCAATAGTCCAAACATAAACCCTATAGGACAACTCTTAGTCATAGCCCGCCTGTGAAGCTGATTGCTCTCTTCACTTAAATCTATCAAACACCAAAAATATTGCACAGATTTTTCTCAAATTTGATTTTTATATGTTTTCGCAAAAATAAGTGACCTTACCAAATATAGTCAGGTTTTCGAACTTTGAACTTTCTCATATCCAAAGGCCAAAAAACTAATAACAATGTCACTCAAATTTGGTTTATGCTTATTTTCTATATCTAATTAGTTGAACCTAAGAGACAGTACGCATAGTATAGGATATCGCGCATAGTCGCGACTATAATTTTCTTACTTGTTTTCTACATAGAAGTATGACCCCGCCAATAATTGTTTGTATTGCAAAAGCTATAGATTTTGCCAATTTTTTTCTATTAAGAAATTCCTAATTAAAGATTCTACGAATTCGTTCTTCATCTAGCGATTTTGAAGAATTTTTATAAAAAAAAATCCATCTTAAAGTCACGTAGGTGTTAAATTATGAACCTATTGATACAGATAATAAGAATATATAATCGACTTGTGCCAGTATTTAACAACTGCACAGCTTGTATTCCATTTCATGCTAAAGTTTCTTAACCCTCTGACGTGAAAGTATTTCTCAATTACATGAAAATTCGCTATCGTGCGAAAAAAAAATATACACAATGATCTAGATTTTAATCAATGAAATATTGTGGTACTCGTATTAATGAGTTTTTAAACAAATGTTTGCTCATTCATTATTTTAATACACGTATAAGTAAAAAAAAAACCCATAAAAGTATGCCAAACGTTTATTGAAAGTCCATGTCACTGAGGTGACAGTCTGGTGAAGCGTACACATTTGTAGGTGTTCAAAATTCAAACGTGCTTTGTCGCAAAGTAGAGCAAATTCTACATGAAATAGAAATGTTAAATGATGGTGATATTCGTAAAGAATTAAAATAGCGACTATAAAAATATGATAAAAATATAGATCATTTGTTGTTTTATGTTTGAATGTTTGTTTGAATGTGCAAAATTGGTATGTGTTTGACATATAAATTGTTTAGGATAGGAGGAACTTAATGTTGAATGAAATCAATGTTTATCATTTTACCGTTAATCAATTCTTTATTTAACATAAAGTTTCTATTTTTAAAAATTACACTGGTCGACAGAGTTAAATACTTTTTAGTAATGATTTTAAATTAGTGCCGAAAGTGAAAAAGGAGAATCAGGAAAGCAGATAATGCCTACTATCCCGTATAAGAAAATATTCGGTTTTCAATTCGAAGATTCAAGCCAAGGGTCATATCTTACATTATTTTTATTTTTTTGTTATTTACTTATTTATTTGCTCTCCTGTACAAGAAATAATCACGCTAAAGCAAGTCAATTTGGTTTTACATAATAGATACATTTTTAATTACAAAAATACATACAAATATTTTAAGAAAATGTTAAAGAATAACCAAGAAAGCGATACAAGAAGACAAAAAAATTTATAAGTAAATTTAATTAATTAATTTTTAATTTTTAAAATTTGAAATGTTGCTGTTTTGTTGCTGAGAATGTAGAAGCATATTCCAAAGATGTATAACGCTAAAGTAGAAATGTCTGGTTTGATCTGGCAAACAGAAGATCTTTACCGAAAAGTAAACTAGTTTTGCGATGAATTTCACTTTATGAAGAAGAAAAGCTTATTCGTGAAGGAAGAAGCTGTAGATGGCATTATTATGAGCATCACAACTTGCAAAAAACTCACAGAACACTAGGCAGATACATACTGGACGACCTTTCTGGAATAGAGGACTTATGTCCATTGGCTGATCAGCAAATATGCAGGAAGACTTGGACGTTACTGATGCAGCTGCAAAGCAGCAAGAGCAAAGGAATTACAAAAAAAAAAACTATCAGTTTGGAGACAAAATTATATATTCTGATAAGGCTGTTGGTCTGGCTGCAACAACTGTCAGATCGAGATGGGGATAAAATAGGAGAGGCTGCAAAATCTGCAACAGCATTAGATGCTAAAACGATGACCCGTACAAAGAGTGCCTTGATGATCAAAATGGAGTCCTTGCTTTCTATTTGGATTGCAAATGAAGTTGCGCAGAAAACTGCAGTATCCAACGATTGTGCTAGTGGTAGTAATACAGATAAGAATGAAACATTTGAAGCTAGTCAGGGGTGGTTTGAGAGATTCAAGGTTCGAGCAAATCTGCACAGCAGTACTCTTAAAGGCGAAGCAGCTAGCGCTGATATAACAGCTGCAGAACACTACCCGACAGAGTTAAAAGCGCTAATTTATGAAGGTGGCTATGATCCGAAACAAGTCTTTAATGTTGACGAAACTGGGTTATTTCGGAAACGTTCACATAACAGATCTTTCATATCTAAAACAGAAAAATCTGCGCCAGGATTTAAAGCTAGCAAGGATAGACTGACTCTTCTTCTTGGTGGTAATGCAAATGGTGATTTCAAATTTAAACCATTTCTCATTTATCAATCAGAAAATCCAAGAGGTATGAAAGGTTGTTTAAAGAATCTGCTTCCTGTCCACGTGCGAGCAAACAAAAAAGCATGGATGACAGCATCATTATTTCAAAACTGGGTTTCAACTTGTACTATTCCAGAAATTAAAGCTTATTGCAACAAGGAAAACTTAAACTTCACGGCTTTGGTATAGTAGACAATGCTCCTGGCCACCCAGTTTATGTTGATGAGTTGTCAGAAAACGTGAAATTTGTATTTTTGCCGCCTAATACGACAACAGTTATTCAGCCGATGGATCAGAGAGTAATATCGACTTTTAAAATTTATTACCTTCGACGAACATTTAAACTTCTATTAAGTGAGAGATGGACAAGATAAGCCTACCATGCTAGAGTTTTAGAAAAAGTTCAACATTATGAAAGCCATAGAATTTATTTCCGATTCGTGGAAGGAGGTTAAACCATCTTGCATAAATGGGGTTTGGCGCAATATATGGCCTGAAAGTGTTCACAGAATATGCGCTACAGAAGTTGATGGTACACCAGCTGTTCGTCATGAAATTTCTAATTTAGCTAGAGAAGAATTGTCTAATGAAGAACTATTGCTACTGGAATTGTGATTTGCTAATGAAGAAGATGCCAATAACCGTTCAATAGAAATCTCCGAAGAACAAAATTTAACCTCCAAACAAATTTCCAAAGCGATGTGTTTGATTGACGAAGCTATGGAGATTTTTTTAAAAAACGATCCTGACAGCGGAAGGAGTTTTAAAGTGTCCCAGGCGGTGGCTACGAATATCAATTGCTGCAAGGAAATTTATTATACGTTGAAAAAAAGCTGTTCAGCAAACATTGGACCAATTTTTTGTGAAAGAAAGCTGACTTACGACAACAGCCACTATGGACTCATCAGACAGTGATTAATTTTTATTTTGTTTTTTTTTTAATTAATTGAATCTTTTATTTTGTTTTAATTGAATTTGTTTTTCTTTTTTTGTCCTTTGTATGTCTATACTTATAATATAATAAAGAGGTAATGTGTGTTTGTTTGTTTGTTTGTTTGTAGCAGGTAATCTTCGTAACTACCAATCTGATCTTCCTGAAATTTTCACAGAGTCTTACTGCGGATATGGGAAGTGCTATAGGCTATAATTTTTTAAATATTTTTGGTGGGCGCGGCACCTCCCACACAAAGTAAATTTTTAATATCATATACATATATTGAGTACTATGATAGGGAGAGCTTTGCAAATTTGTGTGAGGTCACCCATTGTTAATATAAGTAGCTACGCCGGAAATGGGCGGGATCGAATAAGTGGGCGTGGTACCTCCCATACATGTAATAGTTCAATATTATGTATCTCGAGTACTGTGATAGAGAGAGCTTTTTAAAATTTTGTGATGTCACCAATTATTAATGTGAGTAGTCAGATGCAAAATGGGCAGTATCGGACAAATAGGCGTGGCGCCTGCCATATAAAGTAAATATAAAATGCCATATATCTGGAGTACTGTAATAGTGAGAGTCTTGGGACTTTGTATGAGCCCATAAGTTTTTCATTTGATTAGTCAGACAAAAATGGGCGTGATCGGAGCAGTAGGCGTGGCACCGCCCATACAAAGTAAATATATGATATCATATAACTGGTGTGCTAAAAAAGGAAGCTTTGACACTTTGCACGAGCTTATCAGATCTTAGTATGAGTAGTCGAACAAAAAATTGGCGGGTTCACAACAATGGGCGTGGCACTCCCCATGCAAAGTAACTATTTAATGTCATATATCTGGAGTACTGTAAAAGAGAGAGCTTTGTGGCTTTGCGTGAGCCCATAGGTTCTTTGTGTGATTAGTAGAACAAAAAAATGGGCGTGATCGGAGCAGTGGGCGTAGCACCGCCCATGCAAAGTAGATATCTAATATCATATAACTGGTGTACTACAAAAGGGAAAGACTCGACATTTTCCATGAGTCCATCAAATATTAATATGAGTAGTCCAATAAATATTGGGCGGGATGGGATTAGTGGACGTGGCACCTCCTATGTAAAAAATATGAAGCACTACGAAAGCGGCAGTCTTTTGACAAGTTCATTAGTTATCAATGTGATTTGTCGTGGAAAATATATCGTCAAAATCAAAAATCGCCAAACGCAAAAATCGCGAAAAATAAAAATCGCCCAAAAACAAAAATCTTTAAAATCAAAAATGGGCAAAAGCAAAAATCGATAAAAACAAAAATTGCCAAATGATATTCTAACTTCAAGCCAATAGTTAAGTGTTGCCAGATCTAATATGGATAATCCATATTCTTCTCATGGGCAGCTACATGTACCTTGCTCCAGGGTAGGAACGCCAAAAAATCTGATAATTGTTGTACCGAAAGAAAAAACAAAAAACATTGTATATCAGGCTCAGCAAGCATTGAAAAAAAATCTATACTAATAATCTATACTAGCATAATAAAGAGGTAATGTGCGTTTGTTTGTTTGTAGGAGATAATCTCCGTAACTACTCATCTGATCTTCCTGAAATTTTCACAGAGTCTTTCTGCGGATATGGGAGTGCTGCAGCCTTAAATTTTTTAAATATTTTTAGTGGGCGTTGCACCTCCCATACAAAATAAATTTTTAATCATATATATTAAGTACTATAGTAGAAAAAGCTTTGCAAATTTATCTCAGGTCATCTATTATTAACGTGGGCGGGATTAGACAAATGCGCGTGGTACCCCCACACAAACTTAATAACAAATGTGATATATCTGAATTACTGTATTAGTGAGAGACTTGGGACTTTGCGTGAGCCCTTTCATAACGATTCGGAAAGGGGGGAGGGCGAGGGTGTAGCGAAGCACACCGGGTTACATCTAGTATATAATAAAATTTTATATTATTTTTGTTTTTTAAATGTTTACTTTGTTCAATTTTCTTTTTAAAAAGTAGTATTTTCGTAATCCTGGAACCTATCTTCGATCTTTACATGGTTTGCTATAGAAAATCATAACTCACTTTGCGTCGTTTCAATTTACGTCGTGTTTTTTTTTTTTTTTTGGAACGTAACCACAACGCAAAATGAGGTATTGGTGTATTGATCTTCAACTAAAAACAATTGAGCCATTTTTAACTAGAAATGTTGAGAGACAAATAAAGGGTTATTCAACAGGGACGCTACAAAAGTAGAAAGACAGGGACAGCAAACGACGCCATATTTCTTGCCGCTCTTTTGACATTTCTCTTCAGTAAGGTTTGCCATTTCATGATGGAAAGATATACGAGCCAACAACGAGTCGAAATTATTATTACTACCGAAATTCGGAGTCAGTGGCCTCAACGTTAAGAGCGCTGCGTCCAGTTTATGGTAGTCATAATCGTCCTAGCAGATCAACAATTGAGAGTCTAGTGGAAAAATTTGAATCCACAGGCACAGTACAAAATGTTCCCATGCCAGTGAGACAAAGAAGTGCCCATAGTGTCGAGAATATTGCTGCAGCTGAGGCTTCAGTTGAAGAAAGCCCAAATGTGTCTCTCACACGTCGTTCTCAAGCGTTGGGCATCTCTGTGACGTCGTTGTGGCGAATTTTGTGAAAAGATCTTGGCCTACATCCTTACAGGATCAAATTGACGCAAGAACTGAAGCCGCTTGACCACCAGAAGCGTCGTATGTTCGTGAATTGGGCTGAGCAACAACTTGAAAATGATTCGGATTTTCATCGAAAAATCATCTTCAGCGATGATGCTCATTTCTGGCTGAATGGCTTTGTCAATAAACAAAATATGCGTTACTGGTCAGACAACAATCCACACCTACTACATGAGTCATCATTGCATCCCGAAAAAATTACGGTTTGGTGCGGTTTATGGGCCGGCGGCGTCATTGGGCCGTACTTCTTCCGTGATGATCAAGACCGGCACGTTATTGTGAATGGGAATCGCTACCGTTCAATGATAATCGAATATTTTTGGCCCCAATTGGATGATATGGACTTGGAGGATATGTGCTTCCAACAGGACGCCGCCACAAGCTACACAGCGAATGCCACAATCAATTTATTGGAAACCAAGTTTGGAGAACGTGTTATCTCACGAATGGTCCAGTCGATTGGCCGCCTCGGTCGTGCGATTTGACGCCGTTGGACTATTTCCTGTGGGGCTACGTCAAGTCTATGATCTATGCCAACAAGCCAGCGACGATTGATGAACTTCGTACGAATATCGAACGTGAAATTGCAGCAGTATCGGCCGATTTATGCTTGAAAACCGTCGAAAATTGGGTTCAGCGTCTGGACTTCTGAAAGCGTGCCCGTGGTGGCCATGCAAAAGAGATCGATTTCCACACATAATGGCATCGAACGTACTTTCACAGGAATAAAGAATTTCATTGATATCCAAAACCGTTTTTGTTTTATTTAAAAAAGCTTTTGTAGCGCTCTTATTGAAAAACGCTTTATAAATGAAGTTGAATTTATAAACCGTACTACAGGTTGACTCTTCGCTATGAACTCAACGATGCTGACATATACGATATATGTAAGGAGACCTTCGGCTCAGCCTATGCGATAGCGAACAGAACAATATTTAATTAAGTTTCACAAAACCACTAAAAATAAATTCTACGCGTAATATTTTTCAATGAATCTCTCTCAAAAAAACAAAAACAAGGAATTGTCTTCTTTCGCCATATTTTCATAATCAAATGAAAGCAATCTTTATCATCAAAATTAAGTCAATATTTTCGCGAAACATACAGAAACTAAATCATAGCCCTCTATTCCACATATATTCATGTTAGTCAGTGTCATTTATCTTTCATGCGAAAGGTATTCCTGATTTTTTTTTTTTAAATATTTTTTTCTTTTTGTCTTGTTTTTTTAACAGTATTTAATATTTGTTATATTGCCTTAGTCTTGCAAAACTGATTTATGTGCCATGAATATTCTAAAAATATTTATTCGACCGGTAAAATAAATTTACAAAAAAAAAAAAAAGAAAAAAGAAAAGAGGAGTCTACCATCAACGTCTGACTTCGTTGTAATGTGCGTTTAGAATATTATATGTAAGCAGATAAAAATTTTCAATTCTTTTTTATGTACAAAGAAAAGTACAAATTCGAGAATATCTTTGGTTTCTTCAAAATTCTGTCCCGAATAAATGCAATTTTAATTCGCTAATATGCATGTAAGCATTTCCCAGCATTTTTTTTTTTTTTTTTTTGCTAAACGATCAGACCCAAATGATAAACTAATAATACACAAGTGCGTGCTCAAGAAACATAATGAAGTCACAGATCTTGAGCCAACAATCACAGACACTCATAGTTGTTGTTATTGTTGTTGTCTGTTTGAACACTATTCGAATAAAATATTAACTATTAAGTAGTTGGTTTTCTTTTTCTCATTTTTTGTGCGTTTATAGTTTTACTGATATTGATTGATATTTTATGACTGTTTCTGCACCCTACATCTCTACTGTACGGTATGATACCTTGATAAAATTTCGATGATCATGGTTAGGTAATCGGTAACATTTTGAATGCAAAAGCTTGTTGATAAAAAAAATTAATAATGAAAGGATTAGCTGTCAAACGAACTGTTAAACTGCGCTCACTTTTTTACATTTTTGATGAACAGTGTACCCTGGCAAAGCATCATGAATAGATTTACGCTTGTACAACGCTATCAAATTATCCAAATTTACTTTGAAAATCAGTCAACTTATAGACAACTTCGTGATTTTTATGGCGCACAGAATCGTCCATCTGAGCAAGCCATCCGTTGATGCAATAACACCAACAGGTGGGAGGCAGGTCCATACTGAAGAAAATATCGCCACTATAAACGGAAGTATGGAGGAAGATCCATATTTATCGATTCTGTCCTTCCACTACGTGGAAAGTTTTGAGCAAAGATCATGGCCTTCACCCGTATAAGTTCCAGCTAGTGCAGGAATTAAAGCCACGAGACCATAATATTCGTCGTTCTTTCGCCGATTGGGCTCTAGAGCAGTTGGAAACAGACCCAATGTTTTATCGCAAAATTGTGTTCAGCGATGAGGCTCATTTGTGGTTTAACGGGTTTGTTATTCTGATAAACCAGCAACAATTGACGCCTTGAAGGCCAACATTGGTCGTGTTATTCGTGACACACTATTGATTCAATTTTAATTTTTTGTGTTATTTTTTACAATTTCAATTTCTATCGGGCTTAAGCGCTGATGTTTACATCCCATCCTTGATTTTGCTTTTCAAGCAAGAAATTTATTTCCTGAATGAAGAATTTGGTTAAAAATTTGCAGTCGACTTCACCCTCATCACATTTAACCTAAACAATAATTAGCCTAAAATCATTCTGTGCGCTTAGTGAAAAACTAGGAGCGTGGAGGAAATCCCGAGTTGGAGATCATTGGTTTCGGTCAACGCCAATACAAAAAAAAATTTACTTCATTCAATGTGTCCTGTAAACGACTAGATTCACCTGGCAATAAGGACTTAATGACCTTGAATAACATATTCGCTTTATAGTGAATATTATAGAGTCTTCAAAGTTGACATTGAAGCAGCAGAACCCATATCTATCTTGAAAAAAACATTCTCTTCTTAATCTAATTCCATCTTATCCTCATCTTCGGCGTGGGACTTAAATTGAATCTAAATCTCAAATCTAGGCACAAAATTAAGCGAAGATATTTAAACGAAGCTTATTGCGAAATTCGAAGTCGGCACCATTCATATGTGTGTACATTTTTGGCACATTAATTTCGGCATAAATCTGCTCTTAACTGTAGGGTGTTCCAAATTAAGTGTCGAACGAGTACAAGCTATTAGTTTTTTAATAAGTTGAATTTAATTTCCTCGCTTAATTTTACAACTCTTATTTAAACAAGGTCAATATCAGTATTTGAATAAAACGACGTGTTAAAATGCGTAGGATTGATGATCACCTGTCAGCTACTGTTCGCACTGCTGCTGATGTTGCTGCTGCTGCTGTTGCTACCACCTGGGCGTTCGCTTTATCAATCATTGACAATTTTCAACTATTTTTTTTTTTATTATTAGTTGATAGCCAAAGAAAGTCTTTTTGTCTTTCTTTCATTTTTGGTCTCTATGTGACACGGGTGGATAATTAACAAATTTCAATTTGTTTCTTTTGGTTTAGATTACATTTAATGATGGCTATAAACATTTTGGGTGTTGTCTCGATCAGTTTGTCCATATTGTCGACACACTATGTGAACTCATCGATCAATTAAAATTGAGTTTGACACGTGATATTAGATTATCGTGTTGAAATGTTTCGATTTAAGAAAAAGTGAGTGATTTATGATATTTTCTATTTTTAGTTTTAGTTTCCAAAACGTTCAAAATTGTAAGCAAATTTATTGAAGATCGTTGATCTCTAATACGAGTACAATAATGAAAGTTTAATGTTTAATTAAAATAATTAAAATTAATTTGTTATGATAGTTTGCCAATTTAATGTTACTACTAATGCAAACAAAAACAAATATTTGTATACTAGATTAAAAAAAATGTTTCTTTGGATATTTTTAAAGAAAATCTTCAGATCAAAATAATTTTTTGTTAAAACCCTTGTACTTCTTTGACTTAACAAGCATCCGAATATATAAAGTGTCTTTATGCAACATACTACAGCGTATTTCAGTGCCGAACCTCACTACTTTCACCGATCTTCTCTACAACTTAGAAACACTTGTTCTTCTCGGCTCGCCCTTCTTAAATTATATAAATACGCCATTTAAGGAAAAAGGTATTTATACCCTATACCACTATGTGGTTTGGGTATAATGACTTTGTGCTGCTGTTTGTAACAACCAAAAATATTTGACCTACACCCATCTTTAATTATACCGATCGAATCAGAACCACTATCTGATTCGATTTAGCGATGTCCGTCCGTCTGTGTGTCCATGTAAAGCTTGTAACCAAACTGCAGGTCGCAAATATGAATATATTTTGATGAAATTTGGTATACAAGCTTCTATCGGCCATGGGATGAAAGCTATTGAAATTGGTGAGAATCGGTCCATGTTCAGACCTAGCCCCCATACAAATTACCCCTATGAAATCGACATAAATTGCCATAAGATCCAAATTGTCATATAAATCTTACTCAAATTGGGTTCATATGCGTTCATTACATCCATTAATGAGTATTCCAAAAATGATGCCTTTGGCCCCATATAGAGCTGCTTCCCGATCTTCACTTAAATCTATTAAAAAACAAAAATATTGCACTGATTCTTCTCAAATTTTGTTTGTATATGTTTTTGCAAAATACAAGAGACGTTACCAACCATGGTCAGGATCGGTCCATTTTTGGACCTAGTCCCCATATAGATATAGCATCCGATATGAACTTTTGCATATCTGCAGCTAAAAATAATAATAAAAATCCCACTCAAATTTGGTTTTTGCTTATTTTCTATGTCCAGTTAGTTGGGCCTAAGAGATAGGGTTTCTAAACGCATGTTATAGTGTATCGTATAATCGGTCTAGACCGACTATAATTTTCTTACTTGTTTTTTAAATGGGTTCTTTTTTAAAAAATAGTATTTTTTAAAGAAGGGAATTCTTTTGAAAAAGGGTGCTTTAAAGAAAGGGAACTTAAAAAAATTAAACTTAAAAAAAGGGTATTTAAAAAAAAGGTTAATTCTATTGAAAAAGGGTACTTTTTTCAAAAAAGGGTAATTTTCAAAAAAGGTAATTTTCAAAAAAAGGTAATTTTCAAAAAAGGGTAAATTTCAACAAGGGTACTTTTTAAAACAGGGTATTTTTTAATATAATGCGAACTTTTTAAAAATGAGTATTTATTTAAAAAAAGGGTACTTTTTAAAAAAGGGGTACTTTTTTAAAAAAAAGGGGTACTTTTTATAAAAAAAGGGGTACTTTTTTAAAAAAAAAGGGGTACTTTAAAAAAAAGAGTATTTTTTAAAAGAGTACTTTTTGAAAAAAGTATACTTTATTATATCATGATAACGATACAAAAATATGTTGCAATACTTCCTTATGCTAATGCGACACGTCCAGTATAACGATACACACACCTTCATGAAGCACATGTCATAACTTCAAGGACTACAACCCAGTCGGCAAAATCGTCGTAGATGACATTGTCGTTAACATTTAACATTTGTCGATGGAGTTGTCTGTAACGCCGATATAATGGATATTTTCGTTAACGTCAAACTGGGACACAAATTACTCAGATGGTCATGTATCACATCCCGTTGACGACACGTTCAGCGACAAATATCTATATTGTCGTGGATCAAGGTCCGTTAACGACAATATGAGCGACAACGTCTTGTGTATGTCATCGGTCGAACTTTGTTAAGGACAAGTTAAGCGACAATGTCTATGGGTTGTTCGTGCAGATATATAATAAAAAATTTAGTCAACGACCAGCTGAATGATAAATAACTTATACGGTCGTGTATCGAATTCTACTGACGACAAGTTTTGTCGTGTATTAGTCTGTTGACGTCAAGATGAGCGACATTCTGAGGAAATTGTCATATTCCGTTAGCGACATGATGAGCGACGTTTTCTTTAAGTTGGTCGTATATAAGATTTGCGTGTAAAAAAAAGTAAAATAACGGGACTTAATAACGGCTGCAAGACAAAGCAAAAAAAATAGAAAAATCATTGTGATGTGTAAAAAATCTTCGCTAACGACAGGATAAGCGACAAAGACCTGAAAGTTGTCATATAGTTTAATAGTTAATAGTTTTATATAACTACGATGGCAGCAAAGATAAAAGGTCATTTAAGAAATACGGAAATTTACTCAAGGCTTTATATGGTAAATATTTTTCAAGATGTGAACAAATCACAGCGTTTTTTTAATGACATTAACAATATAAAAATCTCTTTAAAATATATTTTATATAGAACCAGCTGACCCAGCAAACTTTGCTTTGTCCATAAGAGATTTTTTGATTGAAATAATTTCGAAATTCTTTTTTTATCGAAAATTATGGACCGTTAGCAGATGACGCAGCAATATAATTTGAATACAACACTTTTCGAATTCGGTTGAATTCAATATCTTATAATTATTCGAATAGCTGACCCGACGGTCTTCGTCCCGTCCAACATTTGGCGAAAATAGAATAAAATCAAATATTAATTAAAAAAAGAATAGAACAATGATCGTAATCAAATTAGTGCTGCACGATATACAACATTTTTTGTTTTCTGCTCCGGAGCGTAAATGAATAGTGAGGATGGTTTCAAACTTGGGAACACGCAACATATAGCTGGCCGTGTGAAAAGCATGACATTTATGCCGCACACTTCCAGGGACTGTCCTTGTGACTTGTTTATTGTCATCGCAAATGCAAGTTTCACTGGGAACTGAACACCTTTGAACTGGAACGTCAAATCGGTTGAAGTCAAGGAAATTCGCGGAATTAAGCATCTCCCTTGAACTGCCCTTTCAAAATCCTTGCCACTATCACATTACTCATTAATTTCGGCACAATCAGTTGGGTTCCATTGCATAGTTTCGGGGCATAAGGATGACAGATCCAACTTTAATTCGGATTAGGAGATTCACCGTAAAGCAGCGTGGATAATGGCTCTGGTGTTGGAAGCAATTTGGCAGTTTCACCTTTCCACCCACGCAACACAATCCAGGCGGTTCTTTCTCAAATTTAACTGCATTGCAATGCTCACAAACGACAGACATCTGGCCGAATTGAACCGATGTGTGCGAACTGTATTGAATGTTGGGCTCATATTGAAAGGGTGCATGCTAAATGTTCACCTGAATAATTTGTTGTAGCCTACGTTGTCGTTCAAAAGTCGCACATTGTGATCTGGCTTCATAACTTTGCCGAGCACGAACTTCTCTTCTTCTCAATCATTGCTGCTCATTGTGTGCTTCGTTGATCTCTTCTGACTGTCGCGCACGATTTCCAACCATTCTGGTCGAACTGATTCCCTTCCAAAAGCATGTTCCTCTTTCGTTCGACGTGTTGCGACATTTCGATGCTGCGTTGCATCTTGATAAAATTATCCGAAAGTCAAAAAGAATATGTATTTTTAAAGAAACAGTTATTCAATAATAGACCAATTTTTTTAAATTGAAGCGCTTATGTAAGCTTAAATTTAAGTATATTATTTTAAGATCCAACTTTGCTATTAAATTATGTGATGGAAGACCTGGCAAATAAAGTTAATTATAAAGTCTTTTCATAAATTCACTCCTTCATCTTATACTACCGCAGTAGCAATTAACTTGAATGAAAATTGCGAAAATTTCAATTTTGGTTATGCTGCTGAAATTGCTATTTCTCTTAAACATTTTCCTTCAAAACGATCCAATATATTAAAGTTCAATAATTACTTTTATGGAACTAACCCCACCCATTTATCCGATTCCGCACATTTTCACACTCACACTAATAACTCACACTAATAACCTATGAATTCACAGAAATTATCTACACTTTCCCTTTTATATTATTCAAGATACTTTTATTACTTTGAAAGTTTATTTTATACGGTAGGTGACATGCCCACTTGTCCAATCCCGCCCATTTTCGCCAGGGCTAATCACAGAAATAATAGACGAACTCACACAAACTTGCAAAGCTCTCCCTATCATTATACTCGGTATATGTACATAATATTTAATCAGTACTTTGTAAAGGATGTACACCGCCCACTTATCCGATCCAGCCTATTTTCATCAGGTGTACTTACACTAATAACAAATGATGTCACATAAGGTATCAAAGCTCTTCCTGTCATGATATTAAGTCTGATATTGAGTGATTAATTTATTGTAGGTGCCACGCCCACTGTTCCGATAATGCTAATTTTTACAATGGCTACTCACAGCAACTCACAGCAATAATAGATGACCTCATACAAAGTTGCAAAGCTCTCCCTAAAACAGTACTCAAGATATATGATGTTAAAAATTATTTTGTATGGGAGGTACCACGCCCACTTCACCGATGCCAACCATTTTCGGTATGACCATCTATATTAATAATAGATGGCCTCACACAAATTTACAAAGCTCTCCCTCTCATAGTACTCAATATTTGTGATGTTAAAATGTAATAATCGCGTACAGCGCCATCTGTTGACACTTTTTGTACTTTTCTTTTTCCTAAACCTTCGCGTGGCTGTTACAAACAAACTCGCAGAAGATAGTATCCCTCTTGGTCCTTTAGTTTTCAAGATTTAAGCGGACGAACAAACCACGATTCATTTTTATATACATAGATTTACAAAGAAGGAGGGATATACACATGAAGACTTCATAAGGGAACTACGGGTTATCTTTCGTCGAATCAAAAATACCTACAACAAACAGAACTCAAGAAAACATGATAAGGAAAACCGTTAAATAATAAAAATATTATCTACTTATACTTTGACAATCTGATATAATTTATTTTTGAAGATTTATAATTAATTAATAAAAATGTTTAAGTCTATGTTTTGGTATACATTTTTTAATATTATTACCAATACAATCATTGACGATAAAGTAGAAGACGATAGATGATGACAGAACGTTAACCATAGTCGTTAATGCGAGCATTAATGACAATATTTACAGCATTGTCATTCATATAATCATTGACGACAAGGTGAACGATATTGTCATCCATACAATCATTACCGACAAAGTTGTGTACATTGTCGCCAATGTAATCGTTAATGACAAAGTGAACGATATTGACGCCTAAATAGTCGTTGACGATAATATGGTGGAATTAATCTTCTATAAAGTCGTCAGTGAATATATAGCTGAACTTTTCATTTTTTTGCGTTAGCGACAAACTGAGCGACATGGTCTCTCTTTTAGTCGTCCAAGATTTTCGCGACATTTGTTCGAAAAAGTCTTTGACGATTTGTTCCGGCTGTCCTACATTTGTCTTCAAGGACTTTACATTGTCATGCACCCATCATTAGGGATGTCTTGAAGACGTGGCCAACTGGGAACATTATGAAGAATTAGAACACATACATATCTTAAGAAAAACAACAAACAAATTGAACATTTTCTTTTCAAAACTTTTTTCATATTTTCATTCATATGTCGTGACTCTTTGGACCGATATTTATGATTTCAAACAGCAACAACTTTGGGATGTTAGTAAATAATTTTATATAATAACGAATAGTCTGGCTTAGTTATTGAGAGTGTGATCGTGATTTCCACAGACAAATGCTTAAACGGACAGATGCACAGACGATCATCGCTAAAGCAACTTGCCCTGTTATAAGGATCAAGAAAATACATGGTTTTGGAGTCTCCGGAATCATTTCGACACGTTAAAAATGGAATGACACACAGTGGTATGGAGTAGAGTGGCCTTAACAATGAAAATGCGATTTTGGGGATAGGCGGGGTCCAGTTTATTACCTTTCAATACAAAATTAATAAATGTGAAGCTTGGGGATAATCGGACAAAGAAAAGTCGCGCCGGAAATCGATTGAAGATTTTTCGAAAATTTCGTTCCATAGTTAAATTTTTCCGACAAATTGCTGTAAGAATCGGGATCTGTATTATAGCTTTTCAAAAAGCTATAAAAATTCAAAATCGAATAAAAAATTCGCCAAGAAATAGCAAATGCCCCAGACCACTTCTGAGCCAAAAAAAAAAATTAGGTCATGAAATTTGATAGCATTTTTTTCAAGTTTGAGAAATTTATTAAAGCCATATTTTTTTTGTCTCTATATTTATAAGTAATCAGATATGAAGTATTGTTTTATTACCACGTTGTTAACCTATTGCGATTTGCGACCGAAAATGGGAAATTTTTTTGATAAAATTTTGAAAACTCCTTTTTCAAGTTTTAGAAAATTTTCCTAAACAAAATTTAAAAAAATGGATCTGTCACTTCAAGGTTTTATTAAATTTATGTCAGAGATTAACTGTGTGAATTTTTAGATAAATCCCTATGCCAGAATTTTTTTGACAAGGATTTTATTTTTGCGGACTTGGAGAAAAATGGGATTTTGTGAAATATTCTGTAAATGTAATCTTTCTAAATTCTTTATATTAGAAATTAATCAGTTCTCTATTTTTAAATGCTATATTTTATCTCAATAGCCTAGGGTTTCGGAAAAAAATAATATGACCCATTAACCCTATTGGAATTGGGATCACATATGACCCCAAGCTAATAAAAGACTATTTATAAAAAATTCAAATATTTGGCAAATACTGTTGAAGTTTTAAAAGCGTTATTTTTTAGCATTATAATATTATAACCGAATATGCATATCTTCCGCTCCTAAAATTTCGGATAAATCCGAGAACGTTAACCCATTATTTTCCAAGGCCAGCTTTGGATTTTAAGATATTTTTCAATAAAAATTACCGAAAACGATTTTTTCTAATAAACTCAATGAACCACTTTTTATAACTTAAGAAAAAATAATTCGGTTAATTTTTCTTTTTATTTAACCCTTCAGTGCTCCTGGAATCAAAATAATCCATTGTGATATATCTTTGGTGCAATTATCTGCTTATTCCTTGCGAATATAAATTAATACAACTTTTAACCAATTTTGTTATAAAATTATTTTATATATAAAAACTATCTTTATTTTTCTAAATAAAATAAGAAGACCCACAAATGACCCAAAGCTAATAAAAGACAATTTATTCAAAAGAATATGAAATATAAAACTAGTTCTATTTATTTTGGTGTATTCAAGGATGATATAATGTGCGAATCAAATTGTTTTCTGTAATCACTTACGACTTGCAATAAGTATTCCTTTACTTTAATTTTATATTATTATATTATTTTTATATTTCATATTCTTTTGAATAAATTGTCTTTTATTAGCTTTGATAAATAATGATTTATGCGATTTTGTGTCCCAGAAAATATTTCTGCAGAATTTTTATTATTTCCTCCATCGACATGGGAATCTAATGAAGATTTTTAACAGAATTACAATTTCTGCAAGGACTTATGTGTAGTAAACGATACTGCTGAAAGAGGCGTTAAATTAATAAAAGATTTTAATAACGTGTTGACAAATTATGAAGAAGAAAGGCTGTTTTTACTCCAGATAATAGATTTATACAAAAAACTATATCCTTCCTGAACAATGTCAAGTTTAATTTAACAATGTTGAGTTATAGCTCAAAAATGTTTTTATTTTATTTGGAAACATATAGATAGTTTTTAAAAATAATATAATTTTATAATAAAATTGGTTAAAATAATAAAAATAATATAATTTTATAATAAAATTGGTTAAAAGTTGTTTAAATTTATATTCGCGAGCAATAAGCACATAATTGCACCAGAGATATATCACAATGGATAATAGTGATTCCAGGAGCACTGAAGGGTTAAATAAAAAGCAAAATTAACCGAATTATATTTCCTACATTCTAAAAAGTGGTTTCATCGAGTTTAATAGAAAAACTCGTTTTCGTTAATCTTTATTTGAAATATCTTAAAAACAAAAGCTGGCCTTGGCAAATAATGGGTTAACGTTCTCGAATTTATCCAAATTTTATGAACGGAAGATATACATATTTGGTTAATATTTTTAGTAAAGCTTTTAAAAATTCAAAAGTATTTGCCAAATATTTGAATTAATTGTCTTTTATTAGCTTGGAGTCATATGTGACCCCAATTCCAAAAGGGTTAATGGGGTCATATTATTTTTTTCCGAAACCCTAGGCTATTAAGATAAAAGACAGCATTTGAAAATAGAGAACTGATTAATTTTTGATATAAAGAACATAGAAAGATTACATACATATACAGAATATTTCACAAAAATCCCATTTTCCTCGAATTCCGCAAAAATAAAATCCTTGTCATAAAAATTCTGACATAGGGATTTACCTAAAAATTCACACAGTTAATCTCTGACGTAAATTTAATAAAACCTTGAAGTGACAGATCACCTTTTTTAAATTTTGTTGGAGAAAATTTTTTAAAACTTGAAAAAGGAGTTTTCAAAATTTTATCAAAAAATTTCCGATTTTCGGTCTCAATGTGCAATAGGTTAACAACGTGGTAATAAAACAATACTTCATATCTGATTACTTATAAGTACAGCAACAAAAAAAATATGGCTTTAATCAATTTCTCAAAGTTGAAAAAAATGCTATCAAATTTCATGACTTAGTTTTTTTTGGCACAAAAGTGGTCTGGGGCATTTACTATTTCTTGGCGAATTTTTATTCGATTTTCAAGTTTTAGATAATTTGTTATTGATCCTGAATTATATAGCAATTTATCGGAAAAATTAAACTATAGAACGAAATTTTCGTAAAATCTCAAAAAAGTCATATTTTCCCATATATAAACACACTTGAAATTTTCAATCGATTTCCGGCGCAACTTCTCTTTATCCGATTATCCCCAAACTTCATATTTATTTTGTGGACCTCGATCCACAAAATCGCAATTTGAAGAATATCCATATAACGTAGGACCACTCTAATATACATCTATAATATTAATAGGCTAGGCGATTTCTTGTGAGTGATGTTTTGTTCTACCGTTTTATCCCGATTTTGACCAAACGTATATTATTTGAAAGGTATTTATTTTTAGCCGTTTTTCAGATTTTCAGATTTACAAATTTTTAAATTTTTGCCTTTATTTTGAGTAAATTGCATTTAAAGTTGCTACTAACACAAACATAAAATTATACAATAATATGTATGTGTTTATTAATTTGTTAATGTGTTTGTAGTAAAAATGAGTTTGGTTTTTGTGTTGATTTGTGAATTGGCTATAATTGATTAGCATACTTTCAGGGTCTTTATTTAATGAAAAAATAAAATTTCCTAGAATTTGCACTCGAATTTCGAGGGCTGGGGTCTGCTAGTATGTATATATTATGTTAGGTGCTTGCCAATGATGTACATTTAAGATCTGCTTACACTGGGTTTTTTGCTTCGATTTTTTTTTTAAATTTTTTAGATTGTCATTGGGTTGATCCGCTTAACATGATTTTTTTTTGTTTATTTCAAGGGATGGTCTATAAAGCTCTCTAAATTTTTTTGTTGAAATATTACCTTATTTGGAAAACATAGAGAATTAATTTTTTTTACATATTAGAGGGAGTTTTGTGGTAACACAAAATAAAACAATACAATACAAAATCTAACCCAGTGATGCCAACTTTTGATTTTGAATAAAATCATGTTAATAAAATATATTTTCATTTATTCACTCCAAATACTGCTACCTGGGCATTATTATCGAACTTAAAGTTTTTGGGTTTTACTTTGCATGCCATGAAGTCAAACTTTGAAGGCAGTGTTCACACTGGTTCAAATTAGGGATGCCAAACGCAAAAAACCAAATGTCCCAAAAATTTTAAATAAAATAATTTGTTATCTTTATTTTCTGAAAAACTTCAAACTTTCATCCAAAAAAATTGTGAAAAATAATATATAAATAACATTCTCATCAAATTGCGCTTTATTTATGTAACAATTTTTATATTCGCCATTCTTAAATATCATTTGAGGTTTTCTAAACTTCATTGAATTTAAATTAATGTTTTCTTATCCTGAAATACTATTAATGTCTCCTCAATCGCAATATTTTTTTTTTAATTTCAGTTGATTTCTTAAATGTAAACATATTTGGTGTTTTTTTGAGTTTCAATTTGTGTTGAATGAATAAAATGTATATTTTAAAAATTCAATTGATGTCTTCTAAATTTCAAGTTATTATTTCCGACGTTTTAATATGATTTTCTGAAATTCAATTGATATTTTCTAATTTATAATTGGTAATCTGAATTCCAATTTTTAGAATTGATATTTTCTTAAATTTGAATGGAAAATTTAAAAGGTGCAAAAAGTTAATATGCGAAACTTATGGTCATATTTCTAAAAGAATAATGGAAAAACGTATGATATAAAAGACCAGCCCTGTGTATACTCTTAACATTGTTGTGTTTGATATCTAATTGAAAATGTTGACATTCATATACCCGTTTTCTCAATAGGCGATTATCTTTTATCCCAACGAGAAACTGCCGATTAAAGAAATTTGGTTTTCTCAATGTCTGGTTTGCTTCCATTTTGTCGCAAAACTAACCGGCACTCATCTGCCAATTAATTATTTATCGGACAGATAAATTATTCTCCGAACATTCATATTAATTTTGAGAGGCATTGCCAACAGAAAATAATTCTCCCAACTTTCATACGTATTTTGAGGGGCATTGCCAACTGAAAATAATGTTTTTGTCGGTACATTGAGAAAACCAAAATTGTTAACCGGCAGTTTATTGGTCCAATAAATTTATGTCCTGGTTAAGTAACAGGCAGTTTGACGATACATAGAGAAAACCGGCAATATTAAAATAGAAATAACTATTGCAAAGCTAATTAGAACAAAAATTGTGGCACCATCTACTGTGGCATAGCAACAGTGAGCAAAATGAAGTGACACTCTGTTTGCAAATACAAAGGAAATGTATGTTCCCTAAAACAAAATACATATTGGAGAATTTTATTTAATAAAATAATATACCGATATATTTCTAACATGCGGTTATTATGAATATACATATATCTGTGGTTTTCTAGAATAACCGCGCATGTCATAAAATCAAAATGTTCAGGGGAGCCAAAAAATTTTATATTTGAAATTATGGGCTCGATATAAATATTTTAGAGCTTTTTATTTAACAGTCTGGGCAATAAATACTTTATATAAAATTTTGAGTCAAAAATCTTCAGAGGAATGGATCCTGGTGAAGGGCGAAAAAACAATAAATTACACTTAAAGTGTGTGCAGATAAAATAAGTTATGTCGACAAACGTCGTTTTCTTTGATAAATAAAACTACCAATGCTACCACCCATGTAGACATAAGTTGTTGTTGCTTGAAAATGGATTTTTTTGTTCGTTAACTAAAAGTTAACGGGACTTAGGATGAGAATATAATAACGTATCAAGAATAATAGTGACAAAAAATAATAGAAATAAGCACAAAAGTTTTTACAAGTGGTTAGAAACTGAAAACTAATCCAAAATTATTTTTAATTTTTTTTCATTAGTAACAACGTATGTCGCTATGTATTGTTTTCTGAGAAAATAATTTGTTAGCGATCAAACGTAGGTTGACATACGTCGTTAGTGCTGCAAATTAATTTAATAAACATTTAAGTTACGTCGTTATTTAGAAAAAACTCAGAAATGGTCAATATTTAAAAAAAAATTAAATACATGTAAAGAGCGTAAAAATTAATATAATTGTTATCGTTAACTCAAAACTGACAAAAATGGTTATTCCAGAAAACCACAGATATAGAATATATGTACATATATTATTTTCTTATTTAATATATGTATGTAGTATATACATATATGTAAATATTACACACAAAAAATACAACATCAAAAGTAATTGTTGTGTTTTTCTTTAAATAAATAATACATAAATTTTTTTTTTTGTAAATTTTCTTTTTATTAACAACTAGGTAGTTTAGCATTATTTGCTTTAGATGTTGGTGAATTTTTACTCCCTTTATATTAACTCGTAGTGTCTGATTGTCTGCTTGTCGACAAAATTTTGGATCGATGTGTAACCACTTTCCCGTGACCCTATCGATCTGAAACTTTGCAGGCATGCTCGTGGCGATGACAAAAATGATCTAACAAATTTGTTTAGTGATGCCAAAACAATGGAGACTTTAAAATTTTTGTACCAGAGTTGATTAAAAAAATGTACAAAGGGTTAGTTTTTATAATATTATTACCACAGCGACCACAAAAACAACAAGTCCAGCTATGACAACAATTCAACATTTAGAATAACAACAAGAACAATACAAAAACATATATTTAAATTTTTTTTTACTTCTTCAGTGATTACTCGGGACCTATTATGCCGATTTTCATGATTTTTCAAACAGAATCCTTCTAATGATGCTAGTCAATCATTCTCACTAAAAACGAGCACCCCAGTTATCCTATAGAAGGCGTGATCGTGACAAGAACAACATAGAAATATTGTATTTTTCAAGACTTTTTTACTTCTTCATTCAATTCTCGGGACTTAATCAACCGATTTGAACAATTTTAAATAGAAAACTTCTCAGGATGTTTTTGAATAGTTTGTTATGCCAACGAGTACTCTGGCTGCCCGATTAAAGCCGCCATCGTGATTTTCACAGACGGACAGACGGACATCGCTATATTAACTCCGCTTGTTATAAGCATCAGAAATATATTTATTTTATGGGGTCCAAAATTTATTTTATAATTACTACAAACGGAATGACAAACTTATATATACCGTCTGTACACTGGGGTGAAGGGTATACAAATGAGCTTAATAACTAAATTTTTTATGAATTATCAAAATCAATATCAATTTGTGCTTCAGCTCATTGGACGTTTCTTGTACAAGTCGAATTTTAATAGCTCGTAAACCAAGATCATATCGTAGAATCTTCCATAAAATGGATGGACAAACAGGAAAATTTTGATTATATCCGATAAATTTTAAAAATAAAAATGATGACCTAGGTTCCAAATTGCAAGGCGAAATAATATTTAATAGCAAATTAGATTAGAACAATTAATAACAAATAGTAGATACAGAATAAGAAAACAATTTTGATATAACGGCCATTGCCAAAAAAAAAAACATAATATTATTTATCCTTGTTCTTAAAATTTCCTTGATTCATTCTAATAACTTTATGTTACATTTAAAGTTATTTATCTTGATGTAAATTCCCACACTTTTCAGTAATACAAAAAAAAATTGCTTACTCAACAAAGAGACCCAAAAATATAACGAGTTAATCCAAAAACCAAATTGAATTCCACTCTTTGAGTTATTTGAAAAAAAAACACGCATGTGCGCCAACTTTAAAATTTACCAACAAATTACAAACCCTGGCTCTAAGCAAGCAAGCAGACGCCAACAATTGAAAAGGCCAAACTCAGTACTCACAATTACTCTTTTACCAATTGTCACCATTTGGTATGTTGTTGTTGTTGTTATTGCTGCGGTTGTGGTTAAAAGTAAGTGTGTCTCCAAAAACCAACGGTGAGTTGTCAATGTACGCAGTTACCACGTCAAAATTCGATGCGTTACGTTTTTTTTTCTTGTCTCTTCTTCTTTTGAATTCTTAATAAATCAAAGTAAAGAATATAAATTGGGACTAACACGCCTTCAACAATCGCAGTTAGTATTTTCCAGCCAACGGAGCCTCACATACAAGTGTAGCGAGTGCAAGCTTTGGTCTGTCTGATCCCATAAATGTTTAACAAAACCAAATCAAACTAAATCAAAATCAATACAACAATAAACCAAATAAGGATTATATGGATAATTTAAAGTGAATTGTTATTAAATCTCTTAAAATTAAATGGTGCAAATTTATTAAAAAATTCAAAAAAAATTCTCAATTAATTTTCGTTGAGAAATAAAAATACCAACCTAAAATATTTAATAATTTGCTAAAAAAAAAAAAAATAGAACCAAAAAACGAAAAGCTAAAGTGCCAAATAGAGAATTTTTGACAAATTTAAAATTTTATTTAAAAAAAAAATATAAGAAAAAAATGTGGAAATCTTCTGTGTTACTACTATGCCTAAGTGGATATTGTTTAGCAGGTCCAGTAGGTACAAAGGTAAGATCATGAAATTAAATTTTTTGTTAGACAATACTTGAAGTGATTTTAAAGTGATGAAGTGATTTATTCGGGCGAATTTTTTTTTCTTATTCTTAATTTTTACAACTAAAAGAAATAAGCTGTTTTATTTTTTAAAACACTACTACAAATCAAAATCAATAAAAATTTATTTTTAATTTCCGAAATCTTGAATTCATTTAATTTACTTTCTATTCAATTGTTAATAATTTCGATTTTTTTAAATTGTATGAATTCATATAAATCAAGTAAAGTGAAAGCCGGCTGAGACTCTATATCATGAGTTTTGAGAAAGAGTCTTAGGTCCTACCATACTGAGATCATGAATGGACATAGAAAATAAACATAAATCAAATGCTTGATACGTGAATGCTATTCACCTTTGTTCTAGAACTTACTTTCACATACAGAATATATAATAGATGAAGTTCCACTTTGAAGATGAATATTAAAATCTCTACTATTCAATGCATATATCTGTTTTTATAGTAATAAAATACCCTAAAATTTCGAAGTTATTGTCAAAACACGTTTTTTTTTTTGCTTTTTAAAGAATTTCTATCTCCATCAATTTTCAAGAGGATTACTTAAGATTTCGAAACATAAAGCAAGATTTATATTATTTTATCTATTGTTTTTTGGGGGGTAAGGCCATTTTACAGTTCTTATGATCTTACATTTATTCTTATAAATGGTGACCCAATTCGATTTAATTTAAAAACAAGTAAGAAAATTATAGTCGGTCTAGATCGACTCTACGATAACCTATACCATGCGTTTAGAGACCCTATCTCTCAGGCCCAACTAACTGGATATAGAAAATAAGCATAAACCAAATTTGAGTGGGATTTTTATTAATTTTTTCGGCTGCAGATATGAAAAAGTTCATATCGGATGCTATATCTATATGGGGACTAGGCCCAAAAATGCACCGATCCTGACCATGTTTGGTAAAGTCTCTTGAATTTTGCAAAAATATATACAAACAAAATTTGAGAAGAATCAGTGCAATATTTTTGTTTTCTGATAGATTTTAATGAAGATCGGGAAGCAGCTCTATATGGGGCCTATGACTAAGAATTGTCCTATGGAGACTATTTTTGGACTACTGATTAATGGATGTAATATATACATACAAACCCAATTTGACTAAGATTTGTATGATAATTTGGATCTTATGGCAATATATGTTGATTTCGTAGGGGTCATTTGTATGGGGGCTAGGTCTGAACATGGACCGATTCTCACCAATTTCAATAGCGTTATTCCCATGGCCGATAAAAGATCAAATACCAAATCTCATCAAAATATATTCATATTTGCGACCTGCAGTTTGATTACAAGCTTTTCATGGACACACAAACGGAAGGAAGGACGGACGGACGGACGGACGGACATCGTTAAATCGAATCAGATAGTGATTCTGATTCGATCGGTATAATTAAAGATGGGTGTAGGTCAAATATTTTTGGTTGTTACAAACAGCAGCACAAAGTCATTATACCCAAACCACATAGTGGTATAGTGTATAATAAAATTTCGGCATGGGGCGCCCGCGTCTATGAAATTTTCGATAATAATTGAGTTTTATTCCAGTATTTAGTATCATTTTGTTAATAGACGGATATATAATCGATTGATAATCTAAAGTTGGAAGTACAACAGAGCAAAATCAAATTGAGAGCATCTAGCTTTGAGGTAGCCTTAACCCTTATATTGTATAAGCGGGTCTTGAAAGTTAATTTTTTGTCAAAGGTAATTCATAAAAATCTATATTCTTCTAAAAAATTTTATGGTCCAAATAGAAATAGAGTGACACTTTGAACTGAACCCAGATGTCGTACTCATACTTTGAGGTTGAGTTTCAAATCATGCAATGAAATTGTCTCTCATTTATTTCCATTTATTCCAGCTAAATCATACGCTTTCTTACGTTGAAAGGCACAGCTATAAAATCTTTCGCGAAAAACATTCCATAATATCAGAATGCAGAATTGCCAAATTATCTATTGCTCCTCTCTTTTGTAAATAGTACGAAAAATATTTGACCTAGACCCATCTTTTATTATGCCGATCGACTCAGAATCACTTTCTGATTGACTCAGAATTACTTTCTGAGTCGATTTAACGATGTCCGTCCATCCGTCTGTCTGTCTTTGTGTTCATGTAAACCTTGTAATCAAACAGGTTGCAAATATGAATATATTTTGATGAAATTTAGTGTATAAGCTTCTATCGGCCATAAGATGAACGCTATTGAAATTGAATGCAAAAAAATTAATAACAATGCCGCTCAAATTTGGTTTAGGCTTATTTTCTATAACTAATTAGTTGGACCTAAGAGATAGGGTCTCTAAACGCATGGTATAGGGTATCGTATAGTCGGTCTAGACGACTATAATTTTCCTACTTGTTTATTTATAATTCTTCCTAAAAGTTTACAAGCACAGTTGGTACGAGATATTGGTCTTTAATTATTTTTGTTAATTTTACCAAATTTTGGAAATACTTGTTTTATCTAAATCTATACTAATATAATAAAGAGGTAATGTGTGTTTGTTTGTTTGTTTGTTTGTTTGTTTGTTTGTTTGTTTGTTTGTAGGGGGTAATCTCCGTAACTAGCCATCTGATCTTCCTGAAATTTTCACAGAGTCTTACTGCGGATATGGGAAGTGCTATAGGCTATAATTTTTTTAATATTTTTAGTGGGCGTGGCACCTCCCACCCAAAGTAAATTTTTAATATCATATACATATATTGAGTACCATGACAGGGAGAGCTTTGCAAATTTGTGTGAGGTCACCTATTGTTAATATTAGTAGCCGCGCCGGAAATAGGCCGGATCGGAGAAGTGGGCGTGGTACCTCCCATACAAGTAATAATTCAATGTTATATATCTCGAGTACTATGATAGAGAGAGCTTTTAAAATTTGTCTGATGGCACCTATTATTAATGTGAGCAGTCGGACAAAAAATGGGCACTATTGGACCAATAGGCGTGGCACCTGCCATACAAATAAAATATAAAATGCCATATATCTGGAGTACTGTTATAGTGAGAGTCTTGGGACTTTGTGTGAACCCATAAGTTATTCATATGATTAGTTAGACAAAAAATGGGCGTGATCGGAGCAGTGGGCGTGGCACCGCCCGTACAAAGTAAATATATGATATCATATAACTGGTGTACTAAAAGAGGGAAGCTTTGGCACTTTGCACGACACCATCAGATCTTAGTATGAGTAGTCAGACAAAAAATTGGCGGGTTCACACCAATGGGCGTGGAGCTCCCCATGCAAAGTAACTATTAAATGTCAAATATTTGGAGTACTGTAAAAGAGAGAGCTTTGTGGCTTTGCGTGACCC
This sequence comes from Cordilura impudica, assembly GCA_963682025.1. Classification (NCBI taxonomy): domain Eukaryota; kingdom Metazoa; phylum Arthropoda; class Insecta; order Diptera; family Scathophagidae; genus Cordilura; species Cordilura impudica. Next base: position 82,576,807 of record OY821519.1, on the reverse strand, counting down.
CATAGGTTCTTTGTGTGATTAGTCGAACAAAAAAATGGGCGTGATAGAAGCAGTGGGCGTAGCACCGCCCATGCAAAGTAGATATCTAATATCATATAACTGGGAAAGGCTCGACATTTTGCACGAGTCCCTCAGATATTAATATGAGTAGTCCAATAAAAATTGGGCGGGATGGGATAAGTGGGCGTGGCACCTCCTATATCAAAAATATGATGTACTACGAAAGCTACAGTCTTTTGACAAGTACATTAGTTATCAATGTGATTTGTCGTGGAAAATATATTGTCAAAATCAAAAATCGCGAAAACAAAAAACATATTCAAAAAAAAAGAATTAAAGAGGTAATGTGTTTGTTTGTTTGTAGGAGGTAATCTCCGTAAAGACTTATCTGATCTTCCTGAAATTTTCACTGATTCTTACTGCGGATATCGGAAGTGCTACAGGCTGTATTTTTTTTAATATTTTTAGTGGGCGTGGCACCTCCCATTCAAAGTAAATGTTTAATATCATATATATAAAGTACTATGATAGAGAGAGCTTTGAAAATTTATCTTAGGTCATCTATTATTAACGTGAGTAGTCAGACAAAAAAATGGGCGGGATTGGACAAATGCGCATGGTACCCCTATACAAACTTAATATTAAATGTGATATATCTGAATTACTGTGTTAGTGAGAACCTTGGGACTTGCGTGAGCCTTTTCGTAACAATTCGGAAGGGGTGGGAGGGGGAGGGTGTAGCGAAGCGCACCGGGTTACATCTAGTATTGTTATAAAAGCCTAAAACATATTTGTTGCGTTTGCATCCAAGTTTTTTAACATTTCATATCTAATATTATCTGGCCCCAGCGACATGTCGTAAGGGCAGAAACGTCTTATATGTGTAACAAAACTGTAATTATATTTTGTCCCGAATATCTTTTCTAAATGTTTCATGTTTTTTTGCAACATTTCTTCAAGCACAATAATATTCTAAACAACGTAACAAAAGCGTACTTTGTTAGGAATCACTAATATATCTCGCTCAAAAATTGTTAAATTTAAGGTTATATTTATAAACCCGAAAGTTAAAATGTTTGAATGAGTTTGTAGATTTCCTGATATCAGCAAGAAATTATTCAAAGTCCTTTCATAAAAGTAGCTTACTGCACGTTTTACGTTTGTCACACACAGAAAACATATTCGTTACAATTCTATTCTCTGAACAATAAATATTTTAGCACAATAGAAAATGGTTAGTTGCATAAAATTTCTGTTAATACAATCGATTCAGTTAATCTTATATATTAAAAGAATTTATGAATAAACTTTGCATTCAAGATTTTTTCAATATTTTTCTTCTCTCAAACCTCTATAACTAGAGTTCTAATTAACGTAGGCTGTTGACATAGGTCTAAGAACACTCAGTGGATCAAGCTCCTTCTTTTGAGCTATTAACTGCTTAAATTCGTTGTGTTTGAGGAAAGTTATGCGTGGAGAATCAACTTTGCTTTTACTGTACGTTGACTTCTCTTGACAAAATTTGGTATTACTGTACGTTAACTTCTCTTGGCATATTTTGGTATAACTGTACGTTAACTTCTCTTGCCAAATTTTGGTATTACTGTACGTTAACTTCTCTTGGCATATTTTGGTATTACTGTACGTTAACTTCTCTTGCCAAATTTTGGTATTACTGTACGTTAACTTCTCTTGGCATATTTTGGTATTACTGTACGTTGACTTCTCTTGGCAAATTTTGGTATTATATTATAAAAATTTATTATAAAAATTGAGGAAAGTTATGTGTGGAAAATCAACTTTACTTTTACTGTACGTAAACTTCTCTTGGCATATATTGGCATTACTGTACGTTAACTTCTCTAGGCAAATTTTGGTATTATGTTATAAAAATTAATATAATATAATATAATGCTGCGGACCAGCAGGGGTCCTCTAGTAAACTTTAAAATAATTTGGTTGGTGAATTTTTATTTTTTATTTTTTTTTGTGCAGGTTCAAATTTAGCGACTTCCAGTAATTGGCTATCATTCAGATTTGGCTTTATCTTTAAAACGCTAATCGATTTCTCATATATCTTGGTGGCAGTGATGCCAACATTCTTCAAGCAAACCGTGCAAAAGAGTACCTCAAAAACGCTAAATTAGGAGGAAACGAAAAGCGCTAAAAGGCGCTAGTATTTTTTTATATTACTCTGAAGTGTATATAAATAAAAAACAAGTAAGAGTGCTTTGCCGAATCCTTAGTACTCTCCCACAGCGTTTTAAACTCAATGTTAAAAATGTCTAGACATTAATATTAAAATAAACAAATTTAAAAAATATTTATCAGAGTTAGCTTGTAAAGGGTGATCCATTTCGAGGTTCCCTTCTTTTTTAAAGAAAAAAAACACAGAAAGTTCAAATTTAATGGGGAATGTTTATTATCATTTGATGGAACATTCTTTGGCATTTATTTTTTGAAGATTATGTCTATCAAATGTTAGCCGCGGCCAATTTTCGATGACTCGTTCGAGTATTTCGACTGGTAACTGGCGGGCGAATGACACGCGTGATGTTTTGCTCCAAGGCCTGAATCGAAGCGGGATTGTCCGCATAAACTATAGACTTTACATATCCCCACAGGAAAAAGTCTAACGGTGTGATATCACACGATCTTGGTGGCCAATCGACCGGCCCAAAACGTGAAATTATCTGCTCACCGAAGTGTTCTCTCAATAAATCCATTGATTGATGCGCTGTGTGGGAAGTGGCGCCGTCTTGTTGAAACCAAATGTCACCGAGATCAAGAGCTTCAATTTCAGGCATCACGGTTTTCGTGTACACTCTCAGCTACGGCCGCTATATTTTCTTCACTTCGGTCGAATATTATCCAATAATGAATTTTGGGTCTCAAGATGGGTGATGGTGTTGCGAATAGTACGCTCAGTAGGCCGATTATGTTGACCATAAGTTGAGCGAAGTGCACGAAACACATTCTTCACAGAACGTGATTTTTCGTAATAAAGTTGAACGATTTGTAAACGTAGTATGTTAATTTAAGGATACATTTAATACAAAAAAAAAGCATGTAAGATATTAAAGTTACCCTATAAAAAGTTATGAAAGAAAAACTACTTTTTTAATAAAAGGTACTTTATAAAAAAGGTGGTTTTTAATAAAAGGTACTTTTTAATAAAAGGTAGTTTTAAATACAAAGTACTTTTTAATACAAGGTACTTTTTAATAAAAGGTACTTTTTAATGAAAGGTACTTTTCAATAAAAGGTACTTTTTAATAAAAGGTACTTTTTAATAAAAGGTTATTTTTAATATCAGGTACTTTTTATTAAAAGGTACTTTTTAATAAAAGGTACTTTTTAATAAAAGGTACTTTTTAATAAAAGGTACTTTTTAATAAAAGGTACTTTTTAATAAAAGGTACTTTTTAATAAAAGGTACTTTTTAATAAAAGGTACTTTTTAATAAAAGTTACTTTTTAATAAAAGGTACTTTTTAAAAAAAGGTACTTTTTAATGAAAGGTTCTTTTTAATAAAAGGTACTTTTTAATAAAAGGTACTTTTTAATAAAAGGTACTTTTTAATAATAGGTACTTTTTAATAAAAGGTACTTTCTAATAAAAGGTACTTTTTAATATAAGGTACTTTTTAATAAAAGGTACTTTTTAATAAAAGGTTATTTTTAATATCAGGTACTTTTTATTAAAAGGTACTTTTTAATAAAAGGTACTTTTTAATAAAAGGTACTTTTTAATAAAAGGTTCTTTTTAATAAAAGGTACTTTTTAATAAAAGGTACTTTTTAATAAAAGGTACTTTTTAATAAAAGGTACTTTTTAATAAAAGGTACTTTTTAATAAAAGGTACTTTTTAATAAAAGGTACTTTTTAATAAAAGGTACTTTTTAATAAAAGGTACTTTTGAATAAAAGGTACTTTTTAATACAAAGTAATTTTAAATACAAGGTACTTTTTAAAACAAGGTGGTTTTTAATAAAAGGTACTTCTTAATAAAAGGTACTTTTTAATAAAAGGTACTTTTTACTTCAAAGTACTTTTTAATACAAGCTACTTTTTAATATAAGGTACTTTTTAATGAAAGGTACTTTTTAATAAAAAGTACTTTTTAATAAAAGGTACTTTTTAATATATGGTACTTTTTAATAAAAGGTTATTTTTAATATAAGGTACTTTTTATTAAAAGGTGCTATTTAATAAAAGGTACTTTTTAATAAAAGGTACTTTTTAATACAAAGTACTTTTAAATACAAGGTACTCTTCAATAAAAGGTACTTTTTAAAAAAGGTACTTTTTAATAAAAGGTACTTTTTAGTAAAAGGCACTTTATAATAAAAGGTACCTTATTAGACAAAACAAGTTTTCTAAGAAAAGGTACTTTTTTAAAGAAAGATAATTTCTGAAGAAAGATACTCACTCTGTTAAGAAAAATCACTTTTTTTAATTAATGATACTTTTTGTAATTGCAGGTACCTTTTTAAGAAAGGTACGTTTTTAAGAAAGGTATTTTTCCAAGAAAATGTACTTTTTAAAAAAAAGTACTTATTTCAGAAAGGTAAGGTAGAAAATAACTAAGAAAGGTATTTTTTTAAAAAATTAATTTTTGACAAAGAGTAATTTTTGAAAAATGTATTTTTTTAAGACCAAGTACTTTTTAAAAAAGTTACTTTTTAGAAAAGGTGGTTTAAAAAAGGTTAGTTTAAAAAAGGTAATTTTTTAGGAAGAGCTACTTTTTGAAAAAGGCTCTTTTTTAAGAAATATAATTTCTTAAAAAAATTTATTATTCGATATATGAACTTTTTAAGAATAAATACTTTTATTGTTATGTATTGTTGATCTGTATTGGAATAATTAGTCATTTATTGTTCGGTTTAAGATCATGTATATATTTTTCTAATGAAAGAAAGATAATAGTTTTTGTAATGTAAGAGAAATATTGGAAAAAAATTGAAGACAGCGCTAGATGGAGTAGCTACTTTCGAACAAAGCGACTTGTTCATCTTCAGCATCCTTCTGCCTATTACTTCAAATCATGCTTAATCAACTATTTAACTCAACATTTGAAAGAAAAGAACATGAGAAATGTTTTTCGTACATTACAAAAACTATTATCTTTCTTTCATTAGAAAAATATATACATGATCTTAAACCGAACAATAAATGACTAATAAATACTTTTTTCTAGAAAAGTTAGTTTTTAAGAAAAATTATATTTTTTTAAAAAGAGTACTTGAAAAAGGGCTGCTTTTTAAAAAAGATACAGATAATTTTTTAAAAAGGGTGCTTTAAAAACATATATATATTTTAAAAAAAACTGGGCATTTAAAAAAAAAATTGCTTTTAAAAAAATGGTACCTTAAAAAATTTCCTTCTATTTAAAAGGCGGTACTTTTCTAAAAAAAAATAATTCTTTACAAAAAACGGCAATTTAAAAAAAATATTTTTTTTTAAATTAGGGTACTTTACAAACGGGCATCTTTTTGAAAAGGGTATTTAAAAAAAATTACTCATTTAAAAAATACTTTTTAAAACAAAAGTTATTTTTTAGAAAAAATTTGAAATATTTTTGGTACTTGGACGGACGGACATCGCTAAACCGACTCAGAAAGTGATTCTGAGGCGATCGATATAACAAAAGATGGGTCTAGGTCAAATATTTTTGGTAGTTACAAACATCAGCACGGAGTCAATATACCCTCACTACATAGTGGTATAGGGTACAAAAACTACCTCATACTATGCCCAAGATATATCCCATGCTGTTAAGCGGGTTCTTCTGTAAACAAGTCACCGGGACCGGATGGCATATCAGCGCTGGTACTGGAACAATGCTTTTCGACGCTATCGCATCCATTGGCTAACCGTTTGAACGCTTCGTACCGTTTGGATATATATTCCTTGTGTTGGAAGATTGCCAATGGTCAGGCAATCCCAAAAAAAGGTGCAGCTAACAAACCTAAAAATTACCGCCGAATTACAATTTGCTTTGCCCTTTCAAAGGTAATACAGAGCATGGTGAATTAACATTTTGTGAACTATCTAGATATCAACCTATGGCTTAACGACAGAAAGTATGGCTTTCGTAGAAGTCATTGTAATCTGGTGGCGCTTCTTTCGGAACGTTAGAGTCTGTCCATTATTCAAATCGGTTAAAGTAAGGCTGTTGCTATCCATATTTTCAAGGCATTCGATCGGAAGTGGCGCAGCGCTCTCCTGACAAAAAGGATGCTTTCTCTCAATTTATATAAGTGTTCTCAGTGATCGCACTATACGTGTTGTTTTAGATGGGGTATCATCCAAAGAGTTTCAGTTAAACGAGGTGTACCGCAAGACTCTCTTCTTTCTCCTTCAGTTTTCCTTATTTATACCCTATACCACTATGTGGTTTGGGTATAATGACTTTGTGCTGCTGTTTGTAACAACCAAAAATATTTGACCTACACCCATCTTTAATTATACCGATCGAATTAGAATCACTATCTGATTCGATTTAACGATGTCCGTCCGTCCGTCTGTGTGTCCATGTAAAGCTTGTAATCAAACTGCAGGTCGCAAATATGAATATATTTTGATTAAGTTTGGTATTTGATCTTCTATCGGCCATGGGATGAACGCTATTGAAATTGGTGAGAATCGGTCCATGTTCAGACCTAGCCCCATACAAATGACCCCTATGAAATCAACATATATTGCCATAAGATCCAAATTATCATAAAAAACTTAGTCAAATTGGGTTTGTATGTATATATTACATCCTTTAATCAGTAGTCCAAAAATGATCCCTATTGGACAACTCTTAGTCATAGGCCCCATATAGAGCTGCTTCCCGATCTTCACTTAAATCTATCAAAAAACAAAAATATTGCACGGATTCCTTTCAAATTTGATTTGTATATATTTTTTCAAAGTATGAGTGACTTACCGATCGACTCAGAATCACTTTTTGAGTCGAAATAGCAATTTCCGTCCGTCCGTCCGTCCGTCTGTGTGTCCATGTAAAGCTTGTAATCACACTACAGGTCGCAAATATTAATATGTTTTGATCAAATTTGGTATATAAGCTTTTATCGATCATAGGATGAACGCTATTGAAATTAGTGAAAATCAGTCCATGTTCAGACCTAGTCCCCATACAAATGACCCCTATGAAAACGACATAAATTGCCATAAGTTCAAAATTATCATATAGATCTCAGTCAAATTGGGTTTGTATGTGTTTATTACATCCATTAATAAGTAGTTCAAAAATAATCATTATAGGAAAATTCTTAGTCGTAGACCCCATATAGAGCTGCTTCCCGATCTTCACTTAAATCTATCAAAAAACAAAACTATTGCACAGATTTTTCTCAAATTTGGTTTGTATATATTTTTTCAAAGTATAAGTGACTTTACCAAATATGGTCAGGATCGGTCCATTTTTCGACCTAGTCCCCATTTAAATATAGTATCCGATATGAACTTTTTCATATCTGCAGCAAAAAAAATTAATAAAAATCCCACTCAAATTTGTTTATGCTTACTTTTCCAGTTAGTTGGGCCTATGAGATAGGGTCTCTAAACGCATGGTATAGGGTATCATATAGTCGGTCTCGACCGACTATAATTTTCTTACTTGTTTTCTTAATGACCTTCTATGTCAAACTTCCCATCGTATCGACTCTTCTCCAGACGACAACAATATTTGCCACTTATATTCATTCGAACAAAGGCCAAGCCTTAGGGAGATTATGGGCAGGGTCAATTTAAAAATAATACACTCATTCATAACCTTTTGGCAATCTCTGAGTGGAGTCGAGTGAATAGATTTGATTTTAATGCTCGTAAGACCTAATGTTGTTTATTAAATAATAAACAGGCCACCGAGTTATCAATGTCGTCTTATCAATGTCGTCAATGTCAATGTCGTCATGGGTGGTGTATATATTGGGGCATAAGACGCTCTTGAAGTTCTGGCCATGAAAATTCAGTGCGATATCCGTTGGAATAAACACATATTTCAATTGTCGAAAGAAGCTTTCATATGCCTAGATTTCCTAAATCGATGCCTAGGTTTTCTATTCACCCCATCTGAGCTCCTTACGATCTATACCACCTATATCCGACCAAAAATGGAATACAATTCCCATATATGGACAGAGAATTCAGTCTATATTGAAGCTTCTGGACCGTACGCAGAGGAGGGCATTGATGCTTATCAATGACAGTAGAGTAACTAACTCTATTGACATATTGGAGCTTCGTCGGAATGTTGGATGTGTTGTACTGTATTTTAGATATTACAATGGGAAGTGTTCTGCTGAGTGAAAACACATCCCTAGAGCCCATGTTTTTCTACACACTACTCGCTCATCTAGTAGATCTCACCCATAAGCAGTCTATTGTCCAGTGGATCGCACAAGGCAATAACGCAAAAATTCGTTTATTAGCTTCACAAGCCGTATGCGGAATAAACTTCCCAATGAGCTCTGTTACTTACAATATAGATAAATTTAAGTCAAATATCCACAAATACTACTCCCTCTTTCTTCGTACCCATAATATGTTTTCCTGATATCAGCTCAGTGCATTGGATTAGTAGCGGAATGTTGATGTATTTATAAAAAAAATCCTGTGAGTCCGGGGAGATGTATAAACATCTAATAATTAAAGATTTTTTATGGCACTTTTTTAAAATCGAACAGAAAGCGTCATCTATGTATCAATTATAGCAAACCACTGCAGGGGCTCTGCTAATATAAAAATATTTATTATTATTTATTATTTCAACTGGTTAATTTTTAATTTTTTATTTTTAATTTTTAGTTTTTCATTTTTCTTTTTTCATTTTACATTTCTCATTCTTCATTTTTTGTTTTTCATTTTTTATTTTTCATTTGTCATTTTTCAAAACATTTTTTTATAACTCAATTCGCTCCCTCATTTTATCTCCAAACACTACCGAATCTTTTCACTAATACAATCGTACCTCACACCGTTTTTGTCTTACACTGTTTTTGTGATTGTATTGTGAAATAGATTTTTACCCCCTGAGCGTATAGATGTTTACACATCAAAAAAAGAAAAAGCTAAGGAATAAATTATTTTAAAGCTCTGCGGTATATTAGTAGACTAACACTAACAATGTTAACCAAAATTCCCAATAAGTTTTTATGACATAGAATTCCTTTTGTATCAATATTGAGAATTGAAAACATGTTAGGAAACACATTTATGCATATCCGTTTTCCTCTTCAAAATATGTAAACGTATGTGAAGTTCCTGCTACGGAAGTAATTTCAATAAAATGTATATTTGTATGAGTACTTCTCTCTTTTTGTTTTGTTATCCCGCATTTCTTTTTTCATATATCATATGGTTGGTTTACATTTGCGCTTGCCATTCATTAACAATTCTAGACATGACGTTTCAGGCCCGCTATTAAAAAAAGCCATAGGTTTGTTGCTTCAACTTGTATATAAGGTACGTTGTTTGTGTGCATGAAAAAAGTAGTCTGTCTTAAAAACTTCACAAATATGTATTTTGTTTGTCTTCAATGAATAATGTCTACTTGTATGAAGTGATTTTTTTGTATATTTTCCATATTGCAAAAAAAAAAACAAAAATTGCATACGTGCTTTAATAATATTGCTAATCGGACATTTACTAACTGACTTGATGGATTATTTGTTAACAAAACACCCATAAACTTCAGAGAGACACTCAACAAGCTCAAGACATTTCACATTACGCAAACAATGTTGCATGGAAGAAAGACGGAAGTTTGAAATGTATATTATTTTTCCACAGAAATTCATAGATCTTGTCATGTGTTCTTAAGGCACGCTTAGACCAGACAGCTGGAGAGTTTAGAATAAAACCATTAGAAGCTCGTTTCTAAATTACACATGGGTACAGTCAACATTTATTTTATATTTCGTTCGAGCTCAAAAAAGAACTGCTAAAAAATAAATTAATATTTCATTCAAAACTTGCAAATCCATGCGTTGAGAAAATTTTTAATTATTATTTTTTTTTTCTTTTTCATTATAAAATCAATCTGAATCTAAGAAGAGTTTAGCAAAATATGCAGGCTTTTAATTTATTAACATTCTCAAAATTTTGAAGTACAGTACACTCGCGGTAACGTGAACTTATTAAAACCAAGGGAGTTCATGTTAGCGAAATTGTTCAAGTTAGCGATTGTCGAAATTCATGAAAAAAATATATGTGTTTTTCACGCTTGAACGTGAAATTCTTTTATGTATTATTATTTGCATTATTAAAATATAAAAATAATATTATTAATTAAAATACATTACAAGACAAAAAACGAGATCACGAGAAGATATCCATTGAAATAAAATTACATAGCAAATAAAATTTCACATTACATTTATGCGTTAAAGAAATCCGTTATCTTTTTATTGCTGCTTTTTCTTTTCTAATAGCTGAAATACTGCTTTCTCCCTTAAGCGTCTAAGTACACTCATGTCACTTTGATCCACCATTGCATCTCCTGCCCATTGCAATGCCTTGTTAAAAATTTTAATTGCGTCACTTGCGGCAATTTTTTTAACAGGATCATCGGCAATGCAATCATCGTCGTCACTTTCTTCGTTTTGCCCAATTTCATGGATTTCAGTCGTATCATTAACACAAAGATCATTATTCCACTCTTGAACCATTGGCAAGGTAAACTCAACCTAAAAGTTAGTAAAACAATGCTTTATTTGTGATTTCAAAGTTTATCGTAAAATTCTCACCTGAGGACTCAAGTCTTGAAGGAGATCGGCTGACATTTGCATTAAAGAATTTATTTCTGCATCCCACTTCACTTTCATAATACTTAATGGAATGTTGTCTTCAGGGTCATCCTCGTTTCTAACTAAACTTAAAATATTTTTCCAGCAATCGGCAAGAGTTTCTGTGCTGACCCGATCCCATGCGACAAATAAAAGTGTGACAGCATCTTTCAAAGTTAGATTTCTCATTGATTCAAGCAAATCGGAGTTTTTAGCTGCTATCGAAGCTAACAAGATGTTTCTGTAGTATAATTTTGTTATTTTAATCGCATTTTGATCCATTGGTTGGATGAGGGGGGTGACATTTGGTGGCATAAACATGGCAATTATGTTTCCATCTTCAGTTTTTATTTCTGTTTCACTTGGATGAAAGGGAGCGTTATCGATAAGTAATAGTGCTTTCATTGACAAGTTTTTCTTCTTTAGAAACAATTTCACCTAATCAAAAGCAAATATATTTAGTTATATTTTTTAGTCAATGAAGAATTTGTTTACCTGTGGTACAAAGGATTGATGGAACCAATGCTTAAAAATGGCTGACGTCATCCAGGCCGATTTGGAATTCTTATAATCCGTAGGACAAAAGAAGTTTTTAAAACTGCGTGGATTTTTGGCCTTACCAATTACCAAAAGTTTAAGTCTATGTGCACCTGATGCATTTGCGCAACACAGGAACGTTATACGTTGCTTCTCCGTCTTTGTACCGGGAGCAAATTTCTCTTGCATTGCAACGTACGTTTTATTTGGTAAAAGTTTCCAGAATAAACCAGACTAAACAGCATTATAGAGTTGGTCATTGCATAACTCCATTTCTTCAATTTTTTGTTTCAGTTTTAGCTTAAATGGATCCTGCAATTCAGGCTGCGATGAGAGTTTTTCTATTGATACTTTAAGAAGTCTAACACCGTACCTTTTCTTAAATCGCTGAAGCCATCCGTCACTAACATTGAACCTGCCCTCGTTTTCTTTAAGTTGGGAATGTAATTCCTTAGCTTTTTCTTTTAGCATTAGCCCACTTACAGGCCAATTCGTTTCACGCATTCGGATGAACCAACGCTAAAGAGTTTTTTCCATAACTGGAACTTCTGATGATTTTAAAGTTTTTCTTTTTCCCGGTCCTTGGTATGTGTGGTTTACACATTTTAAAATTGCTTCTTTTTTTCTTTTTAATGCTGCATATTGTTGACTTAGCAACATTGTACTTTTTTGCTAAACTAGTTACACTTGTTCCTTTTTGCAAACTATCTAAAATGTCTGCCTTTTCTTTTAATTCCAAACATTTAGATTTTTTAACACTCATGCCGACTGATTCACCACTTGCATAAGAAAAATAAAATTTCGTTGCCAAACAAAAAAAAAATAATTTAGAGAATACACACATTTTTATATAAGGGGATTCCCTAAACTTTAAAAATCGAATTTGAAATGTATTTCAGTGTTGTCTACAAGCTTAGAAAACATATGCAGTGACAAAAATTGTTCACGTTATAGAGCTTTCTGAGTTTGTTCACGTTACAGAGTAATCAACGTAAACAAAAGCTTGTTCATGTTAGGCGGTGTTCACGTTAGACGGTGTTCACGTTACCGCGAGTGGACTGTATATCAATAGAAACATCATAATAAGATAAAATTTATGTAGTCATAAACTGGCAGTCTTTTTTCATAATGAAATAGTATGCCCTGATGTGCTTCGCTGCGACTTACCGAGACTTATTGACTTGTATGTTTTTATAATCAATTTTTCCTACGAAGTTTGTATTGTGCTTGCTGAAAATTATCAAATATCTCCGAGCTCCTACTCTGGAGCAAGCTACATATAGCTGCCCATGACAAAACGTGGAGTTTCCAAATTTGCTCTTGAATTTAAAATATCAATTGGCAATTTTTTTATTTTAGCGATTTTTTATTTTGGCGATTTTTTATTTTGCCAATTTTTGATTAGGGTAATAACTTTTTTTGACAAAATTTCTTCATCGCACCACGCTATGGGCAATGTTGCACTAAGAATAAAAATTATTTTTTGAGGTCATTTTGGTGAAAAAAGTTCACGCACCGAATGCAATTCCAAAAACTCCTTTAAGATTTTTTTATTTTTTTTTTTTTATTGTTTTACAATTGGGCAATTCACAACAGGTGTTGTATCTTGTATTTTGTATTAAAATACACAATACAAACATTTGTTGTGAACAGTCAGTTGTATTTTCATAATGTAAAACGTTTTCTTTAGTAATTATCGACCCAACGAGGAAAAGTCGCTTCGTCGCTTCTGTTAATTCGTACAAGAGAAAGCACGTGTCGGTGTTTGCTTTTTGGTCATAAGATATACCCTGGAGTTTTAGTTACGTACCTCTTCCATTTTAATTTAGAATACAAAAAAATTTAAAACGTTTTGGTTGAGACTGAAATACATTCTAAAAATATAAACATTAATTTTTATATAAATAAACCTATCGTTATTTGCATTATTTGTCATTTTTTATTTAATAATTATTTATGCTGTTAAAATTGTATGTATTTGTTTTTTCTTTTTCATAAAAACTGGCATTCACTTGGGACTGATATGTTATGATACAATATACAACATTTACTAAACACAGCAAATGAAGTTGTATCGCTGAATCAGATTTTTCAATGCAAATTACCAATAACAATTTTACACTATTGTAAAGTAATACACGATAGAACAGATACAACGATACAACACCTGTTGTGAATTGCCCAAATATACATTGTATACATGGTACATTAATGGTAGATATTTTATACATACAAATTAAAAAATAGCTATATAACAATGATAAATAACTAAGTTTTTTGGTTAAATGAAATAAATTTTAAGTTTAAAGTACGAGCTGTTTTACATAGCGGAGAAATATCTTGCGCAACTTTGAAAGCGCGTTCCGCGCATATTTTACTGCGCTGCTGATTCGGAATTGCAGAAGATTCTTTCACCCAGGAAAACATTTATGGGCCTTTTTGTATTTTACTAAAGAGTTGTTTAAAATTGAAAAAATTTTTTTGTTGAAACAGTGATCGGAAAACCAAACATTGCACACTGCATCACATATAAAATCACATATAGGTTGTAACATTTCCCGATAGTTTGGAATGAGAACAAATGCCATAATGGTGAAAATAGCTCTTGAGTTTCATCTAGCGTTGCTTATTGGTGGTAAAGACTTGGAAAAGGGAAAATTCCATTTTCATTGTAGTACCTAAAACTTTTGCAAAGTTCGTATAAAAATTGCATATCGTCTCTCCATTTTACGTTTATACATTTTATGGTAATATCGTTTTATCTGTAGCTTATTTTTAAATGTACATAATTGTTTACTAATTCCGAATCAAAATTGTAACCAATGCTTGGAGATGATGTTGTGCCACCTAGTCGTAGTAATAACTCCAGGACATGATGCTGGCACCCTATGTATTGTGGCGGCGGTTAGAAATTGATTGGAAATGCTTTTTTAGCAGAGCAACAACACCATTTATTATGCCAGTGTTAACACTTGTTGTGTCACATACTATCATTTTTATAGATCTGCACAAATTGAGCTTATTGAAGGTTTCTTTGATACCGCTGAAAATTGTTAAAGCACGACCATTGTCCAGTACTATTACAGCTAATTCAATTTCTCTCCGCTGATTTTTATTGACAATTACCTGTTTTGCATTTTTACCCATCGTTTTTCCGTCGAAAAGTAGGCAGCATTCATCATTTTGCAGCGTTCTTGTGTAAAATTCTTCTAAATTTTCTGCGGATTTTATTACCGCTTTATAAATACCAGCTTGTGAAGGTGTTGAAATGTCTATTCTCGACTCAGCTAATTGTTTACATATGTTGTCTACTTTAGTCGTACTCAATTTTGCATGATTACCTAGTGTAACGGCTCGGTTTATGGGCAATTTGACAGGTTTGGATCTACCAGAATGTGTGAAATCAATGTCCTCTTGATCATCATCATCACTATAAGACATTGTTGATGAATCTGAATCAGAAAGGAGTTGTGGTTCAGATTCTAGTTCGTCTGCTACGGTTGTTATATCAAATATTTTACTAAAGTTATCACCATTAGGACGTTTTAGGTTTTTTTAATGTGTAAACATCTATACGCGCAGGGGGGTAAATTTCTATTTCACAATGCAATCACAAAAACAGTGTAAACGTAATAGGTGAGAGCTGACACATAACGCTGTGTAACTTACGATTGTATTGGTGAAGAAATTATGATATAACATTGTTTTTTATGCCACTTTTTTAAAAGTGTCATCTATGTATCACTTATTTACGTTTATATTGGGATATTTTTTAACGTTTTGCAGCAAAGGGTTGTTGAATTAGCTGAAACAGTTTTTGCTATAAGTGATACATAGATGACGCTTTCTGTTTGATTTTAAAAAATTACTTAAAAAATCTTTAATTACTAGATGTTTACACATCTTCCCTGTGATCGGACTCACATGATTTTTTTTTAAAATAAAGTAATATAAATTTTTCAACTTTTCGATTTATGTTATAAATTTGCATTTTTTTCATATTTAGCTTAATCCAGAGGTCAAATAATTCTTCAGAAATTGTAACATACCTTTCCTTTTTATTTTTTTGATCTTTGGCTAAGGCGTTAAATCTTCCAATAATATAGTTTACTTTTGGCATTCTGTTTAACGCAGATAGCGATAATTCCATGTTTTGTATATTACGACATTTTGTTGAAGCAAAATTAAATCTTGTTAAGTTGTTGGTCCACGTAGTTGAATTTTTTTGAACAGCTGTTGTACTTTTTTTAGATTTCATTTTAAATAATACGAACGATAAATTCAAATAAAAGAAATAACTTCGATAATATCGAATCGATATTATACAAACAATATACGTTTAATAATTAAAAAACTTGTGATAAAAATTTCGAGACCTTCTTTGACACATGCTTTATAAAATAAAAATCGAGAAATGATATTTTTAAAATATACTCGCCCGTATCACAAGTAAAAAATAAAATCATCAAAATCCAAACGAAATAAAATGGAACTTAAAATTAAAAAAAAAAATATATATGTAGGTAATTTTTTTTGGTGCTGAGGACCACTATTTTTACATTACACCCTTATAATCATAAATTAATGGAAATTATCACTGTCTTATGGTCACCTATCCCTGGATAGCGTCATAATATCGGGATTTATTTGCGCCCTCCATCCAAATGGTGCTTTTTTTTATATTATTGAAATTATAAGAAAATACTAAAAACTTTGCAATTAAATGTTATTTTTTTTAATTAAAAAAAAGGACTAAAATTTAAAACTTCATCGCATTTGGTGCGTGAACTTTTTAACGATCGCGAAGAAGTAGTACATCATTTCTTAATATTTTTTCATGGTCTATACGGCTATGCGATGAAGAATTTGATATTTGCAAAAATTGCAAAAAGTAGTTTTATTTCAAAATAAGCTAATACGGCCTAAGATTTTTTAATGTAAATAAAACTGCATTTAAATTACATTTCTTTCCGACGTTTCGTCAATTCTTTGTTGACTTTTTCAAGGAAATTAGTAACATGAGTATTATTTATCACATTTAAAAATGAATTTAATTTACATCCAACATAAACAACAAAAATTACATTGAACATATATTAATAACAAGTACTCAGCTTGATTTTTTTTTTTTTTTTTTTGATTTTGTTTTTCGCGATTTTCGGTTTTGGCAATTAAAGATTTTGGCGACTTTTTAATTTGGTGATTCCGCCCATATTTTCCACGACAATTGATATTGGTAAGTAATGTACTTGTCAAAAGTTTCGAGGCTGTCGCTTTCATATTACTTTATATTTTTGCATGGGATCTGCCACGCCCACTAATCCTATCCCTCCCATTATTTATCTGACTACTCGTAAAAAGTGTCACAGCTTTCCCTTTTATAGTACTCCAGTTATATGATATTATATATTAACTTTATATGGTCTCCGATCATGCGTTGTACCATCACGGCTCCGACCATGCGTTGTACCTTGATAATTTTTGTGAATCAATAGGTAAATAATGTTAGTAGGGTAAAAAAATGGACAGGATATGAGTTAGGGGAATGGTATTGCCCATACAAATTGAATATATAATATCATCTATGTGGAGTCTAAATACGCTTAAATAATTGAAACATTTTAAATCCACGCAAAAAACTATTAAAGAATGTAGGTTACGGCGACATAAAGCTCGACGGAATCCGTTAATATTATTTAAAATATGTATTCGTTGGTTAATCAAATAAAGGAACACATTCTTTTATCATATAGAAACAATCTAATCAATTATAACCTAAAAATTAGTATTTAAAATTAGTATCGAGAAATCAAAATAATTGCAAATAAATTGAAATAAAAAATCGATTTGGGAAAAGGCTAATGATTAAAAACGGAACAACTGATATGAAGTTAATATAAACTAGCAGACTCCAGCGCTCGAAATTCGAATGCATTTTCTAGGCAGCTTTATTTTTCAACTTAGACAATTCACAAACCAACACTTTTATGGTTTACTATTATTGGTAATGAAGATAACAAACTCATTAACAAATTTTATAAAACACACACAGCATATGTATAATTTTATGTATGTGTTAGTAGAAACTTTAAATGCAATTTACTCAAAATAAAGAAAAAATTTTAAAATCTGTAAATCTGCAAAACGGCTAAAAAGAAATACCTTTCAAATAATATACGTTTGGTCAAAATCGGGATAAAACGGTACAACAAAACATCGGTCACAAGAAATCGCCTAGCCACCTAATATTATGGAATTATATTTATTTGTTTTATTATTTATTTATTTCGAAATTCCATACAACAAGACATAATATCTTATAATTAAAGTACAGGATTAGTACTAAGTACATAGTAGTAAGGAAATTTAACATTGTGTATAATACCAATTAAAAAAAATAATAATAAAAAAGTTTAAAATAAAAATTAATTACTTAAAACACGATTTAAAATATAAAATCAATTAATTATAGAAATTAAAGAGGGCCTTTTTAAATTGCATTGCGTTGCTGATGAATGAATGTTTGAAGGTAGCCAGTTCCAAGACAAATTGAATTAATAAAAAATTGTCATTCAGATGTTAGTGTTCGATGTCTCATCAATAATATTAAGGTGATTTCTTGTGACCGATGTAAGTTTCACAGTTTTACCGCGATTTTAACAAAAAATTTTTGATTTGAAAAGTATTTCTTTTTAGCTGTTACTCAGATTTATAGATTTTCATCATCTGGAATATTTTTTGTAGTTATGATCGTTTAAAGTTGCTACTAACACATACATAAAATTATACAATGCTATGTGTGTGTTTATTAAGTTTGTTAATGTGTTGAGTTTGTTTTCTTCATTTAAAATAAGTTGAATTGCGAAGCATACCTTTAGGGGTCTTTATTAAATGAAAAAATAAAATTTCCTAGAATTTGCACTCGAATTTTGGGCGCTGGAATCTGCTAGTCGGTATTAAATCATGCGAGATCGATATTTCATAAAAAAAAACAGTACATGAAAAAGGGGCTTAGGTGTCAAGGAATCATTTTCCACTTCTTTTTTGCTGATTCATGATAGAGTATGAGACGCTCTTTCACATGATGAAAATCAGAAAGACATATCGCACCTGTACCTCTAAAGTGAGTCAACTCAAAATTTAAAAATTTTCAGTAGAAGCAAAAAACTTTTTTTTTTATTTACTATAAAATTTAAAAACCGTTGTTTCATTGTAAAGAATTGCGAATAATATTTATACAACAGTAGTTGTTTTTGCGATTTTGTCAGTGATCGTCAAAACTCACAATTTTTTTGGGTGGAACTCAAAATATGTATTTTTAGTGGATTCTAAAGGAGCTACTCTTATAATAAAAAGATGGTTACAACTGTTTTTTTTTTTTTCGAAAAACTGGAAAAAACGATGTAAGATTTGATATGACCACCGTGTATCGTTTTCTTGCAAAAAGTGAAAATTGAAAAATTTTGAGTTGACTCACTTTAGAGGTGCAGGTGTGATATGTAATTTGTGAAAAAATTTACTAAAAATGAAGAGCTTATTTACAACCACACTATTTACTTGCTAGTTCCTGCTTGGAATCAGCCGGGGCCGAACACTGATGTGTACGTGGTCTCCACATTCAAGGGATGTGTTTTCTGGGTCGGCTGGGGTTCGTTCGTTTCAAAAAAAAAAAAAAAAAACACAAAGCACATTCTTTGTTCACTTTAAACAATTCATTCTCGTATTCTCGATAATTGTTCGCGGTATACTTGTTTTGAATTTGTTATTACAATAATCTTTTTAGAGAAATTTGGTTACCAGCTGCTGTTCCTCTTTATCTACAGCAAATAAATCCATCCTAACAAAGCTTTGCTCCATTTAATCTTCTGCCTCAAACAAATGTAGTTCATCATCATCGCCACCATCATACTCGTAACATCATCATCAGACCTATCACTGTCTTCGTCATTTTAACCAAACTCCTCATCTACACTCATTTTTCTGCATAAGACCAACAGAAACGTTTACATTATCGTGATAACGAAAAAACACCCGACACGATAACATTTGTGAACTTAACTTAACGATTAACTACGATAATATTCCGAGAAGAAACAACACTTAACATCATTGAATATAGTTAAACACCAGGCAATGCAGATAAAAGGAAACTGACGCAACGAGTTTTTATACCCTATTCCACTATGTGGTTTGGGTATAATGACTTTGTGCTGCTGTTTGTAACAACCAAAAATATTTGACCCAGACCCATCTTTAATTATACCGATCAAATCAGAATCACTTTTTGAGTTGATTTAACAATGTCCGTCCGTCCGTCCGTCCGTCTGTGTGTCCATGTAAACCTTGTAATCAAAGTGCAGGTCGCAAATATGAATATATTTTGATGAAATTTGGTATATAAGCTTTTATCGGCCATGGGATGAACGCTATTGAAATTGGTGAAATTCGGTCCATGTTCAGACCTAGCCCCCATACAAATTACCCCTATGAAATCGACATAAATTGCCATAAGACCCAAATTGTCATATAGATCTTACTCAAATTGGGTTTGTATGCGTTCATTACATCCATTAATGAGTAGTCCAAAAATGATCCCTTTGGTCTCATATAGAGCTGCTTCCGATATTAACTTAAATCTATTAAAAAACAAAAATATTGCACTGATTCTTCTCAAATTTTGTTTGTATATGTTTTTGCAAAATACAAGAGACGTTACCAACCATGGTCAGGATCGGTCCATTTTTGGACCTAGTCCCCATATAGATATAGCATCCGATATGAACTTTTTCATATCTGCAGCCAAAAAAAATAATAAAAATCCCACTCAAATTTGGTTTTTGCTTATTTTCTATGTCCAGTTAGTTGGGCCTAAGAGATAGGGTTTCCAAACGCATGGTATAGGGTATCGTATAGTCGGTCTAGACCGACTATAATTTTCTTACTTGTTTACCTTCAAAAACTGTTTTCTCAATTACTTGTCTTCACACGTAAGCCCCTTTTCATAGACCAGGTCATATATATTTTGAAATTTAAAAGTTTCAATTAATAAAAAGTGCCAAGATGTACTTACGACGGTGAGTCAATTCCTTTACAAATCATGTAAGAAGCAATAGGAATTTGAAATATAGTAGGTTTGTGAAAAATGTCAAGGTGCAAAAACCCTTTGACAAATTTTAGGCAAATCTTTCATTCAGTTTTTTTTAAGGCAATTGCTATTTTTGCAAGATGGGAAAAAATTGAAATCGTATTGTTATCACAAACACTTCTACTTGAAAAGCAGAACCCCTAAATGTGCCATGGACTAGACAAAGTCCATTTGCACTATCTGCAATATGGTAAATGAATTTAAAAGTGCCCGAACATCGACAAATGATGAACCTTGTTCCAGACGTCCAGTTGAGGCAGTTACTTCGGAAAACAGCAATAAAATCTAATATATAGTTTGAGTGACCAACGAGTTAAAGTGCGTGAACTAATTGAGGCCACGGGCATATCACATGATTTATTAATTTCAATTTTGAACCGCAAATTGGATATGAATAGGCTATCGGCAAGATGGATGGCGTTTTGGCTCACAATCGAGAATGAGCGCTAGCGTGTGACCGATTCAATAGCAGATTTAGAGCTTTTCTGTCCCGATCTTGATGAATTTCTTCAGCGATGCATTACGGTTGCCGAAAATTGGATTCACCACTATAC